>JAWZYV010014440.1:0-402500 GCA_038373885.1 Cheiracanthium punctorium | reverse complement strand
TTCGCTATCAATCGTAAAACTACAATAACATTAGTCAATTTTCTTATTTTCATTTCACGGGTAATATATTCGACTTTTGGAAAATATTGTTTGAATCTTATAGTTTCTAAATGGATATTTATTAGAAATTTTATTAGTTCTTTAAAAATGAATATCGGAAACATACAAGGTGTCCGAAAAACACTCATCTAGGCTTCTATTCCTTAAATATTGATCATACGCATGTACAATAGCTTACTAAGTTACGTAAAAAAAAAGATAGGATTTTATGGGATCCATTTAAGTTTTTATACGGTCCCCTTACAAAAACTTCGCAATTAGTAAAGTGTGCCCAATACATTAATGAGGTTAGGAATATATACAAAGTAATATTATTCGTAATTAGTAAAATGTGGCCCATATATTAATGAGGTGATACACAAAGTAATATGGTAATGTAAAGGTACCATAAAATTTTGTAATTTTTTTAAAACTATGATCAATTTTTAAGAAATAAAGTCCTAGGTGAGAGTTTTGGGGACACCCTGTATTTTTCATTTCAGGCATCTACAGAAACTGGAGATTGTGATGCAAATGGTTACCGTTAAAGAATTAAATACATATTTCATTAGTAATTCACTTTTCCTGCACACTACATTTGTAATTGTTACACCCAGTAACTCATACCGATGGTGTGTACTCATTAGCTTTGGGTGAGCAGTACGGAGAAAACCCTGGCAAAGGGGCATGTTACACCTCCCTTGAATGCTGTGTGTTGGAATCGACAGAAAAAAAATTTAGAGCATAAGAATACGTTAAAATGTTTAGTATAACGGTGACGTCAAATAAGATTATCTTTGTGGTTTTGTTTATCACTAAATAAAGGAAAGATTTTGAATTATCTTTAAACTACCATCATTATTTATCTTCAGTAAAATGAATTAGAATTTGAATTATCTTATATTATATTTTAAATCCATCTTTATTTTAATATTGCTGCTACCTAAAATGTTAGTGTGATTTGTGTTGAAAATATTATTATTATTATTACTTTTTTTTTACCATTTCCCATATGTTACGTTCTTATATTACCAGTTTACATTCGGCCCTTTTGTTAAATGTGATGTGAGATATGTTTTCTCTCGGCAACAAATTATTTTTCTTTGTGTTTCCAATTTATTAATTTAATGACATTGGTACGAAATCATAAATCATTTAAAGTTCTCTTAATTGCGATTGTGTGTAAATCATTTGAGCAAGTAAAAATTTACCAGTTTGCTCTTATATTTGAAAAAGAAATTGCTTTATTCTGAGGCGTCCTCCTCGCTTTACGAACACTCCTGAAGCTAACACTGCCTAGTCGAAACTCCATGGTTATGTGGTTTTCAGCCAACGAACAAAATGTAAATGCACCTAGGTGATGAATTATAAGGTAGAACACCGGCATAGCGCACTGCTGCTCTCATTTAAGTTAATGATAACTTTTATTTTGTTATATTTTATTGTTTGAGTTAATGTTAAATTTGTTAATAAAAGTGTTTATTGTAGACTTAAAGTGCCTTTAATCAATGGCTATGTCTACCAGCAAGCCCCGAACCAGCCAAAAGTCTAAAAAATTAATAAAACGCATTCAAAAAGCTTTTTTTTAATTATAATTTAAATAACTTTCTTCAAAGTTAAAAAAAAAGAGACCTCTTACTGCTTAGTAATAGTTTTTAAAAAAATCGGTCTATTACAGAGAAATCTCTAGGAAACAAGGTTTCCATGTATTTTCTAAGTATTATTTACTTAGAAAATACAGTAAAATTAATAAATACATCTAAGGAAAATCAAGTACGTATAGTCAAGAACATTTCTATTGATATACTTAATTTTCTTTAGCAATACAGTAAAACCTCAATACAACGATACTTAGGGACCCAGTAAAATCATCGTTCTCTAGCGATGTATCGTTATATCGAGGGGAGCTTATATTGTATGAAAATTCCTTGGGACCATAAAATTTTAGACGGATTTATCGTTCTATCGACTATTGCTATAGCGAGGTTTTACTGTAATACTAAGCAAATTCGTGGAAGCCTTGATTCCTAGAGATTTCTTAGTAATCGACCATTTTTTTATTTATTTAGAGTGTACTTTAAACCCGCATAATAATTGCATATATAATGTTTGAAACTGTATGGTGCTTTCATCTGTGCACACATCAAACAACCATATGACTTTCGTTAGAATAAATACATTTACATCTTCAAAGAATTGTTGTCGTTTTATTCATCCTTTTTACTTTATCTTGGGTTTTCAGTCTGGATTAGCGCCTTTTATTTTTATTTATTTTTATTCATTTTTATTTTTATGACATTGGATGTGACTTTTCTGGTCAAGGTTGGACAAAGTCCTTGCTGTTCCTCTTTTTATTTTTCCCTGTATTTTAATTTCTCGTAAAAGATTTATATGGGTGAGTAATTCTTTTCTTTGTGTTCAGTCATTCGCAAGCATGTGCCGTATTTTTAGAAGAATGGACGAATGAATGGTTTTAAAATTAACCAATTTTTCTGTATCGTTATAAAATATATTTTAAAAAATTAATATTGTATTAACTTCGCAATCGATGTATTTCTTATTTTTCAGATTACATATTGCTAAATTTGTCTATGAAGAAGTTTGATAATTGTTATTTGTTGAAAAGAACATAGCCATAAAGGTAGACCATCCGCGAAATTTGGATGTTTGTCTCAGCAACATAATAAATGATTTTTTTGTTCAATTGCATTTATTTATTAGCCTCTTTTTGCAGACTTGAAATTAATTCTTTATTTAATTTTATTCCGGCGGCCAAAATGGATTATGATTACTATAATAACTCAAATTTTTATGCTACTTTTTCAATAAATTAAAAATATTTTTGTTTTTAACCTAATGCTATCTTGTCTCTGAAGTAATTAATTTAACATGTTGACATTAAAAAATATCAATTATATTGATTTTTCTTTTTTACGGGGGAGAGGGGGCTTAATCTTGAAAAAGGTTAGATTTCTGAAACTTGCAATACTTTTTGCCAGTAGTGTATATTGCGCTCCCTTTTGTCTTATTTGTGTATTACCTGTTTTTAATCTCCCAGCGTGGCATTATTTTTTTATGAAGGATCTTTTTGTTTTCAGAAGTAGTGAATGTAGAAAAAAAAAATATATAAGATTCATTTCAGTGGCAAGTTTTTCTGATTTAGCAACTATCTGTTCTATACATGTTTTCTTCGGGTATCTATAAAGTTTGATGTCGCATTTATTCTTATTTCAAAATGTACATGTATGAGCAGTTGTAACATAGTCGACATTTGCATTTCAAAAACGCCTGAGTGAATGTAATTGACTTAAAATGCATTTGTTTCTTTTGCCTGTAGGGGAGAAGGGGGATAGTGTAGTGTGGACAATTTTTATAAATTTGGCAAAAAGTATACTAAATATCAGTTTTAGGACAAATATTTTTAAATCAGTAATTTGCTGTGTTACCTTTATTTTGATTTAAATATAAAATTATTTGGTCCGATAATTTTTTAATAATAATTTTTTTAAATATGTTTTTGTCCACACTAGCCCCATGTCATGGGGCTTGTGTGGACAAGCTGGAATACTAATTATAAAATGCAATACAACTTACAAAAACATACACAAAACCATAATAAAATAAATTCTAACCTTGATAGTACATTCCTTAATAATTGTTAATCATAATATATATTTTAATTAATATTAATCCTAGTTATTAATTTGTACTACTAATTAAAACTGTGCATTTATGAGTAAATGTCAAAGACAAAACAACACATCAGAAAGCTATTAAACTTTTATTTATTTAATTGGAAAACAATTATTCTGCTCCTATTTAATGATGTAATTTGACTTTTCAACATTAAATGTCAATTGAGATGTGCGAATCGTGCTACCAGCATTTAAAAGAAAATTTCTTGAGTTTTTATTATTTCTATAAAAATCAAATTCTACAGGCTGTAATTTAATTTAAAAAATATTTAATTTCTAAAAATAATAATTTCTTTGATTTTTGTACAGTGAAAATTAATTTAATCTAATTTACTAAACAGATCCCTAATATAAAAATATAAAAATTGTAAATGAACTTATCACCGTAAAAATCTAATTTAGTAAATAAGTAGTTTAAAATATAATTTTAACCCATGATTTTACTTCTGAAATCTGAAATGGGCTTGTGTTGACATGTCCACCGTAGTCCCACGACCATGTGTCCACACTAGCCCCATAGAATCATTTATTTATCTATTCTTAATACTGGTTATTTCAAATCATGCAAACCAAAAGTGAATATTAAAGTACGTAAAGAATGTAATAATTTATATCATACTATCTCCTTTAAATTACACTCATGTCCATAAATTAAGGATAATTCAGAATCACACAGAAATTGATCTCTAAAGTAAAAATTTCACCTGTGGAATGATCACACACATCTTGAAGAAAAATATGCAAATTACAGGAAACCACCAGATGGCGTGGATGGTACGTCACAATGACGAGAGTGTAAGAGAGGGGTATATAAGGAATGGTGGCAAAGAAGTAAAATTGTTCACAAGCGCTGTGAAAGCCTTTCAGTGCAAAAACCGCATAGTTATGGCACAAAGGAGGCATTTAGATGATGTTTTACGTGGCAGAATTATCGGACGAATGGAATGTGGACGTACCCAGCTGGAAGTATCCGAGGAACTTGGAATCGCCCAGAGTTTCATCTCCAGGCTTTGGCAACGATTCCAAGATGATGGTAATGTGAGTAGACGTTACAGCACAGGTCGCCCCCGAGTTACAACGCCGAATGAGGACCGCTATTTGGCAGTTACTGCCAAAAGAAACAGACGGAGTACAGCATCAGACCTGTCTCGTCAGCTCTCTTCAGCTACCGGTACGACAGTTTCAAGGCAGACCGTGTACAGACGCTTAGGGCACATTGGTCTATATGCTCGTAGGCCTGTCAGATGTGTTCCACTTATCGCAACTCACTGTCGCCTGCGATTAACCTGGAGTAGAGAGCATGCATTGTGGACACCGCAACAGTGGTCTTGTGTGATGTTTTCCGACGAGTCCAGGTTTAGTTTGGAGTCTGATTCTCGCCGGACATTCATCTGGAGAGCGCCAGGTACCCGTTACCACCAAGAGAACACCATTGAAAGACACCGTTACGGTGGTGCAGGATGGCTCGTTTGGGGAGGAATTATTCTTGGTTCCAGAACTGACCTGCATGTTCAGAGTGTAACGATGACAGGCCACATCTATCGGGATGTCATTCTGGAACAACATGTACGTTTGTTTCGGGGCGCCATGGGTGCTGAATTTGTGTTTATGGATGACAACGCCCGTCCTCACCGTGCAAACATTGTAGACGAATGCCTTCAATCGGAGGATATCACCCGTATGCATTGGCCAGCATACTCACCGAACTTGAATCCAATAGAGCATGTGTGGGATATGCTTGGCCGACGAATTGCAGCTCGTCAACCCCCTCCCACCTGTCTACCGGAACTTCTGAGATGCATTGCTTGATGAGTGGTGTAATATTCCCCAAGATCAGATTGATCATTTGATACTCAGCATGCCTAGGCCTTGTCAGGCCTGTATGGCATCGTCCGGGAGACATACTCCGTATTAACCATCCTACTAACCATGTTATACTGTTTTTTGTAAATAGGTTCTTTTTTTAAATTTGGTCAAGGGAGTAAAACTTGCAATTTTTATTAATTATGTCAAACATATAGCATCTTTTTTGCTCTTTACTTTTTGTTTAATAAATAGACTTTACAAATAAGTCAAATTTGTTTTGCTTCTTTCTCTTTCTTTGCCTGAACTTCATTATCCCCAATTTATGGACATGAGTGTAAAATAGTCAAAATAAGTAATTAAAAAGCAAATCAAGAACTTACTTTTCCAACAACAAAAAAAAAAAAAAAAAAAAAAAAAACACGTGTTTTATAAATTGCTGCCAGACTATGAAGTGTACTGTCATGCAACTAAACATGTGAGAGACTATGAAGTGTCAAATTACCAGTGTTGCTAATCTACAAAAAAAATTAAAAAGAAATTTTAACTGATAAATAGCTGAATGATTCAAGTTATCCAAACTAGCCCCCCTTCTCCCCTATTAAAAGTATAGATGTTTTGTTCTTTCATCTGGAGTCAAATTTTAGCCGTTAAATTAATATTGTAGCCGATTTTCTTCCGATTCAGTTGTTAAAAGGGCTAATAGTAAAATACAGCAAAAGACTTGCGTTTTGGGTTAGGGTTATATAATTTTATATTTAACAGAGTTAAAATAAAACTGCTTGTATTTCAAGAAGTACAGGGCGATCAATTTAAAAGAGTACAAATCGGTTTTTCTTATTATCCTTAAAGCTGACGGATGTGGCAACTATTATCACACTGAATTATAATTGCTTGATCCTTGTTTAAGTGTGGGGAAACAATTTCCAACGCAATTGGACTGTTACAACTGTATTTGTGAGCTTAAACAGGAATGGAGACGAACACTTTTACTTAATCCTGCGATAATTTTATTTTTGAAAAACAAGTTTTTTACGTGATCATTCCTTACGGCAAATGTTGAAAATGTTCTTCACCATTTTTAATGCAAAAATTAGCATGGCGAACCAAATTTTTTGACGCACTTCGTAGCATTGTTGGTGTTGTTGACTATATCTTTTCAGTTAAGAGTTGCTTTAATTCATGGATGTTTGCTGGACTTCTCTGGCAAACCCTATCTTTGAGATAACCCCACAAAAGAAAAAATCTAACGGGTGAGGAATAATTATTAATGGAATGATACTGTAAAAAAATTGTAAATTATGTTTTTCAAAAATAAAATTATCACAGGATTAAGTAACATAGTACGTTTCCATTTTTGTTTTACTTCACAAATAAAGTTGTAATCATCCAACAAGTGTTGGACATTCTTTTCCATGCTTAAACAAGGTTCAAAGGATTATACTTCAGTGTTAGAAAATTTGCCACATCCGACAGACTTAAGGGTATTAAGAAAAACCAACAGGTACTCTATTAAATTGATCACCTTGTATAAGAGTCTTGAAAAATACGTACGGAAAAGTGTTCCTATTATCCGAATCCCAATTATGTGAAAATACGTTTAACGAAATAAACTTGATTTTTGATTTATATTTGCTAAATATGTTGCTGTACAAGTGGAAAAGTGTTCCTATTATCCGAATCCCAATTATGTGAAAATACGTTTAACGAAATAAACTTGATTTTTGATTTATATTTGCTAAATATGTTGCTGTACAAGTGGAAAAGTGTTCCTATTATCCGAATCCCAATTATGTGAAAATACGTTTAACGAAATAAACTTGATTTTTGATTTATATTTGCTAAATATGTTGCTGTACAAGTTACAAAAGTAATTTTAAATTTACCAATAAACGATCGTGAATATGTTTAATACATAACTTCATATGTATAGCAATAAAGTAAATAGAACATTCCAGAAATAAATACTAAAAACTTTGTGAACGTTCAGTTTATTTTATTTATTTTTTAAATATGCATATTTGCGTTGATTTTCTTATGCTGTTCTGTTTGACATCTCCTCAAAGCTATACTCTGTCACGCCATGCCATCCTCTGAACTACGGAATCTCAAAAAAAAAGCGACAGCTTATTGTTCAATGTACCGAAAGTTTTCTGTTATACCCCCCCCCTTTCCCAAGGGGGGAAAAAAACTGTAGTACTTCTGTTGGCCGAAATTCGGCTCCATATTTATCGGATATTACCCGTGGCTCTATTTTACTTTTCCTAACTTCGTGTAAGTTGCTATTTTCTTAACCTTGACCTCTTATTTTCTCACGTATGTTAAGCTCAAAGTTACTGAATTTTATTTGTTAATATGTTCACTGCCATGAGCATCACCCGTGGGTCACCGCTATCATTTCACATCTAAAATAAAATTTCAAGGGCACTTCAGCAATGCCTTTATGTTTGTCGGTGGCACTCTGTGATAGCAATGCTTTAAAAAAAAAAAAATCATTCTTGGACACGCAGCGCCATCTATTACAAAAAGTTAAATTAGTTTTTAAGTTTGGCATACCTATAATGATTTTAATTTCCTATGGAGGCATTGAAGGTGTAAGAGTCTCTTCTTAAGTGCCCGTTTATTATTGTTATCGTTAATATTATAACTGAATCAGTTTGTTTTTCTTTTCGGAATGAAACTGGAAGGTTTATGAGATGATTAAGTATGTCAGAACCCCTTCGTTTAGCCAGTTATCCGCAAAATTCCAGCTAAATAGTAGAACTTCAGAATTAGCTATGTTTTGGAGCCGCTTTCTCTTAAATTTTGCGTCCCAAGGAATCATAAGATAATTATTTGGAGGTCTCTCGCTCAAATTTATGGGTCCTTTTTCAGTAACATTAGAAGATGATGAACACTCTTATAAGTGTAATGTATTATCGTAAAATATTGTTTTCATGTGTGCATCATTAAGCAGGTTCCTGGGACTCGATGATTTTTAAGAAAACTTATTCTTTTTGGAAAGAATGGGTATTGCACGTCCCAGTATTTATATTCTATGACACTTATATGCTGGGTGTCTCATAATGATTGCGACAAACTTTAAAGGGAGAAAGGGCGCACAACAGAATCACATAGAAGTCTAAAGTCAAAAATTCAGTTTTCTCGTACCTGTTAATAATCACTTTGGAAAAAAGAGTTGAAATGTAAATTTCTTAACAAAGTTTCATAGACAATGAGCTTATTTCCAAAAATTTTATGAATGAAGTGAAAGAGAATTTAATCATTAATTTTAGTCACGTGTTTTCACGCGAAAGATACATTAGTTTCTGAAGGAAAATGGTCCAGAAGTTCACTATTATTTCAACACTGGTTCCAAAGTGATTATTACAAGACGACGTTTCCAACCGCACATTGCTATGTGATTCTAAATCCTTATTTACTTTCCATACCTTCCCTTGCCTTTCGTCGCAATCATTATGGGATATCCTCGGAATATATAATACATAATTCTAGAAAGTTTTCAGGTAACTAAAAAATTTCAGGTTTTGTATTAATCCCAGCTGAAGTAACGAGCAAGAAGTAAGCTCCCCGTGTACCTATTCAGGACCTTACGTGCCTGAAAGCGGTAAGCAAGTGGAACCCGAAATTTGCCTTCGGACCGTGCTGCCAACAGCTGTTCTCCATAGGGCATCTGCTGCTCTTGAACAGGGGAGATAGTGCCTTATCGTGAGAGCCGTGAAGTTTTTTTTTTTTTTTTACTGTGTGCCAACCTTCTCTGAAGTCCCAACTTTTCTTCTTCCCCTCTCTTTAAAATATCAAAAAACGACGACATGGGTGGCTTTATTTTTAAGGGTTGGGTTCTGACTATTTTGATATTTTGGAGGACTTGAGTTCATATCGGCATTGTAGTGTGCACCGCCCTCATGTTTTCCAGTACTGCATTCGTTATTTTCAAGTGCTTGCTTAACTATTTAAGTAAGACCCATCTTGAGATTGCCTTTGTCTTTTTTAATCTATGTTTATTTTTCACTCAAAAATGCCATTAATAATAAATATTAAATGTAAGAAAAAGTTCATATTTTAGATAACAGAATTTAAAAAATATGTTTAAAAACCGGGGAGGGGGGAACCCGAAAACTGAAAGAGGAAAATTATACTGTCACGCTTTTGACTCGTACACAGAAAGGCTGAATATTTCCTATAGAATCTATTGTTTATTTTTAATGTATGGTAGTAAACATACTTTATGGGCAAGAGTTAATAGGTCAGTATATAAAAAAAAAAAGTCTTTAATTTATTTATCCAGAAAATTGCCTTGCATTTGAAACATTCTTGCATGAAATATCTTGTTAAAAGTATATACATAAATAAGTAAGTTTGTAATTTTTAAACCATCATCATAGGATTCGAAACTAACATGGGGAGGCTCAGACGTTAGGGGTCACCGATTTTGATGAAATGTTGGTGGGTTATAGGGGACCCACAGTTAAGTAAAATGCTAAAATATTAGCTGCCAACTCTCGCTTATTTTCGAGAAAATTCCATTTAAACATTTGACACATCGTTAAATACTAATTATTTGGCAATTCATTGTGCTATCCGTGGCGCCGTGCGGAGACGGGGATCCGAAAGTCCCTGGATCGGATCCAGCTCGGCACTCTGGATTTTTTTCTCCCTAAAAAATTCAAAAAATTATATATTGAGAATTATTTTGTAAAACTGCAGTTATAAAATTTTTTTGTGTATATAGTTGATAATTTACCAATACTTTTAGGACGCGAGGAATGATAAGGATTCGCTTCTTTCTAAGTTTTGAAGAATGCAATTATTGTTTTAAGTGTTTCATTCAGCTAAAACGTGTTATACACATGTAACTAAAATTAGAGATCCAATATTCGATTTAACGATAAGTGAATTTTTTTATATGATTCAAAAATTTATGATTTGATGTAGAATGTAAAATGTATTTAATTTTAAATTTATCAAACTTCGCTAGAAGTAGATAGCGAAATTAATAATAATAATTATCCAGAAATTCATAACAAAATACTTGTATGACGATGATAGTAATTCACCTTGCCCCTAAAAGTAATTCCACCTAAATGTACATCGCTTCGTCAAACCTGTGATGTGTAATTTCACTGACCCCTTCCTAAAAACAACATAAAATGAATTAATTAAAAGCTATACAATTCTCCATATTGATATGCTAAATGAACGGGAAATAGGAACCTCAGAAAATGCAATTAAAATTCATTTAAGTCATGTATTTTCTGCTATCACCACCATTATTTTCTGGCATCAACAAAATTTTCTGATGAAAGCAGAAATATTTTTTTTTTTTTTTCCCACAAGCAGAAATGAAAATACCACCTGAATACAAAAATATTTATTTCTTATGTTGTAGCAAATGTCCAGACAATTTGTTTTGCATGTTTTCAGGACAAATATCACCCTTCCTCATGTACTCATCTGTAAAAGTACGAAAATATTTTTCGAAATGTGATTCATAAATAATGTTTCTCATTTTGGTCACTTTCATTTGCGGCTATTCAATTCTATTTCATAGAAATAGTGTTATTTCAATAAATTACGTCAATTTTCTAATCATTTTAAACTGTATTATATGAATTTTTAAGGGAGAAAGAAAAGAAAATGAAAACTCCATAGAACCGAGATGGATTCGATCCAGGGATCTTCGGATCTCCGTCTCTCCACGGCGCCACGGATAGCACAAATGAATTGCCAAATAAATAGTATTTAATGATGTGCCAAATGTTCAAATGGAATTTTCTCGAAAATAAGCGAGAGGTGGCAGCTAATATTTTAGCATTTTACTTAACTATGAGTCCCCTATAACCCACCAACATCTCATCAAAATTGGTGACCCCAACGTCTGAGCCTCCCTTTGTGAGTAATCGTACCATTAGAGGTACAGGATTCTCTGTTGACTTTAGGAAGAATTTACAGTGCTATTCCATTCAGATGTATCTCCCAAAAAGAAAATTGTTTTGTCTCATTAGGAGGTGCTGTTCCAACAAGATTATCTGGTTCCTACTCCATGAAACAGAATCTGATTAGTTTAGATTAAAATTCTTGATCATGCAAAAGAAATTAGATTACACCATTCAAAGTTTGTTCAGATCGTTTGACTGAAGAATACTGAAAATATTTTAGCTTAAGTATCAGAATACATTATTTTAATTGACACATATGAATGTCACCGAGTTCTTTTTTTTTTTTTTTTTTAGTTACTATAAATATTTTCAGAAATTTTTAACTGATCAGCTTTTCTCCTTAAAAAAAAAGAACCCTTTAATAAGAACGTAAAAGCGTACCGGTTATTTTTTTTTCCCATTACCTCCATTTTATTTTAATTTTTCTACCCTCTTTTTCTCTCTCAATCTCTAGAATTTAACTACTTCTGTCGAAAAAGTTTCACTTGCCGTAATACACATTAGATAATTGTAACAAGTCGTTAAATATATAACTTTAGCGTAACAAGCGAACGAGGAAGATAAACATTACAAAGCGAATCTATTTGGCGTCGTTCTGGTTTAGTAATATAGCTCGAGAAAAAGAAAAAAAAAGTAACTAAATAAAATACCGAGAGAAAAGATGTTTGAACCCTGCCTTCGTCTGATCTTCAAGCTTGAGCGGAATCCACACTCCGCTGCTCTGCTTTTCCTGTTTTCAGAAGAAGAAAAAAATTAACACGAGATTTCTTCCACTTTTTCTTTCGAATTCGGTCTCAGATGGTCACTTTTTCTCCACCCCCATTCTTGCTACGACATCCGAAGCGCTCATCATGTGCTATAGAACCTGTCTGAAATGGAATCAGTCTTCCTAATTTTATTATTATTGTTGTTGTTGTTCCCCTTCCACCACAAATGCTTATTTATTCTGTAAACTACTATGGACAATGAAGAAAAAATAAAAAAATTTAAAATGTGTTATTTCAAGTTTTGCGCTCACTAAGGAATAACGATGTTCTCCCTATAATTTGCCAATCAGCAACATACCCATTGTTCGTTTGTTTGTTTAGGGAGGGTGGGGGGGGGGATTGGGTTTAAAAGCTCGGTAAAAATATTCACGCATGGTGGAATCTCTGTACTATTTTAACTCTCACCATGCAAATGCCACCTTTACAAATATAATTTCTGCTTTACTTGCGATTAATTTTATTAGTCTTGTCAGACTCTCTCAGACATCGCCTAAAAGTGACCGAATCTCCCCTCCCAAATGTTAAAAAAATACTTATTTGGTATAACAAACTGTGTGTTTGATTATGACAACGCTACACTAGGGCGATCTGCCAATGGTAGGGGGTGCCTTAGTAGGAGGACTTTCTAAGGGGTTCTAACGCGTATTCCCGTTACATCTGGAGAAAACCTACCAAAACTCCAGACCATTTGATCGATAGCCGCGCGATGGGACCCGAACCCGGGACCTTCACACTTCGGGCGTCTGCCATTTTCAGTGGCATAACCACTGAGCCATGGTGAGGCCGGTATAACAAACTGAATATTTGAAAAGAAAAACGCATACTTTGTGACGCCTGGTAATTTATTTTTATTTATTTGTTTTCAATTTACTTTGAATAGCTGAAATACCTTAAAAGAGTAATTAAATTACGTAGTTAAAACACATAATATTTCAATTAAAGTATGAAACGCATATATTATTGTGGTCATGTTATAAAATCCTTTTCAGAAAAATACATAATTACACTTTTATTTAGTACTAGGTAGTTGTTTTTAAATTAAGTAGTTAAATAAATTATTTTAAATAAAATAATGGCAAAATTATCTCTACACAATGGTTAAATTGAATTTTATTAAAATATTTTTTGAATGAATGGGACATAAAATAAATCAAAAGAGCAACGTAAAACAAAACATACAAGAAATCGCATTTGACTGCATACGCGGAGACGTGATATAATATTTTGCAATATGTAGGGGAAGTTGGAATGCAATGAAACAAAATTTGCTTTTTTTATGTCCAGTTATAATAAACAGTGCGATATACATATCAAATTGAAATTGAAAAACTAAATTTAATTAAACTGTTATATCTTAAGATACAAACATAATAATTTAATAGGTTAGCCTATAGTTTTTCATTTAGTATTAAATTGACCTAAATTATAAAACTATCATTTCTGTTTTCCTTTCTGTACCGCCTGAAAGAACAGAAGCTGGTAATTTTGATACAATTACTGTTTTTTCAAAAATATATGCTTCCGAAGAACGCACAAATTTGAAGCTTGGACTCGGTCGTTTGACGTACAGAGCGCCGCATTCCCTTTCATTTCAGTTTAGTATGCCCCCAACAGAGTACATTTCTTTACATTTAAGTTCACTTTCCTTGATTAAAAAATAATTATTTAGAGCGATATTGCTTATGCCATACATGTTATGTGAAAATAGCTGTACTGTTTGGATTGTTGGTTGAAAGACAATCTGAATCGTCACCATCTCCAGAGTCTGAAGATAGAGTACGATTTAAAAACAATTCCTTGTTAAATTTATGTGCTATATGGAGATCTCAATCTAAAGATGTAATAGTAACATCTTTATTTTATGTAAATGCATTCACCCGGGGCAGTGGCGTAGCCAAGGGGGGGCGAGAGAGAGATAGGGGGTCACCACCCCACCCCCCAATGAGGAAAATTTTGACATACAAAATGTATATTCTTCATTCCCTTATCACACACACGTATACATGTATGGGTGATTCCATAAAACTAGGGACACCAATGGCCAAAAAAAAAAAAAAAAAAATTAAAGAAATAATACTTTAGTCCCCTATGAAGTAAAAATATGTGAATTTCTATAAAATGATGCTATAAAAGTTAACAACACCTTTTTTAAAGTTTTATACACAATGTTTGGCAGCATTACTGCTTTTACATGAGTTCTTGTCTTAAAGAGGTGTATGAAGTTCACCTGGTTTTATAAAAAAAAATCAGCAAATATGAATGAAATCTTATTTTTTGTATTGAAATTTAGTTTATATATGAAAAGATTAGACCAATGCAGAAACCTTTAACAGCAATATTTATCTTAAAAACAATTTTTGTAAATTAGGCCTAATATTAATGTAACATCACTCACAAAATTCTATAAAATTTTTTCTTGCTTAAATAAAATTAGTCCCAAAAATATAAAAAGTCATTTTCTCTTCCTTTAATGAAGATATCTTTAATATTAGTCTTTTGAATATTTAATATTAGTTCAATTTATGAATTTTAAACTTATAAAAATGTGTAACATCAGTCACAATTCTGTTTCTTAATTAGATACCTACATTAAAATATTGGGAAAATGGCATTGACTACTGCAGAAAGACAGAAAAGGGGGAGAGATAAATTAAAGAATGAAAGAAGGGAAATATGAAGATTATAAAAGAAAAAGCAGAAGCAATAAAGAATCAAAATAAAAAGGAAATGACCCAGCTAAATTACCTCAATCAGTTCAGAATACTCTTTTACAAACATTTTCTCTAATTTCAAGATAAATTAATCTTTTTACCTTCATCTGTATTGATTGAGGTAATTTAGCTGGGTCATTTCTTCTTTTATTTTGGCTCTTTATTGCTTCTGCTTTGTTTTTATGATCATATTTTCCTTCATTCTTTAATTTATCTCATCACCTTTTCTGTTTGCAGCAGTCAATGCCATTTTCCCAATATTTTTAAGTAGCTTTCTAATTGAAAAATAGAAATGTGCCTAATGTTACACATATTTTATAATGCACATTTATATAAAGGAAGAGAATACGACTTATTATGTTATTAGGAGTGGTGTTACATTTATATTAGGGCCAATTTATAAAAATTGTTCTCAAGGCAAATATTGCAGTTAAAGGTTTCTGCGCTTGTCTAATCTTCTCATAAATGAACGAAATTTCAATAAAAAATAAGATTTTATACATACCCATTGATTTCTTTTAGAAAGCAAGATGAACATTCTACACCTCAAAAGACAAAAATATATGTAAAAATGCTTTGCCAACTTTTTAGCATAATTTTGTAGAAATTTACAAGTGATTACTTTATAGGGGGAAAAACTATTATTCTTTATGAGAATTTTTTTTTCTCCCTTGTGTCCCTAGTTCCATGGAATCACCCTTTAGTGAAATACACTAACAACATTATTTTTTTAATTTTATTAATGTACAATAAGCATTACTATGATCTAGTAATTAAAAAACTTTGTAAAAATCACACATAAGAAGTACTTCTTATGTGTGTTTTTTACAAAGTTTTTTAATTACTTTATCGTTTAACACCAGTAATTTGAGTGATTTTTCAATTACTATGATTTATTTGCTATGATTAAACTAGATTAATTCAATTTCAAAAGGTAAATTTGGTAGTTTTGTTTTTAAGAAGAAATAATACGTAATTATAACATGTTTAAGTTTAGTTAAGTCAAGTCATGTTTAATTAAGTCAATGTAGCATCAGTCACAAGAATAAAATGTTTTCTACATTAAATATTTTTTAATGTTTTAAATGAAAGAAAATATTTTCATAAAGATTGAAATCTAAACTAGAAAAAAAATTATTTTACTTCTCATACTATTAGTTGGAAGAGGATTTGAATTTATATAAAATTCATTTATCTTAACGTCTCTTCTATGTAACATCAGTCACGTATTTTTATTTTCCTTAATTTAAAAAAAAAGACTATATTGAAAGCGGATGACAGTATTGTAATTATTTATGATACTCTTGATCAGTTTAAATAAATAAGTATATATATTTCAAGCCTCTGGTGAATTTAAAAGGTTACAAATGTAGTCAAATTGTAGCGTCAGTCACCATGGAATGATCCATATTTGAGTTGCAATAGTCGTAACCCCTCCATGAAAAATTAGTGGCTACGCCACTGAGCCGGGGTACAAAGAAACTTGTTTCATAGAGCTACAAATACTGTATTGAAAAACAATATTTTGAATTCGGTTATAGTGACTTCGATTATAGTTATAACTCCCTTATAACGTCAAAATTTTCTGTATCAATTGCCCATAGAATTCAAACCCACTATGAACGTATGTTATAAAGTCATAAACAATTATCTGATATTTTCATTGACACTGTAACCAAAAAATTACTGTATTAAACACTATTGTAAAAAATTACTGTAGTAGATGTGTCACACTAATTGCAAATATTTAAAAACCAACGTCCTTTTTATAAGTATTTTAAGACAATTTTTAAAACAAAATATTTTAATTCTTTTGTAACAATGTTCGAAGCTTTTTAGATCTAAATCTTTGGGGGAGGGGGGTGTTTGGGGGGTTCAGATCTAAGTCTTCGGGTCGTTCTGGAAGGCTTTAGCCCCCCCCCCCATATCCCCCTTCGGGGATACGCCTATGATACTGTTAATCATTACTTCATTAATTATTAAGTTGTTACTCCGTTAATTGCATTTAAATTAAATAGTTATAAGTTATAATATTTATAAGTAATAGTTATAAGTTAAATAAGTTATAAAATGATTAATATATTCATTATTTTTATTAATAATTAATATTATATCATATTATCTCTTCCTTGGTACTTGAAAGAGTCCGCCACTGCATCGATATTAACAAGTATTTAAAATTTTTGTAATGTACCGTCTGAGACTTTCATGAATCTAACTAAGCGTAATTGTCTTATGGGTTATGTGAAAAAAAATATATATATAATGAATTTTGAGCTAACCAGTGTTTTTTCGTAAGCCTTTCCCTCTCCTCATTCATATTGCAAGAACACCTTTCTTTTTCTTTTTTTCGGAGGGGGGGGGGGTCTGAGATACCTTTTGCTTTACTTTAATGTTTTATAGCCAGCACTGTTTTTAATATTTGAAGCTCCATACAGTATTCGAACATGCTAAAAGAAATTCTGAAATATACACCGCTAGATACATTTTTTTATTTTAAACACTTCATTATAATTGAGAATCTGCCGTAAAACAGTTCCTTAAGTAAAAACAAAATTTACAATGACTTCTTGCTTGACTTAATTTAAACCTTATTTGTTGAAAATAAATAGTAGTAATGAGATCTACGATTTTGTGGACTAAAATGGCCGCTACTAAAGTAGATCAATATTTAGCCGGATTTGCCTTTTTATTTCTTCTTTTCAATTATTACTGTGGTGAAAACAAGTGGCGGGGAAGATGTACGCTACAAGCACCCTTGATGGGGTGTACGCTATGAGCACGTACGTTATGAGCACCGAACCGTACGGAACCAAGGGGGGGGGTGGCCAGTCTCGAGAGGCCAGTGAAGGTGGCGGGGAAGATGTACGCTACAAGCACCCTTGATGGGGTGTACGTTATGAGCACGTACGTTATGAGCACCGAACCGTACGGAACCAAGGGGGGGAAGCACCCACAGGGGGGGAGCGACCGCCGAAGGCGGTTTACGCCAACCAATACCCCCCGGGGAAAACCTGGATGGCCACCCCGGACCAAGGGCATACCCCCGGCGCCGAGCCCACGAACTTTATTTGAATCCAAAAATTTACATTAAGTTACAGAACTCCCACTGGGGATTAAGACTTCAAAAGAACAAAGAAAAACATGAAGGACACAAGAAATAAACACTAAAAACACTAAAATACATACAAATGAAATACAATAATAAAAGTACAAAGAACAAGAATAAAGAGTCACCAAAGGCGCGAATCTAAAGAAAAACCAGTTCTAGAGTTAAAACACTTCCGGAGACAATACTTCGCGCCGAGACGATTTAGAGGTGCAGGATAAATAAGATGATATATTACTGGACCAAAAAGGTAATATTATAACAAATACTCAACAAACAATGGGTTAAAAGGTGACAATAGCGGACCGGCCAACCATGACCAACGCACCAGATTAATTGCTTTCCTTTTTTTTTTTTTTTTTCTCTTTTTCTTCTATTAATCGCCAGGTTCCCAGTTATACTGTATAACAAAAGTCCCCGACTCAAAGCGCCGAAACTGCAGTATCAAAACAGTGGGTATAGTAAAAACTATACCCACTCTAGACACAGAGCCAGGTATACCGAACCATCAACTAAAAATCACCAGTTTTAAAACCGAAAAAGAAAAACCAAGCCAGGTTTATTAGTCAGTAGCCCGTCCGCTTTACAATGTTGTGACAAAAGATTTGTGATTAAAGCCACAATTAGTTCAAATATTAGATTAAAAACTATATTTACAGTTTAAAAAGATAACATCAATATAAATATCACCGTAGGCCCGACAAGAAGTTAAAATAAGTCAATCTTGGTAAATTTAAAAGTTAAAACACACAAGAGTCTAAAATAGTTTAGCTAGAGAAATTTGATTAGTGACAACCTTTTACTTAAAATTCAGTTATTCATAAAACTTATATTTTATAAAAATACAATAGCCTTAATTAAGAACATCGGAAAAACTGACTCAGTGATATTATCTATATTTTTAAAATTCAACTATTCATAAAATAATTTTATAAAAATACATAAGCTTTGATGTATTTTTATAAAATTATTTTATGAATAGTTGAATTTTAAAAATATAGATAAGGGGGGGGGGGCAGTCTTGAAAATGGCCTATTCAAGATGGCCTTGACGGAACTCGGGCTTTTAGCGCAAAGCTGGGCGTCTTGGAGATGACCGCTCGAAAGTCCATGACCGTCCATGAAGTCTTGTTTCCGTGTTTCACCATCACCTACCACTACGGTCCACGACAACACCCTTCCTGTAGCCGTGATATTACATATATATATACTCTCATACATAAATAATTAAAGAAACACAAAAATGATTGAAAATGTGGTCATAAACCATTAGCTCTAGTCATTCTAAAATTATATCAAAATTGTCATGAATTGAAAGCACTAAGCATATCAGTCGTCGATGTAAATATATCCAGGTTTCAGGCTCGCACCCCAAAATCCCATATTTCAATTTCTCCCTCCCCTAAAAACCCTCTAAACTAATTTTTTCCCTTAAAAAAAAAAAACCCGATGGGTAAAAATCCTCCCAAATCTGGGGGAACTCCCTCCAATCTGTTAACACTGAATTTTTATTTTGTTAAAACTTCTTTCGGTATAATATAGACAGCTTTTAAAATAAATTCTCTTCAAATTTTAGTTTTTTTAATTCGGAGGCCATTTTTTATTCAAGAAAACTTCGCTTACTATTTTTTCCAACTTGTTGTGTGTTATGCAAGATCAAGAACGTTCAAATACCTGGGCATTTTACTATTTCATATGTAAGGGATTGACTTCAAAGAACAATCATCTAAATACATTAATTTTTCAGGGTATTTTTTTCCCTCGCTCTATTTTGATATTCGACAAGAAAATTGAGGAAACAAGTATTGCTCGAACATATAAATTTTGCTGGAGAATAAATTCAGTACTCACGAAGATAGTCAGAAAACTATGTACAGAGAATCAAACGCAAAATATATAATTAAAAGCGAAGTTTCTTGTGCTCATTTTACGAATATTTGATCTTCCATTAAAAATATAAACCAATGGGTAGCTCATAAATCAAACATAATTTAAGTCATCCTTTTCTGTAGCCAAAACACCATAACTCAGGGTTTTCCTTACAGAAAAAAACCGAGTGAGACTTTCTCACCCTTTCCCCCAAACTGAGTGAGATTTTTATAAAATGGGGGAGAATTTTTTGCTAATAGATTTGGGTTGGGTTAATATCCAGTGGGTAAGGCAGTGCCGGATTAACAATATAGCAAATGTAGCAAATGCTACGGGCCCCGCGCCTTTACCTTGAAAGTTTTCGTCTTTCAAGGTAAAGTGGACTCAAGATCTAGCTTTTTTGACACTTTCCAACAAGGTAGAAAAGTGTTTAAGATTTCGGTTTGTCTGTCTGTCCGTCCTTGATATAACTCGCGTCAATATGCATCGATTTCTACGAAATTTATATATGTTATTCTTATCTGCAGTACCATGTACCCTATTGTATTGGATCTATGTAGCATTTATAGAATTTTTCTACAGGAGCACTGAAAATAGTCCCAATACATTGCGCTCTATGGGACGTTATTCTTTAAAGCGTATCATCCTACTAACTACAAGGGGTGATCCAATGAAAAGGTACGAAACGACACGGTGGGTACAAATGTAGACTTTATTCAAAATATACACCATTGGACTGAGCAAAACGATCCCACTGATGAACAAGCCGCAGGATTCCTTGTTGCCAGAATTCCTGTGGCCGTGACGAGACCCAGTCCGTCACAGCGTCCTTGAGTACGTCGTCCGAGTTGAAGCGCTTCCCTTTCAGGTGGTTTCTTCAGTGGACCCAACACATGGAAATCGCAGGGCAACATCTCCGGACTGTAGGGCGGATGGTCCAACGTCTCCCACTTGAACTTGGCCAGATCCTTGGCGAAAACGGACATTCCATTTTCTCATTGACTTGTGGGACACACAGCCTTCTCAGTATACGGTCCTCATCCTGCGACGAATAGTGGCCGGTTTAACAACTTCCGCTGTCAGAAATCGGATAACGCCTCGCTGCCCCTAAATCGTCGAATTTTGCAATGTGAACGCCATCCTGTCCTCACAAACACTGCCGCGTCAATTGGACGTAGGAGGGTGCTTTTTGCAAGAGCTTCTGCTCTCTCCTGCGGGGCCTCTGCATGTTCCTATCCACACAAAAGGCTCCAATCGCATTCCTAGATGTCTCGCTACGTGCTCTCATAGCTGCATGGACAAATATGATAACGGTTAGGTTGTTGCGACGTTTCGTACCTTTTCATTTGATCAACCCTTGTAGTTGCGCTGAACCCTGACTTCAAGATAAAACTTTTTCCTCCATGACTGCAAAAAGATTACAATGTCAAGAACAAAAAGCCTAACAACTTCTACATCGTTTGTACGATCCGCTTGAAATTTTTCACAACTTTGTAAAAAAATATAGATGACAATCTGTCAATTTTAAAAATCTGAAAATCCACCCGTTCCCTCATTTTTAAGCGATTTTTCGCTATTTTCAGCACCATTTCGTTTCCGAGAGTCAAAAAAAGTGAATCATTTGCGTGACAAAATGATCTATTTTAAGTGAAAATGACGTCATACAATTGGGGGATTCCAATACGTTTAAAATAATTTCTCCCGATTACACAGTTTATTATTATTTTTTTCCCCACAAATAAATCGTCTGCTGGATATTCGACTGTTTATGTATACAAAACGAAAGCTTTCGACTGCGAAAAGATTCCGCGCGTTTCCAGATGAGCATGAAATTCGATTTGGGTATGTAATAAAAAATGAATATGAGCTTATTTATTTTAGGTGGATGAAAATTAAATATATTGAATGAAAGACAAATTTCCTTAAACTGTTTTTTCTTGCGCCCGTTGTATAATTGCCTCCACAAAAGGCTTTGACTTCTAGTTTTAGAGATATTCTGCTCTTCGAAATGAAACAAAATTGGATGTTATTAAGGATTACAAAATGAAGCTTTGCATCGAAAATAGTGTCTGTATAGTTAAAAGTTTTTCTATACGGGAGCACTCAAAATAATTTCAATACAATACGGTCAATGGCAGTTTAGAGACAGGCATCTATTTTAAGCATATAATACTATCCTACAATATCATTAGCTAATAATCCGACGACGATCGTGTGCCTCCTTCAAAATTTGCGCCAAAAGCCGGCAATGTTGGCGACTTTTGCTATAAATTGCCAAATAGGGTGCGAAAAAAATGCTTTGAAAAATGAACCGAACTTGGCGATATTTTTATTATTTTACGATAAATCGAAAAAGGTATTTACGTATTATCCCGGCGGTCATTAACGCCAAACTATTTTTTCCTCAAATTTGCTGGCAAACTGTCGCCAATAGTATTCCGAACCATCAATAATTTCATGTGTCCGGCATTTATCTTGGCGAAAAAGTTGCTCGTCTTGGCGGATCGCCGGGATAATATGTAAGTACCTCGAAAAATGTCTAATGTGATTATATTAAGCTATGACGATTTCTTTGGGAATTTTGAAAATTCTTTACTCGCACTGTAATTAACTGATTTATTGTACTGTGTTTTGTTAAGGGCTATTTGCCTAGGAGTGGGAGGGGGTCTCCGACCGACGAAAATCTGTTAATGCATTAGAACCCAAAACGGGTTAACGGATTTACACGGAACAAAATTGCAAACTTTGATTCTTTAGCGCTTGGAAAATTAATTTGAGACTGTTAACCCTTAAAAGAATAAATTTCTCGCTCTCTGTGTTCGTCCGATACCATTATGTTGTATAAAAGGATTATTTATACATTTTTAACCTACCAGCAAGTTTAAGAGTTCCTTATGATTTCGGTTATTTGTCTGTTCTGATGTCCACCCATCCAGTGTTCTAACTCCCTAGTAGCACAACTAGTTCAAAAAACGTTTAAATTACGTTGGAAACATGTTTTTTGACGTTAAAAAACGTGTTTTAAACGTTTTTTGGACTAATTGTGCTACTGGGGCTGCTGTGGATATACATCGATTTGTGCGAAATTTATGTTTTTTCTATGTACAGTACCATGTACCATATTGAAAATGGTGTATGTAGTATTTATAGTTCTTTTTCAGGAGAAAAAAATCCAATGTATAGCACAGTCTAAAAAACAGAACTAAAAAATTAGGGGGAGTTCAGGGGGTCTCCCCCTGTATCTGTTAATACAAGAATGACTGAATCAACAGTCATTCTTGAAAACATATTTTAGAGATATTCGATTTCTGAAAGAAAACAAAGTTGGCATATATATTACTAAGGCTCTCAAAATCATGCTCTCCATTAAGAATAACGTCCGTATTATTAATAGTTCTACAGGAGCAATCAAAAGAGTTCCCATACATTGCAGTCTGTGGCATTTGAGAGACACTAATACATTTCTAGCACAAGACAATGAGTATAAAATTTTTATATTCTTCAGTTAAACGCTAAAAATAATTAAAGGTCTTTTACAGGGTCTCATAAAATTGCATTTATAGTGATAATACAACATTTTTTTTATCTACGAAATCTCGCCAGTTTTAACTAAAATACATCGCAGATTTGTCGCAATTTTATTTTTTTTTTTTTTTTTGTATTGGAAAGTGTTTTATAATCTCTGAGCTTGGCATGATTTATCTTTCTTTATTTTTTAAGGCAACAGATAAATCTTGTAATTCTTTTTTTCTTTCGTTCTTTCTTTCTTTTTTTCTTTTTTTTTCTTTTTTTTTTTTTTTTTGGATAAGACAATTTCTGTAGCTCTATATAGTGGAACTGTAAATCAGTTGTAGACAACTCATTGAAAGAATATATGTATAACTCGGCTGTTCGAGCCTCGTCAATGGGAGACCCCCCTGAACCCCCCTAATTTTTTAGTTTCATGATTGCCATATTAAAACGATATTTATGGACTATGTCGTTTTATCTCTCATCTATCGTGTATTTCACCTGGTAACCCTATGTTGAAATTTTTAGGATTGTAACCTATTGATAGAAAAATACATGTGATGCACATTCTACAGCTGAGTAAATATTGTAACAATAGATTAAAGTTGTTGTGAACTAATAGTATTTAAATATATGTAAAATATACATGTGATGTATATTCTACAGCTTACGAAATATTGTAACAATAGATTAAAGCTGTTGTGAAGTAATATTATTTAAATAAAGGGATGAAATTTTTAAACCATCATTTTATCAAATAAATGCAACCTTACGGAGCTTATAGAAATCGGTGGTTTACGTAACACATACTAACATTTTCAGCGGACATTTATTCTTACTTTTATGTCGCGTTTTCGTAACGCATTTTCGTGTCTCATTTTTATGTCACATTTTCAAAAGGGGGTGAGAGATAAAATGACATAGTCATTAATATATTTAATGTGGCTGTTGCATGCCTGCATTATTTAGTCAACTCATTACCTAGGCGAAACTGAATGAGTATTTTAAAGTCAGCAGTAAGGACACACACAAGAGTATATTTAACAATACTGTGGAACAAAAAACACAGTTCTGAGAAAAAAATTTCAGGGAGCATCCAAAAGGGCGGAAATAAAAGAAAGACAGAAAGAAAGGCTGTATCATTATCTTTTTGTTGACTAAAAGCGAAACTCGGACAAACGGAGGAAGGGTTATCCAGATCCTTGCACCACCCACCTATGGCCTTTAGAAAATGGATTCCTTACCAATAATGTTACATTTTTTTCTTTATTTGAAGAATGAATCCAGAAATAAACAAAATATAGAAAGAAAACTAAGTGCCGAAACAAAAGAACAGACTCAGGGTCTGATCAAGGGCGGATTAAAGGGAGGGGGTCGGCGGAGGCGACCGCCCCTCCTGAGAAAAATGAAATTAATGTAAACAATCCCAACTTACTTCCATAAAATTTATCTATATGTATGTGAATCTTCTATCCAAGCCTCCACCTCAAAATTGTATTAATCCGTCAGTGGGCCGGATTATTCATTAGGCTGTAGTCCATCTGTCCTGATCATTTCAAGGACTTTTCAGTAACAAGTCGAATAAATTTTTTAAAGAAGTTGTAATCAAACTTTTGAAAATGACTCAATAGAGCGGAAATATTTGTGGCTATTTCTGAAGATGTTCTCTGGAACGCGAGTTGACCTTCTGCATTTCCCCGAGAGCTGAGATCCATAGGATTAAGATTGTAGGAAAAACGCGCCCCATAATCAATAATAATCCCCCACGAAACAATAATTTTTATTTAAATATTGCACATAAAGTTTTTTTGTTTTGCAGTAAATATGAGGATGGTATTTTAAACGGATGTTGGGCAGCCCCAAAGTTCTTTTGTTTTAGAGTAAAGGGGGGTGGCTTTGGCGAAATTCGAAAGTGTACTAGGGTGTAAACCATCTTTGGCTTTTGGTAGTTGGCTTGCTTTGTTTTTACTTAATTATTTATTTTACATTTTACAATATTTAAACAAAGGCGAACTATTTTTTGAAACAATAATAATGTAAGTCATTTTTTTTTTATATAGTTGGGGAATCCACTATTACGATAAATTATCTTATTAATCTCGGAAATTAACCACGTTAAATATAAAAGAATTGATTTTTGGCCGGTCGAAACCACAGGTAAAGAGCGCGAATGCCAGTACGTTCGTTCAAATAAAATAATTAGAACCGAGAGGATCTTCGCACAAAGACAAGACGGTCGGGGTATCCTAGAAGCCATAACCCCAGACAAACTGAAAACAAAAAGAATTTTCGGATACTCTTGATCCACAAAGAAACTCACAAATTACTTGTCACATTTAAGATTATTATGTCTTGCAAAAACATTTGAACGTAATACGATAATGAATGTTTTATCCGAATTTTTTATTATTTATTATATAGATTATTCTATTTAGAAAAGATACAATCCTCTTATAAAGGTTTTTTTGAGCAAAATATTTTATATCATTTTAGCGAGGATAAGTTGAAAAGTAGTGCACATATGCTTGTAGAACACTAACGAAATGACCTTTAGAAGTGTTCCAAGCGGTATGTGGAAGTAACAGTCCCCCTGTACAAGCATGTACAGTTTAAATGCCTTCCGTGCATGCAGTATATTTTGAATGGCGGAGGTATTATTGTGCTAGATCTATCTATCCCCAGTTCGATTTCTTATGAATTAACCCATTAAATAAATTAAGAGAAGTTAAAAATATGTAACCTATTATTAGTAAAGACCGTCCAGATAATGAAATAATTTTACAAGCATGTATTTTTATAGAGGAAAAAATAGTGTTTAAAGGCACAGTTTAAAATACATATTGATTTCGAAGGTTCTAAAAATTTTACAGAAACAATTATTATTTTATGTGTGTAAACATGTCTAGTTATATGTTTGCATATGGGAAAGGTGGGAAGTGTTAGAAATTCCAAATATATATCCATGAACATTAACATTCATTAAAAAAACCTGAGTTGTACGAATAAATAACTTTAAACATCGCCAGTCTCACTATCTATTTAGCCCCCCCCCCCCCAACTTTATTTTGACGGGCATTTTTTCCCGCACACCAATTTACTTGGAGAAATTGATTGGTCTAGTGTTAACTCAAATTTGTTCATTTTGAATCAAGAAAATTCGTAAAAGTTGTGTTTTATTTTATTATCACACAAAACCTACAGATTAGCACACCCAAGGTGGAGGAAGGACTGGAATAAACCTCTCGCGAATATAACACGTGGGACCTTTTCGTTTTGTTTACATCTAATTAGCATTTGTAACACCATTAATTAGCACTAAACATAAATTGTAATATAATTAGCACTATTTATTTTCTCATTTAATTTAGCTCTACTACTTTAATGTGAGGGTGAACTCTTCCCCCTAAAAAAAAAAAAACATATATATATATATATATATATATATATGGGTGCGCCTCTGAGCAGGGGGCCCCTTGGTAACATTTGCTACGGTCCCCGCGCTGTCTTAATCCGGCACTGGGGTAAGGTATTTATAAATGGGTATTTATTCCTCTGTAAGGTAAATACCCAAAATCAAGGTATTTTATGATTTTTAGTTATTTTTATTGAGTGTAACTGGACCTCAAAGTCTAAAAGCAAGGGTACATGCAATAAAAGTAACCCAGTTTAAAATCTCCCCCCAGGATCAGAATGTTCCCAAAACCCTTCTTTTTTTTTTCTTTCATAGACTTTAGTTCTTGAGAATCCACTTTTGCACTCAGTGTTCTTTATTTTTTTTTTTTTTTTTCCCTTTGAGAAACCGATTTGTAGGGTGCGCGAATTTCTCGCAGTAATAATTTTTTAATGCGAGAAAAAGAAAAAAAATGCGAGATTCTCGCGTTCTCGCGCTCTAGTGAAAACACTGACATAACATTGCCTTTGAAAGGGTTAAACATTTGTATTTCCAAAATAAGATTTTTAAAAAAATTTCCTGTTCCATATATTTTTTTAAAAAATTCTCTCTGTATGTGGATATTTATTAATCAAGCACATTTTTTTAATAATTTCAATGCACTTGTGCATTTAAAATTTGTTTCTAATTTAAAAAAAAAACATTTTTTTTAAATTAAGCTGTGAACGAAGCATTCCAAATTCCGACGATGCACTGCTTACACGGTTGATGGCACGGCTAGTCCGTTCTCTTGAGATAAAATTCAAGTGAAATAATCATTAAATGTACTGTTTCAGTAAACTGAACTTGTAACAGTTGCAATTATGGTTATGGTAAGAGTTAAATTCCAAATAATTATTTTGTTTATTTGTTATACCTACATACCCCAGAAATCCATGTTTGTTTAAGTATGTGAGAAGAGGGGGGGGGGTCAATCAATCATGCATGTTACAATTGCTTCCTTTTTCTTTTTTTCAAATGCTGCGACAAATTCTTTAGACCAATTTTGTCGATCTTCATTTTTATGTAAAGAAAGCAATAAGGAAAAATCCAAAATCCACTTCCTGGACTCAAGCTATGGAGAGAGAGAAAAATATATTTCTTTGAAATAGTTAAAGATGAATATTTCAATATATCGTGAATTCTTTTCCGAAATCTTTTTCCTTTAGCTTACTTCCCAAAAACAATAGAATCCTGTTTTCGTGCTCTGTAGGTTTAAAAGAAATGTTTATAAGTCCTCTTGTAAAAGGCTTAGTGGTTGAAGAAGGTGCTTTCGCAATGTAGTGTTTGTGTGATGAACTCTCTGCATTGTTTCTACTTCAAATTCAGCATTAAGTCAGGGGTCGATGCAGACGAAAATTGGGTCCGTTTTGCGGCCCCTTTAGAAAAATACAATCGATTAAAACGGCCCTTCATTGGCATTTTACCCTATATTTTAGTCTGTTTTATTTAACAAATAAAAGTGACTTTTATTAAAAATTGGCATGAGAATTCACAAAAATAAGCGTTGAAATTCCCAAAAATATGCAATTTTCACAAAAATGGGACTCTGGAAAAAATTCCTGGGTCGACCACTGTAAGTTTAAACTAACAAATGAATGAAAATGCAATTCAGAAGTGTCAACTTATGTGTTTGGGTTGGGTATTTCATGTTGTGTCGGTGTCGGTGTTTCATATTTGGAAGTGTTCCATTTTCGTTATTAATGTTTGTTTCGTAAATCGATCACCTAATTGAAAATGTCAAAGGAATGATGAATTTTGTTTTTCCGTTTGCCTTTTGCTTTCACTGAGCAACTTAAGATTGTTTTAATAATATACAAACTATACGCCAGATAAAAACAGAAAATCGGAATTTTTCTTCTTGTGTGATAATGTAGTGAAGAATATACATTTTGTATGGAAAAAATTCCTCATGGGGGGTTATGACCCCCCCTAACCCACCCCCCCCGTGGCTACGCCCCTGGTCCTGTGTAATCTCATGTTAAACTAAAAAGTTCATTATATGGACGAATCAAATAAAATTGAATGTTTATATGTGTTAGAAACAAAGCTGCCTAGTTCTCCGTTATTTTTTGCTCCAGAATTCCGAAATTAACAAAAAATTCATATATTTCAGTCTTCATAATTTATTTATAGGGGCGAAATTTCAGTTTTCCTCATCTATCTTGTAAATAACTATCTTTCAACATTCCTTAACTGAAATTTCCTGTACCTAAGGATTCAAAATTAATCTTATTTTATATTTTTTTAAATAAATTCATGCTGTTTAAATGCTCTTATGATTTTTTGCAAGTTACAGTTTATTTTTAAGGTCAGGTGTACGTGAAGGATCTAATTTAGAAATGTGTTTGCGAAATATTTATTAATGAAAATTATAACATTGTTTTTCTTGTCTAAAATAGTAATATTAAATAAGTTATTACTATGGTATTTTTGTGTGTGTGTGTCATTCTATATAAATTTTCATATTGTGAGAGGACGCTCCTATATTTTACATTTGGAAGTTGGCATCTATAGGAGTATAATAATCTTTTATTCAACTTTCAAAGATATATTGAATGATTAACCCAAACGTAAGCACCTTTTCGATAACCAATTTTGTATTCAAGTCGACTACGAATTCAAAATTTATAGTCAAAACTGTTATACGAATTGTATTTATTAATTTTTGCTAATTTTTAAAGACCACCAGGTGGGGAAAGGGCATTTTTTATTTAAAGTTGGCTTTTTTCCCGAACTACTAATTGAACTAGAAAGAGCACTTCATAGGAATGGATTTTTTTTTTTAAGAAGGGGGTGGCAATTTTTAAATGAGAAAAGACTACATATTAGAAAATTGCCATACGAAAACATAAAAAGAGTTTTAAAAACCATTTCTTTCGTAATACGCCTTTTATTAAATTCGTGAAATTTGTGGGGTTTTTTTTTTTTCCTTCGTTTTTTCCAATACCTTTTGTGTGTGTGTGTGTGTGTGTGTTATTTGGCTGACAATTTTGCTTTGTGATTGCATCTTCCCCGTTAGATACAATATGCATGACTGAAGATAACACTATTGTGCAATTGGAAAAATGTTTTCGGGCCTACCCGTTTCTATTGATGGTCACTCTCACAATGAAGGAATTAAAAGGTATTGACCTTTTGAATAGTTGCGTTGTACCCTTCGCTGACTTTAATGTGATTATTAAAATATGTATGCAGCCACCATGCGATTTCTATGCTTCTCCCACACTTATCTGTCCTGTCCTGTCGTGTCTTGCTTTAATTTTTAATAGGGGAGACTGGGGGCTAATGGAACAAAACAGTTTGTGCGCAAAATAAAATATTTCTATGAAAAGTTTGTGTACCATAGAATGGGTACAGTAATACTACATATATTTCAACAACAAGTCAAGCATTTCAGTTAAGTATTACGCCTGAGAAATAAATTGTTGTTGTTTCTATTTCTAGCACATCAAAGTGAATTTTAATTTTTATATTTAATTGCTTTTTTAATCAATTAAAATAACTTTTAATTAATGGAAAGATTCTTCAAGATAGCCGATATCATATAGATTATGATAATGCAAATCATGCATGTGTGATAGAAGGTGGTTTTCTATTCTGGAAATTTTGAATTCTTATACTGTGGGGTCTAATGGGACAGCTGAACAAAGTAAACCAGTTATTATTTTATAAAAAATTCTGTTTTAGATGTAAATCATGACTAAAAGTTGTTGAAAATTAATTAGGCCTATAATTTAACTAATTTAGGACCGTTACAAATTAACCTAACAATATGAACTGTGTAAAATGCAAGACAGTTTTGCAGATAGTAGCAAGTCTTAGCAGAACTCATCAACTGAGTTCAATGGTGCAATATCCAAGAGAAGTTAAAAAAAATTAAATATAAGTGACTTTATTTTAGTTAAATTTGCAAGAAAGCGAAAAGTGTTCCATTACATCGGTATCATTGGTGAGATTAGCAATGATGAAATGCTTGTGAACTAACTACCTAAGGAAAAAATCTGACTGTTTTAAATTCATATAAAAAGAAGATAAGCATTGGACTGACTGATATTGCTGAAATAGTGTCGAAATTGCCACTTGAAATTGATAGGCAAACTATGCGATCATCTACAATTTTGAGCTTTTTTTTCTCTATATGACCTTAAATATTACTTCATAAATAAAAAAAATATTAAAGAGAATTGGTATTAATATATTGCTATTAGATAGTTTAATACGCATAATTTAGTTTTTATTGATTTAGTAAAAAAATGTATTTTTTATATTTGTTCCATCATCCCTGCATATGGGTAGGGGGGGGGGCTAATGGAACAATGATATAATTTCAGAAAAGATTTTTTTTTTTAATTCTTTAAAAGCACATTAACCATTTTTTGGTAATCACATGTGCATGCTTTAATTTAATGATTTATTTTTAAATATCTGCATATTTAACATTGTAATACAGCTTAAATTTAAAAAGTGTCCCATTAGCCCCCGCTCTATCCTATGCAATGCCACTTGAATCCTATTATTGAATCTTGTTACTTTGTGTCCAAACATATTCTTTAAATAATAATAACACTCTTTTTAAGTTTTTTTCAATTGAGATCTGCTTAATTTGCTTAATTTATATAAATAGGGTAATTAAATTTATAAAATTTAACTGATATGTGGCTGAATTTCATTTCCTCAAAAATTGATAATACAGTTTGGAAACATATGTTGATTCTCTTCACAAAAAATCTCCGTATTTCATTTTCACGTTCCTTTTTAAGCTGTTTTATGTAGGTGGAGAGCTTATTAGGGACAGTCTAAAAAAAGGTTTTTTTTTTTTTTTTTTTTGTACATTCCTTAGTTATTTTCAGCTAAAAAAAAAGTATAAAATTAAAGACCATAATATAAAAAAAGATAGAATCTATAAAATGTCAGTCAGTATTTGACGACATTTTATTTGGTTTCTATAAGGCTTGATTACGTTCTAGGCGTACTTTCTGTGCACTTTTTTTTTCATTTCAGGATTTTAATTCCATACATTTATTGATTTTTTAACTAGTTGGCTTTTATTTGTGATCATTCCCTTGATTTCTTTCTTATCTCTCACAAATCTTCGATAAGGTTAATATCCGAAGAGTTGTCAGGCCAGGGTAAAACTGATGTAATATGGTCTACCAAAAATGTCATAACGCTTTTAACATCATTGCAAGGCTTTGAGTCATACATAAACATAACCTGTTCATTGTTAGGGTATAATTCTTGAAGTTGGGTTATCAGCCGAGTTTCACTGCAACAAAGAAAAGGCAACTAAGCGCATGGAAAATATTCTTGGGTGTATTGATTCCTTTATGTAGGCTAAAAAAAATGTCACCAAATACTGACTGGCATTCATTGACCCTCTGTTTCCCATATTACGAACATTGTTTATTCTTTTTAGCTGAAAATAATGAAAAAAATGTACAATAAATAAAAATAAAATCATTTATTGTACAGAACCAGTGTTTTTCTAATTCTTTTTCGCAACTGAAATACAGAAGTACCTTTTCTAGTGACTCCCTAATAATTTCGCGACCAATTGTTTATAATCTTAAATATTGTTACGAATTTTCGGGGCAACCCGCTGCTCTGTGGCTTAAAATGGTTTAAAATTCGTATTCTACGCTTCAAATAGATAAATTTTGCTTTTTGTTGCATCAAAATCGGCCAATTAGAACCGGAGATATGGAGGTTTCGGTTTGCCATTGTTTTTCAATGGAGGTTCTAGAAAACTCGAGAAATATTAGTCCTAGAGCTTAGATCTCTTCACATTTGGGGACTTATTTTTGGCGCCAAATTTGGCGATATTTCGCCAAAAGTCGCCAAGCTTGGCGACTTTTTGGTCATTTGGCGCGATTTTCCCAATGGGGCCTGGAAGTTGTTTTTCCTGCATTAAAAACGCATAATAACCTAACATTTCTCTTCTATGACGTAATCAAAATTCACGCTTTATGTAGAACCCTCGAGAAATAGACTTTTCTGGAAACTTCTTGTTCCTTCTGCGTCGGCTATTTATAGAAGCGCGCGTCGCCCCGACAGTTCAGTGTTGATCAAGCTTTGAGAGAGTGAATACGCTTGCTTTGTGAAGGAAGCTGTGTTTCGCGCTGTTTGTGAAGCTTTGAATTTAAGTGCTTGTGTAAATTCTTCATCGCTGAGTCTTGAGAGACTGTTAGTGTTATTTCTCTTATATTTTCACTGAATTCTTGCCAGTGAAAGTGTTCTATTTTGTGTGAGAAATACAGCATTTGTGAGAGCTTCTGATCTAAGCGAACTGTTAAAAGCACATTACTGCTAGATTGTGCTTGTGAATTGTGTATAGCTGATTGTTCTACGAAGTTCTAGAAGCAATAAAGTTTGTGTTCCATCCTGACAAGTGACTTTTTACTTGAACTTTTTACACCAACTGGACTTTAGAACGACGAACCCCAGGAGTAGCAGAGTAATTCCGCAATATTTGGTGTCAGAATCGGGGTTCTAAAGAAAGACTTTAATTTTCCAGTTTATGGTTTTGACTAGACAAAAAATGGAAGAACAGCTTCAAAAGCTCATGAATATGATGCAGGAAATGAAATCCGGACAAGATGAGATAAAAAAGGAGATGAAAGCCGCACAAGAACAGATGAAGGCGGATTTAGAGAAGAAAATTGAAGCCGGACAGACCGATTTAGAAAAGAAAATTGAAGCCGGATTGCTCGGACTAGAGAAGAAAGTGGAAGATGGACAAAGAAAAATAGAAACCGGATTAGATGAGTTAAAAACCGCTCACGAAAACCGGGTGAAAGGAAGTGGAGAAAAAAGTATCACTCCTGGAAGAAAGTCAAGCGAAATGCGAGGAAAGAATTGACGAAAAGATCGATCGCAAGCTAGAAGAAAAACTGGACTGTTTATTGCTGGGAAAGGTACCAGAAAACATCAGGTTGTCGTCACGCCACCCAGTAGTGAAACTAACGCCTTATGACGGAAAGACTCCCTGGGAAGCTTACAAGACCCAATTTTCGATCGTCGCCAGAGCCAATGGTTGGAGCGAGTCTGAGAAAGCTAATCAACTGGCCGCTTCCCTTAGCGGAGATGCAATTAATGTATTGCAAACTATCGGAGCGACGAAGATAGTAGATTTTGACGCCCTTGCCAGTGCCTTGGAGATGAAATTCGGAGAGAACTGCCAGAAAGAATATAGTAGAATCCAACTTAAGTCAAGGATGCAGAGATCTGGCGAGACCCTTCAAGAGCTGGCTTCGGACATAGATAGGCTGTGTTATCTAGCCTACATGGACCACCTTGATAATGTCCGAGAAGAAATGGCGGTGCGTCATTTTATTGAAGCCATCCGTGATCCAGAAACCCAAAAGTCACTTATGTTGGAAGATTATCAGGATTTGAAATCTGCTCTCGTCTTCGCAATGAAGCTAGAAGCAGCTCAGCGGGCCGTCAGGAAAGATCGGCATGCTGTTAGAGCTGTCACGGTCCAAGAGGGAGCTGATAAAGACACAGAGAGCGTCGAGAACAGGTTGAAGAGAATTGAAGATCTCATAGAACGAAAATTAAGATCCGATAGAACGAGAGATGGCCCAAAGAAAGTGAAATGCTGGAAGTGTGGCGTCGAAGGCCATGTAAAAAAGCATTGTGGTCGAAAGTCTCATGACCAGTAAGAGAACTCTAAGATCATGAAAGAGGGGAAACTAGGAGGTGGCCATCTCGCGGGGCGGAGGTTGCCAGATAGTCAAAAGCCCCACCTAAAAGTCTTGCAGATTTCATCAGTGAATGGCGGCAGTAATGGACTCTTCGTACTGGGATATGTTAATGGTTCCCCATGCCACATGGTGATTGATACTGGAGCGAACGTAACCATCATAAGGACGGATCTGGCCAAGAAATTAAATTTGAAGATTATCTGGACTCCGCCCTCGCTGACCCTCCAGACTGTGACAGGTGACAAGATCGAAGTGGGCGGAAAAGCGCAAGTAGAAATCACGTTTGGGAATGCCAGATACGACCATGTGGTATATGTCGCCAATATTACAGACTCTTTTATTCTCGGACTCGACTTTTTAAAATCGCACAAATTTAACTTGGACTTTAAGAATAATGAGCTTCGTTCAGACTCGGAAGAAATAGCTGCGTTCGATATTAAAAATGAAACTATTTTACCTGTTCAGCAAATAATAGCCCAGACTGATATCACTCTACCTCCCAGAACTGATTCAATAATTTCTGGAACAGTAAAAGAAAGCAATAAATTCCGTTTTGGATTAATCGAACACCCTAACAATAGTGATTCCGTCAGAGGAGTACTTGTGGGAGCAACACTTGTGGACTTGTCGAGAACAGAAATTCCAGTTAGAGTAGTAAATGTGACGGACAAGTCGAAGATGATAAACAAAAATGAAGTGTTGGCGACATGCACTCCTGTTACCTGCATTAATAAGAACATCAGCCAAACGACAGCTAAATCTTCCGAGTGCCTGACGAAGGAATTAATACAAGACGTGGAGTTAACGGCAGAACAGAGAAGCGCTGCGGAGAAAGTAATAGCTGAATTTGAAGACCTCTTCTCCCGAACTTCGGGTGACTTTGGCCGTACGAGCTTAACTCAACATAGGATAGATACAGGCAGCCATTCTCCCATCAAGCAACATCCTAGGCGGCTGCCGTTTGCTAAGCAAGAAGAGGTGAGCAGACTTTTAGAGGAGATGCAGCGTGATGGCGTCATCGAGCCGTCGACTAGTCCCTGGGCCTCGCCAATTGTTTTGGTCCGAAAGAAGGATGGTTCCACCCGGTTCTGTGTTGACTACAGACGTCTCAATGATATTACCCAGAAAGACAGCTACCCTCTTCCCAGGATAGACGACACTTTGGACACTTTATCGGGAAACGAATGGTTTTCCACTCTGGATCTGAAAAGTGATTACTGGCAAGTGGAAATTCATCCCGACGACCGTGAAAAGACTGCGTTCACCACGGGACAAGGATTATGGCAGTTCAAAGTTATGCCTTTTGGACTCTGCAACGCACCTGCTACATTCGAGCGACTAATGGAGACAGTGTTGAGAGGACTTTCCTACGAAGCATGTCTCGTTTATTTGGACGATATCATCATTGTCGGAAGGACTTTCGAAGAGCATCTCGAGAACATTCGAAAGGTACTGCAGAAATTAAAAGAGGCAAACTTGAAACTAAGTCCATCGAAGTGCAATTTCTTTCGTCGGGAAGTACGTTACCTCGGGCACATAATATCCGCCCACGGAGTCCGAACCGATCCCGAAAAGACGTCCGCAGTCCAGAACTGGAGTCGTCCCGAGAATATCCATGACTTAAGAAGTTTTCTCGGTCTGTGTACTTACTATCGAAAATTCGTGAAGGGCTTTTCTCAAATTGCAAGACCTCTTCACAAATTGACCGAGACTGGACAGAAATTTCTATGGACTGAGGAATGTGAGGACGCATTCAACGAACTGAAGACGGCTTTAACATCTTCGCCGATCCTGTCGTATCCTCACCCTGACAAGCCATTTATCCTGGACACAGACGCAAGTAAGGAGAGTGTTGGAGCAGTTTTGTCCCAGGAGATAGATGGCCAAGAACACGTCATTGCTTACTGGAGCAAGTGCCTTTCAAAGGCAGAACGTAACTATTGTGTTACGGGAAAGGAACTTCTTGCTATCATTAAAGCCGTGGAGCACTTTCATCATTACCTGTACGGCCGAAAGTTTCTCCTCCGAACGGACCATGCCTCTTTAACCTGGCTTCTAAATTTCAAAAATCCAGAGGGCCAAATAGCCAGGTGGATACAGCGATTACAAGAATATGACATCGAGATACGTCATCGGAAAGGGTCATCTCATGGAAATGCAGATGCTTTGTCGAGAAGGCCCTGCATAGACAGTTGTCGCTATTGCTCCAGGGCAGAGAAAAATTACCATCTGAAACATCCCGTTGTCCGCCAAGTTACATCACCGGCACCATCTCAAGATCCCTGGAGTGACGAAAATGTTCGGGTGGACCAATTAGCAGACAGCGACATCAAACCTATTGTGGAATTTATGGAAAAATCCAGCGCTAAGCCCAGTTGGCAAGAAATATCATCTTACAGTCCGGCAACAAAACAGTACTGGGCTTTATGGGATTCGCTTCGCCTGAGGAATGGAGTCCTGTATCGTAAATGGGAGTCGGACGACGGCAAGATGCTCCGATGGCAGTTAGTACTCCCTCGTTCGAGGATTCCGAAGGTTCTAGAAGAACTTCATAATGGCTACACTGGAGGCCATTTTAGCGTAATGAAGACCCTGCAGAAAGTTCGCGAGCGCTTCTATTGGGTTAGGGCTCGAGGCGACGTCGAAAAGTGGTGTCAAGCTTGTGACGCCTGTGCCGCCCGTAAAGGCCCGAAGAAACGAAGCCGTGGAAGACTACATCGTTATAATGTAGGAGCGACTTTTGAGAGGATTGCCCTCGACATCCTGGGACCTCCTCCGCGAACTTCGGATGGCAACAAATACATCCTAGTTGTCATTGACTACTTCTCTAAATGGCCCGAAGCGTTTCCTATTCCCGATCAAGAAGCTACGACCGTAGCAGAGGTACTGGTGCAAGAATGGATTTCCAGATATGGAACCCCTCTGCAACTTCATTCCGACCAAGGAACGAACTTTACCTCTTCAGTCTTTAAAGGACTATGCCAACTTCTCGGAATGGACAAAACCCAGACTACGCCTTTACACCCACAATCCGACGGCATGGTGGAGAGGTTCAATTGCACAGTTTTAAACAACCTCTCGCTTCTGGTATCTAGGAATCAAGAGGACTGGGACAAGAAACTCCCCCTCTTCCTGCTGGCCTATAGGAGTGCCGTCCATGAAACTACCGGCTTCACACCTTCCCAGATGCTGTTCGGCAGAGATCTTCGTCTTCCCGCCGATCTAGTGTTCGGCCGCCCTCCAGATGCGCCTTCATCGCCAGAGGAGTACGTGGAAAACCTTCGGGCACGGTTTGAAGATGTGCATCATTTTGCTCGGGAGCGGATCAACCTGAACACGGAAAAGATGAAGACTCGCTACGACACGAAGGCTACGGGACACGAGTTCAACGCAGGTGACAAAGTTTGGCTGTGGAATCCTACTCGACGGAAAGGCCTGTCTCCCAAGCTGCAATCGCCGTGGGACGGTCCTTACACAGTCCTAAACCGGCTGAATGACGTCATCGTACGGATTCGTAAGTCACCAAACTCGAAGCCAAGAGTTGTACATTACGATCGTCTTGCCATCTACCGCGGTTGTAATTAGCTCAGACCATGGTCACTATGGCGTAATTCCTCTTTTCTTTCAACTCTCATTTCTTTCCTGTCTTTCGCTTCTCTTCCTCTTTCGTCAACTTTCTTTCACTTACTACTTACGCCATGTTTAGTGTACATATTTGCAGGGTTGGCATGGTTTAAACCGACTGGTTTAAACCACGGTTTAAACCATGGTTTAAACCAAATGGTTTTTTTTCTCAAAAAAACCAATTGGTTTTTTTTAAAAGAATAATTTAAAATTACAAATACTACAGATAGAATACGTACTAATATATTTTTAAATTATCCTCATAAGTATCAAGAATAAGTTTATTATATCACTCTAGATACCTTATTGTTTTATAATTATTAAAAATTATTAATTAAACTTAAATTATAGGCTGCATTTTTAACTTGAATAATGCTTGATACTTGAACTTTTCCAAAATAGAGGTTTTGTGTTTTAACAACTTATTTCTAAACCTTAAAAATATTATTTTGAACTAGTTATCGCCATTATTACTGATGAATCTAAGAGCAATATTCCATGTAAAATGTAGTAAACAATTACTATTGTATTATATTATACTAGCTGCCAAGGTAGCCAGCTTGGCCCCCCATATCTTACCATATATACTCAGTCAGTTTTGTCTAAATTATCGGAGTCCTTTCAACGAAAATCATATTTCATGGTTTTAACAGTATTTGTCATGAAATGTATTTAGGTTATGGTTGCTACAAATTTTGGGGGTATCATGACAAAAGCTGATGGTGACCATGGGACATGTGAATAGATCCGAAAGATTTTGGGGTCCTCATCATGGCACAGTGGTAATGTCACTGAAAATGGTAGATGGCCGAAGTGTGAGGGTCCCGGATTTGGGTCCCATCATGCGGCTGTCGATCTAACTGTCTGGAGTTTTAGTAGGTTTTCTCCAGATGTAACGTGGATACGCGTTAAAACCCCTTAGAAAGTCCTCCTGCCAAGGCATCTCCTATCCTTGGCAGATCACTCAGAGTACCGTTGCCATTAATCAAACCAAAAAGAAAAAATTTGCTTTTTTGTGTATGGAAACACGAAATGGCTAAAATATACTTCAACCCATTGCAAAGTGTTTTTTTTTTAAATGTGCAATAAATGTGAAGTAAAAAAATCCAAAAGACTTTGCTTCTTTGCACATACATTGTTATTTTTTAATCTATCTACTGCGTGGCACACGTAACCAGTAACGAATAGGCTTGCTTCACTTGATGTCATTGAACTGTTAATCTGGATTTTTGCACGTGTGTTATTGTTATTACGCTAATGTTTACATCTAGTTCTTGCCGCTTCCAGCATAAAAATATCGTCAATTTTGGTACCGCATACATTAGCGTTATTATATAAGTAGATACTAAATATAAAAAAATAGTATCTCTAAATAAAATATTAAAATTGAATGATTTCAATGTCCACATAAGTACACAAACGATTTTTTATTTACTTTGTTTTAATTATTTTCAGAAGAAATATTAATTTTTATTTGAACATTTTACAAATAATTTTATTTATAAATATGTAACATGTAATTATAAAAGGATTTAAAAAAAACCCAAAAAAACCTGGTTTAAACCAAAAAAACCCGGTTTAAACCAAATAAACCCGGTTTTTTGGTTTTTTTCAAATAAACCGGGTTTTTTTCCAACCCTGCATATTTGTAATATGTTGGTTTTTATTAATGTGTATTTGTTTATTACATTGATTACTTATTAGTGTAATTGTCTATTACGTATTTTATTTGTTTATTAGAGTGCATTTGCTTACTGTGTTTATTGATTATTTGCTTAAATTATGTTGTTAAGATTTGGTTAAAGGTTGGACACTGTATATTTGTGTGACCTCCTAACCGGGGATTGTACTGCCCGGGACGTGCAGTCCTTGGGAAGGGGGCAATGTTACGAATTTTCGGGGCAACCCGCTGCTCTGTGGCTTAAAATGGTTTAAAATTCGTATTCTACGCTTCAAATAGATAAATTTTGCTTTTTGTTGCATCAAAATCGGCCAATTAGAACCGGAGATATGGAGGTTTCGGTTTGCCATTGTTTTTCAATGGTGGTTCTAGAAAACTCGAGAAATATTAGTCCTAGAGCTTAGATCTCTTCACATTTGGGGACTTATTTTTGGCGCTAAATTTGGCGATATTTCGCCAAAAGTAGCCAAGCTTGGCGACTTTTTGGTCATTTGGCGCGATTTTCCCAATGGGGCCTGGAAGTTATTGTTCCTGCATTAAAAACGCATAATAACCTAACATTTCTCTTCTATGACGTAATCAAAATTCACGCTTTATGTAGAACCCTCGAGAAATAGACTTTTCTGGAAACTTCTTGTTCCTTCTGCGTCGGCTATTTATAGAAGCGCGCGTCGCCCCGACAGTTCAGTGTTGATCAAGCTTTGAGAGAGTGAATACGCTTGCTTTGTGAAGGAAAATGTGTTTTGGCTGTTTGTGAAGCTTTGAATGTAAGTGCTTGTGTAAATTCTTCATCGCTGAGTCTTGAGAGACTGTTAGTGTTATTTCTCGTATATTTTCACTGAATTCTTGCCAGTGAAAGTGTTCTATTTTGTGTGAGAAATACAGCATTTGTGAGAGCTTCTGATCTAAGCGAACTGTTAAAAGCACATTACTGCTAGATTGTGCTTGTGAATTGTGTACAGCTGATTGTTCTACGAAGTTCTAGAAGCAATAAAGTTTGTGTTCCATCCTGACAAGTGACTTTTTACTTGAACTTTTTACACCAACTGGACTTTAGAACGACGAACCCCAGGAGTAGCAGAGTAATTCCGCAACAATATACTTAGATTCTCAACTGTTTAGTTTGCCTCTGTGATTGTTATTCGGGGTTTATGTGAAGCATTTGATTCCAAATTAGCATTTATGAGCTTTTATGCAGTAGAAATCGATTTAAAGGTTCGTGGGTTGTTACGCACAAATAATCAGAGACAAAGAGCCCTTAGACAATGGAATATTCCATTCGAGACAGGCAAGATACTGAATATGGAAGTCTCAGGAAGTGTGCATCAAACATGAATCGCAAAGATATGTGAAGATAGCATTGTTACAGTTTTTGAAGTTGCACATGTTAAATTCATTACGTAGTGATACCCCCCTCCCCAAACTACCACCTTAACAATCAAAATAATACACTGCCCAAATTTTAGAATCTCGAATTTAATGTGGAAAGACCTTCTTTGTTGCCGTCTTTTGGCGCATGTTGAACCTAACTCTTTTTATAGCAGTTTGGCGTGTTCCTCAGTTTCAGGATGCCCATGACAGTTGTTTGGTGTTTTTTTTTTCCTACACCTCTGCTTATATGCTGCTAAAGATCACAGATTTTAAAATTATTTTCTCTTCTTTAAAACTATCTCAGATACGCCCAATGACAACTGTTTGTTCTCTTTTTTTTAATATAATAATCTTCGTTCATGTAATCTGATTACACGAGATCAGTCATTCCATGTGAATCTAAAATCTAAAAAATGTTCTTAGTTACTGATTATTGAATAAAAATGAAGCTAACGTGAATTTTCAATTTTACAGCACTCATGACAGGATCATGAATAAATAGACAATAATTTACATTTTGATCTCTTGATAAAATGCGGGTCATTTTGGCTATTTAAGATCGTGACTAACGTAGCATTGTGGCAGTTAGCATGTTATTATTTGTCACATCAAAAATGACCTGATTTTTACTAAAATTCAACATTAAATTATCAAGTCCTTATTTGTGATCCTATATATACATTATACAGGGTCTCCCAAAAAGGTGGTAACGGGCTTTATCTATTATAGATAAGTGGACGGTGTAAATTGAAAAAATGTTCAAAATAAGTTAGAAACAATATTCCGTTTAGAAAAAAAAATCCTTTCGTTAATTTTAAAGTTGCATTTTTTAAATTTTTATACGACCCCCTGCAAAGACATTCTCAATTAGTAAAATGTGCCCTGTATATTGTGATGCTGTAAAGGTTTTCTTCGAATTAGTTTTTAAGTAATCAGTGATTAAAATCATTTTCATTTTCAACTAAATATTACGTTTATCACAATGGCATTGACTAGGTGGATCAGATTGTCTCAAAAGAAATTAATAAAAGTCCTCAGAAGACACCAAGACGCATTCAATAAACTGGATCTACACTGTAGTTGAAAATCTGAAGAGTATAAAACGAATGTCTCAATTTTCTATGCATCAGAAATTTTATGGATTCATCCATGAACATGTAGCATAAATGACATATTCTATAACTATGTCTGTGTCAAAAATTCAATGGCGCGAGCTACTTTTTCTTTCATAAACATAAAATGACTTGGGTATTCTGAGACCAGTCTTAACAAACAGTACTAAGGTGTTCGAAGTGATAATACAAAAGTGATGATGATGGTGTGGAAAGACTATTTGTATCCTCGTCATTTTCACACGGTAACTGCTAATAAAATAATCTGACAGTTTCGGTTAAATGCTCTGCTGCCCAACCAATTGCTGATTTAGTTTGTAGTACATTTAGAGTCAATTTTCACTTCTAGTTTTTTGTTGTCACTTCAGACGTTCGAGATTCTCGGTTACTCATATAGATGTCTCCATTTTGATTTTCAGCATTTGGGTATTCTATCTGCGAAGTAGATAGACCGTTTGAAATACCATCACCTTTTTACGGCTCTGTCTCGCTATACTATTTATACTCTTCTATGGTCTAATAGTCTCTAATAGATTTTATGTCTTTCCAAAAAACTGTTGTTTAAAAAGTTTCAGAATTACCTTAAGACACATATGGGCAACCGCGGGCCGGATGTGGCGCGCCACGGCTTTTGATACGGCCCGCGAAACATATCAAAATCCCGTATAAAACCCACATAAACCATTCAAATTTCCATATAAATCCCAAGTATACGGCCCGCGACTTCGCTAACATCCTGAAGTTTGGCCCGCAACTTTTCAAAGGTTGCCTATACCTGCTTTAAAGAAAAAGAAAAGAGCTTTGTAATTTTATTACAGCTAGCTTATAGGCACGCAGCAGTATTTACAATTCAAATACTGCATTGCCTTTGTAATGAAAAATTATCATGCCGAAACATAAATCAAAATTTTACTATTTATTAAAGATAATAATTACCTACTGTTTATTTAATTTTTTTTTTCACCAGAAATTCCAGGGCATTTATGCATGTGTCGGGTCTGATCTTATTAAAAAGCTGTGCTCTTTATTTTGCATTTCTTGAGAAAAAATATTGTATTTAGCTAAAACACTCCGCCTGTATTACATATATACTATATATATATATATATGAGTCGTCCGAATGCAAAACTCGTTAAATCCAAAAGATTCAAAATCGAGATTATAACGCCATTTTGTTCTTCACATCAACCTTTGTGCACACCCGTAAAAAAAATGCTGGGCAAAAAAATTTAAACCGTTGAAATGGAGCTCCGAAAATCCTGTAATTCTGCAAAATCCATCTTGCTTACTGCCGCATAATTCGTTATATCCATTTGATTCGACCTGCATCAAAACTATCTATAAGCTTTTCATGCTTCTAGAACGTTCTTTGGCTGCAAAACTCGTTAAATCCAGATTTTTTTTTTCTCACTTGGTCTTTTATTACTACCAACCTTCTATGGATATTTTTCACGTATTTTACATTTAAAAATATTACCAGAGAATAACAACGCTTTCGTGTGATGTCATTTCATGAGTAGAGCATTCTGAGAGTAAAAAAAAAAATTGTACTATCTTCCCGATTGTTGGCCACTCGTTCAAACCGCCAGGATTTTGATGTTATGGAAGTAGAAAATAAGGGTTAAAGAAATGATCATAGAACCAGAAGAGTACATTTACGTTTTTCAGAGTGTTTTCAACTACCAACAAACTAAGAATTGATTGTCCAGTTTATGATTGGAAAAAAGAAACAAAGGCTGAGCTGAAATTGTCTGGTGCATGGCATTTTACTTTCCAACAGTGCAAACGAATGATCCTCACCAAAGGACACTCCTAGTCAGAGGGAAGCATTCTTACATTGTTGACGTTGAACAGCCCAAAAGCATTCGAAAGAAAAGTTCATGTTTTGCCCATTTTCAACTTGAAATCGTTCCTCTAGGAAAAAAACTGAAGCGTACCAAATTACAAGATATTGATTGTTTATTAATCAAACACTTTGCTGCACAATGGAGGTAGAGGAGTAACCTGGAATTTTTATGAGCATTTGCTTCAGAAAGAGGAAAATGGCGGATCTGAGACGGTGTTGGATCATGAAGACGATAAATTCAACGAGCTTGGGGCTGAGTATGAAAGTATCACCCGTCTGTAGTTTCACTAGCGATCAAAGTGTTTAATCAAAGTGTATTTTACAGTAAAATTGTATTTTCTAGTAAGGTGGCATAGTAAATCGGATTTATAATTTTTTGTTTTTATTTGCATGCTTAGGAACCTTAATAATGAATTCGCACTGTTGCAAAACTTAATAAAGTCTTCATACTGCAGCAAAACTCTGTAAATCCAAATAATTTTTTTTAAATAGTTCAAAATCTACCCCCAAATTCAGATGAAACAGTGATGAAATTGGATTTGGAACGAAATTTTGCACTAAAATGCCGAATTTAAAGCAATTAGCACAAAAATTAAACTCTACCAAAGGTTTTTTCACTTCCTGTAAAAAAATCTGGATGTCGCTTACAAGTTTTGCAGTTGGCCAACTCAAATATATAAACTAATTCAAACAAAGCAGTACAGAGAAAATTGAAATCTGGAATAGAAAGCCTCGGAAAAGACGGCACTCTAAAACGCTTAGTATCAAATTTATTTTTGTGTTACAACTTGGTAACCAGAAAAACATTTTCCAGGAGAAAAGGGCAATGTCTTAATTACTTGAATTTCAATTATATTATTAGCATGAGAGACCATAGACTGGGAAAGACGTCTTAGTTCCTCTGTTTTTCGGTGCCATTATGTGTGGAATTTATGAATGGCAAACGCAAATAAGGAAGGAACTGTGGAAATTAATCTGATGGGGGAAAGGGCAGCAACGCTAGACACACACACACAAAAAAAAAATCTCCGCCTTGTGTCTTGCAATAATTGAACGAACTACATAAAAAAAAAAAAAAAAAAAAAAAAAAAAAAAAATTAACTGGGTTCCCTTCCAACATCTGGAAAAGAATTTCGGAGGAACCTCCAAGCCCCAGCGTATCCGAGTCGAGCAAAACCACACAACGAATTTTTCGATTCCAAAACTTTCCTAATTGCATAATAAAACTTGTACACTTCTTATGTCCATAGTATTATTTCATGCCTTTGGCAAATCTGGCACTGCTTTGATATTAAACAAGTTATTTGCTGACAAAAGGAAAGTATCTTTTTCATTGCCACTAAAATAATTTTTCATCTCTTTTAGAGGGGGAGAAAACACACTGAATGTGGGATAAACTCACCATAATTCCCAAATTATTGGTACTAAATCTCCATAAACGTGAAATAAATGGACTTGTGAAAAAAAATCTTATTGTTTTTTATTGCTCCAGTGGATCTCATTAGAAATGCAGATTTCATTTTTCGCTGCCATTTCCAGGTGCCATGTCACGCAGTTTACGCACGCTCAATTTCCACGCAACATTTGCCGTATTGTGGAATGGTTGGTGGCTAAATGCCTTTGCATTGTGCACTTTGACTACGTTATATAGATGACGAGTGTGGTTATTTTGCTCCGAACCTCACGCCACCGAAAATATTCCGCCCAGAGCATGGCTGGCAAAGCGTTTACTATTTATTAGTACATTGTACTTTTGTTTCTTTTCACAGCATTGCCTTCTGACCAAGTTACCTGCTAAAAATGTAGGAAGATGGCACGGAAAGAGGAAAAGTCTGTGTTATATTTTGGTTTAGTGTTACAGTTAATAACCCGGTGCTGTGTTATCATTATTATTTGGAAATGCGTTAATAAAACGTGTTTCGAGAGTGGTTCGTCGTTTTCAAAAACTAAGTTTTATCAGTTGCTAAAAGTATCGTCTATCAAAGTGCCTCTAACTAAGTGGTCAGATTTAAATAACTCTTAAATTTATTTTATTTTATTTTATTAGAATGTTTACTTGGAGTATAATTTTTAAATTGTTATTTTAAAAAGTTCAAAGTTTTATTAATCAACTTTTTCTTTAATTATATGATGGCTTATTTCGTCCATAAAGGGAAAATAGTGTTCGTACTTCCGATTACACGCTATGATTTTAAAAATGTGTTTGTCATCTATTGTGTAAAACTTTTGGTAGTGCAGTACTGTTAAATCATCGAATAGTGTTAAGTAGGGTATGAAATCAGTATTCAGTTACTCCATACGAGTACTTTTTTAGTTTGAAGAGTATACTGGAAAAAATCTATTTTTCTTCATCAGTTTGCATTGCATTTGTTACAGTTTGCATTACAAAGCTTCCAAGTTGCCTTAAATCATACGAAATTGTGACAATGTGCAGCACTCTGTGGAGTCCTAAAAAATATAATAACAATACGAATCATGTAGCACGTCGTTTAAGGAAGGGGGGAGAGTTTGTTGCGTTTTACAAATGGAATATGCGATTCATTCAGAGATGTGGAGCACCTTTTGAACCTTTAAAAAGAATTTAAAAACGTTCGACTTGTAACGATTTTGTTGGTGAGTTATATTGAACAACACTGCAAATTCAGATAAGAGAAAACTAGCCAATTATGTAGGAGCAAACTGTGCGATCACATATTGAGTAAAAAATTGGGAATTTAATTAAGCGATTGTCGACTCTTCTCAAAATAATTTGGTTAAAAGGAGTTTTTTTTTTTTTTTTTGCACTCGCGAGGATTGAATGAATTCACACTTTCACAGATCGGATGCTTTGGCTGCCGTTTCACTCCGTAAGAATGACCAGTCACAGTTTTCGTTGCATAGTGAATATTATTTCATACGTACATGTCAGAAATTTCAATCTTTTCATGTTTTTACAGAAAATTTATTTCACTGGAAATCCTATAGCTTAATATGATTCTATTTCTTAAACAAGACCATACAATAATATTTATCTACTTTTAAATTTAATGCTTCTGAACTCTTTAAGTGTGTACTCAGATACTGATAGAGGATTATTATTCCTAATAAGAAATTAATATACGTAATTTTCTCCCTTGAAAACTAAAACTACTTTTTAAATTCAAAAATAACCTATTAAAAAATAATAAATATCAAATGAGTTTATTTATTTTAGTTGGATTTTTTGGAGGGTGTTTATCCCTTTTATATTTTATAGCGCTTCTTCGTGAAGGCTCTGTAACGTCTTTGGTGTGGGATGGTAGCGTCGTAGACGACGAATTACCACTTTCCTATTAGAAATTATCTGTTTACAAAAGTGAGTCTTGATTAAATGCATTTATTTGAACTTCTATGGTCACTCAAAATATAAGAGTTCGTTGAACTATCAACAGAAGAAGTCAAAATCCTTTCAATCGGGCAGCGCCCTTGTCTGCGATCGGACTGAAGAAAATCTGACAGTTCCACTGTGCAGCGCCCTACAGTCCATGATCGGACATCCTCAAAATCTCCGTCCGAGATTCTCTCTAGAACCTCCCATAACTAGCTCTCAAGCTTCAACTCTCTCCTCCAAAGTTTTTCGGGGTTCCTTTCGTAATGTTGTCTTAAGAGATTTCTACAGCTCCAACCAGTATTTAAAATTCTAATGTACAGGGAAGTTGTTGATTAAATATCTTCCTTTTATGTCATCCGTGATAGCTGCTTTTTCAGTATTGAAAATCTTTTTACAAAAGTTCTAAAACTTTCCTTTCTTTCGCTTTCTTTCTTTTTAAATGTAGAGTTTGATATTTAGTTGCTTTAAAACACGAACATCACACTTATTTTAGAAACACAGTACTAATTATATTTTTGCCCCTGTATTCTCTGAATAATAGGGTACATACAATCCATGTTTAATATATTTTTAATTTAACAAGTTTTGGAAGGAAGAAATCATTTTCGAATCCAATTTTATCGCATGCATATATTCAGAGCCTGCGCATGTAGTTTATGTTCAATTGCTTGTGTATGTTCTGCATTTTTGATCGAAACAACCAGTTTTGATCAACTTGGTAGATTATTTAATCGTAGACACCCATTCGTTTAGATCAGAAAACAGCCATATTCTGTTTTCTTCGATCTGTTTATTCAATGACTAGTTTAATTATGTGAAATAAATGCAAATACACTGAATCGTAATGCATTATTACCAGCATGCAGTCACCACTTTCTCCCTCTATTTAGCTACGAAAAATATTTGCATTTCAGATAACGAATGGATTATAATTTATAATCGGTTAATCTTCAAATCTCCAACTTGTTTTTTTTTTATTTTTGTTATTTTTTATTTTTTAACCATTAAATAGTTTTCAATAGATTAAAAAACGGGAGGATACTTTAGTGTGCCTTTTTAATTATTAACCAATCAGCTAAATTTTTAATGTGATGTGCAATTGCAATTACTAATTTAATTTTTTTAATTCGGTATTTGGAAAGCAGTCACAATAATAGCTATTTCAAAATGAAATTCATTGCAAAATTGGTAAAATATGCGTATTAGTATATTTTCCCTCTGTGTTTTTACTGTACTTTATTGCTGGTATTTAACATAATTTGTCACATATACATCCCCACCAGTAAATTTCAGCAGTTTATTGCGTTATATTTTTGTGAAATTGTAATACTTACTCAAATGGTAAATTAAGCTATAAAGACTTCTACAGAAATTTAATGTTCATTATTATTTATTTATTTTAAAGATCTCATTCCTCTTTTAAGCGTTAGAACAGAGATCATTTTACTTCTGACTCTCTTTAAACAGTTGCGTTGGCAAGTTTGAGCATTCATTATTTAAAGGAATGTTTTCTATTGTAATTGTTTTATTTAAAAAGTTATTGCAACTAAGCTTTCTTTCATTTTTTTTTTCTTGATTGCAAATTCTGAGGTTTATGCATTGCATTAATTTTTAATAAATAAATTTATAAAAGTTGAATTTATTTAATAAATTTATTTTTCTTAAATGCATCTTTCTTTGAATTCAGCTTTTGCAATTTATTGTCAATATCTGCAAAATTGCCTGAAATTTCCCGTAGTTTCATCAAAGTGTATTATGTTCGTGCCATATGTATTTTCTTAATCATATCTTCATAATACTGACTTTTCAGCTCTGAGGGAACCTCAGCCTTCGAAAATATTTCATTTTTAGTTTAGTTTGTTCTGTCTTCAGAAATGGATAGAAAACGATAATAATTTTCATGCTGCTGTCATTGCGTCCATAATAACCAGAGATTTGGCTTTTCCTCCTTTTGTAAATTTTATGCCTATAGAATTACCAAGTCTTACAACCATTGTGTAAGTAAGTGAGTTTGGTGTAAGCAAATGAATTTTTTAATACATATTCCAATGCAGTTTCTCTAATAATGCCTTGGCCAGTAAGTATAGCCCCAAATAGAGATCATCATTGAACTCCAGACAACTGTTTTCTTGAGAAATTTAATTTATTTTCCTTCTGTATCTCGTTTTGTTTGGGAGAACATTTTTCGTGAAAGTAAATTGCTATGCTACACATGCTACTTTTTGTGCAGTTTTCATATCCTTCTCTCTAATAGGCCTCCTGAACTTGCTGCATAATTTATAGTTGATCTGTATTTTTAGAGACCCTAATTTCTCTGAATTCCCTAGTCATACATGCGTTCCAAAAATTTCTTTATTTTCTTCAGATATATCAGGTTTTTCCAGTATGCTTGAAGAAACGCATCTCACTTGTCCTTAGTACTGTCAGTTCAACTGCTTGTCTAGTCATCACGGGTTAGCTCTTGATTCGTGGTCCGACAGACTCCATCCAGACCATGGAGCGAACATTTTTTAATTCATTATGATTAAACTCGCAATGTGTTTTGCGACTATGCGGGTGACTTTCAAAATGTGAAATAACCATAGAGTTATATATTTTTGACTCTGAAATAAAACAAGCCGCATCCGTCGACCTAACTGTTCGGAGTTTTCCGCGGTTTCCTCCGGAACTTAGCGTAAATACGGTTAGGACCCCTTAGAAAGATCCCCCCCCCCCCATCGAGGTAGATCCCACGTGCAGATAATTGGGCGTAATCCCACAAAAACAAACAACTCGCCTCTTTCGAGTCGGCATCCAAGCACCTGTTCCACCTAAGGATGGTCGGGATACGAAAAATAGGCCTATCTCGTCTCGCAAAAAAGTTGCAAATCTATCTGTCTCGTTTCATCTCACATTTGCAATTTGTTGTGAAATGCACGAATTAGCGCTCATAAATATGTTTTCAGGACTCCATCTAAAAATATTTTCTTGATAATCGTTTCTTTCACTTTTTTCTGCATAAACATGCAATTTGTGATTATTAAAATTAGTATTATTTCGGAAATATTTTCTGGTTTGTTCGTAACAAAAATAACTCTGAATACTTTACCATTTATTTTGAGTTATAAAAATATTTTAAAATACAAAAATATTTCGAAAATACTTATATATGATCGCTAATATTTTGTTGCATTCATTAAAAGTAGGACATGGGAGGAGGATAATTTTTGCAAGGAAACTGAAAATTAAAGAGTTAATAATTTTCTTCTTTAACTGTTTTATTTTTCCAAACCGCTTTTTCTTCTCGTTCAAGCTACCTGTAACTCTGTCCAATCGCCGCCCAGCATGCCTATGTTGTCATATTTTATGTCCATCAGATTTTATTTCTGACCTTCCCAGATAAACACTAACCTTCCCCTTTCGCAATGGTAAGAAGACACGGAAATATTTGCCTCTAACACATGCCTGAGTTTTTCCCTTACACCTACATGTTGCGTCATCTAAACGCAGATCGCAGTCAGCAGCAAGTTACAAAGTAGGTGTGTGGGTGCAACAGGCAAAATCTATGCCGACATGGGGTCGAGGGGTCAAAAAGCTGAATGGTGTATTACTTTACGGTGAGGCCCTGCTCTAAACAGTGCCGGAAAACTGGGTTGTGACTTTTTTAATTTTACATTTTTATTTTTTGATCTCGCTTTGTAAAAGTTGTTTTGCAATGTATAGTTTGTGTTACAAGCTTGTATGTTTGCCATTGTTTTTAATTTTAGGCAACATTTGCAATTGCGGTTATTATTTTTTTCCCGTAACTTCAATTAGTTAATCTCAAAACTAGGAGCATGCAGGCGCGGATCCAAGGGGAGGGCGGTGGGGTCGATCGCCCCCTCCTGGTCGAAGTCTAAAACTCTGATATAACCTGTTAAAATATATTATGAAATTATAATGAAAATTAAGTAGCCTTTTTCTAAGAGGTGTATTGCGGGTACTACTCCCTGTCCTTTTTAATCATAGTTCATATAGAGATTTTATCAATGATATAATTAATTACATTAATTGGTATAATTAATTATAAAATGATTTTGCGCATTCTACACCCCTGTTTCAGGTACAAAATCGCCCCCTCCTTGAGTAATTTCTGGATCCGCGCCTGGGAGCATGTGAATGTTTTTCCGCCTCGCCTCGGAGTAAAACTCTTCCAAACTCATTTTATACCGTACGTTGTAGTTCTGCTGTTGTAAATGGCACAAAATCAATTCCACTTTAGATGATAGTTACCTTAATGTCAAAGGATAAAATTCCTGAGCAGCAATGACATTTGTGAATTATATAGGATTAAAAATATCAACTGACTGTTCGCTTTAAACAGATTTCCTTTAGTATACCAAACGGCGACTCTTTTATGATTTGAACTATTTGAATTATAGAAAAACGGCATTTCATATATTGCATAAAAACTTTTGCTTTTGGCACATTTTTGAAAAAAGGAAATAGCCGTTTGTTAAACTTACTCCGTAACTTGTGCATCCAAAAATGATATTTTCTTCGGCGGCGTAGTTAGGATTTTATTTCGGGGGACAGTTTCAAATTGTTAGCTAAATATTAAATTGTAAGCTAAAGAAGGGTCAGATTTTGGAATGGGCTCTAGCCCTTCAGCCTCATCTTCTAAAAATGCACCTCATTGTCTCATTTTAAAAACATAATTATTTCTCTTTTATGTATACCTGCCAAAATTTTCGTTAGCTTGTAAAATAACAAATCTCGAGTTCAGACTAAAGGTATGCCGGATCGTTAAAAAGCTAGATCCGCAGATACGATTATGAAAAAGAATAACTTTATATATATATAAATGGATATGAAAACGGGTCATTTTGTTTCTCATATCCGCAAATCTTAAACGATAATTTATGCACAATGTTTTAAATATTTTGTTATAATGATAACTTTCAGAACCTATTTAAAGAATGCATGGGTTTTTTAAAAATATTTTAGTGGTTAAAATCACTTCAGAAATTTTAACAGGATCTTCTGTGCATTAAATTATGGAATCGCTACTGCAAAACCAAGTAGATTTTAAAATTTACAGAACCTCTGGTTATGTCTTTTAAGGCAGTAGTTCGAAATTCGCATAATTTAGGTGCATAAGTGCAACAATGTCAGGCACTTGAAAATTGGCAGAATGTCTCTGTTCAAAATGTACCATGTGGTCTGATTCACCTAAATTGAGTAACCATGTCTGTATTCTTGAGCAAGTCACCTTTCGTTAACATTTGATCTTTTATCGTGTCAGCATAAAAGCCCTATCTGCTTCAAAGTAGCAATTAGCTCTGAGTGGTCGGCCTCAATGGACAAGAGGACATGGCTTGGTGATGCAATGTCTGCGCAGACAAACTGCGAAATCGAAGCTTTTTAACCTTTTCAACTTCGATTACCCATTGTTGTTAGATAAAGATCTAAGCTTCTTTTGTGGCTGATCGCAACTGAACTGTCTTTTTGTTTCGGCATGCCAATGAGAGTTCTATAGCCCATGCACAAAATCAGTCAAAACGGCAATGCAGTGAATGATTGTTTTGTCTGTGAGATTTAAAGAAACAATCATCCCAGCTATTTCAAATTTAATAACTTAATCATTTCAGTGTTTCTGGGAGAAATGTATTTTAAAAAGAAAAATGGAAGCACAATGAAGATGTTAGTATTTTTTCAAATATAATAGTGAATTTTCATATAATTATTTTGCTATATCAGACTAATTTTCAAAATTACACATAGTGGTGTTTTTTTAAGCAAATATATTCGTACTTAAGTTTAGAATCAGGAGCAAAATGATCCACTAATTTGCATTTCAAGCATTAACAAATCTTATGTATTCATTATTCCTCTTTGAAAATCAAAATTCTTAAAAAGGAAATCAAAATCATTATTTTATTGATGCAGTTTTTCCAACTGTTTGATGTGCAGTATTCCCCCCGCCCCCTCTCCCTCCGGGGCTAGACGGCGTCAGCATGTCTAAAAAGGAGGTAATAAGTCGGGTATCGGGCAGAGAGTTCTATAACCCAGTGCCAGTTAGTACATTCAACTCAGTATTTTTTCCGAATCTGGCGTGATCGAGCATTTTCGTCCTGAAAAAGAATTTGACTTTTTCATTACACCTGTGACAAACAGTAGTGTAAAAATTTAGTTTTCCTACAATTGTGGAACCTTTTCGCCATGTTTAATAGAAAAAATATATATAAATATTAATAGGCGTCACATCGCCTGCTGATGATTATAAATGACGGGGAGAACAAAGTGTGTTCCCTTTTCCCATCTTCATTAACAGGTAAGATTGATAAGCTGTGTATTAAGGGAGATGCAGCCCCGTATCCTCATAGTTGGTGATGCCCATGAATACACATACACATACACTGATTGCGGGAAGGAGAATAAATAACTTGTTCTACCTAATGAACTTTTGGATTTGTTTCTACAAACCCCTCCATGAGTTAGATTCTCAATTTCATCCAAAGGAGAAAGAACCGTTGATTTTCGTCATTTTGTAAACAGGACTACAAATTTATGAGGGGGTTGCTTTCACCTGCTGCTTCCCTTTCACATGGGAAAATAAGGATGGATACCAGACGCAAATTGGAAGCTTTTATTCCAGACAAGACAGGTTTATTTCCCATTATTGCATATTATTTTATGAGACTATACATAACGTGACCATTTATTTTTTCCTTCAAAACGGGACATCTACTACACTTTTGGCAATAGTGTATTTATTTTCTTCCTCAAAACGGGACATCTACTGTTTTAAAGGTAATAGTGTAGGGAGACTGAATGGACAGGTCTGGTGTATCTTTTAGTTGTTAAGAAAACGCACAAAAAAAATTGTGTTAATATTAATATTAAAATAAAATGAAAAAAAAAGATTTTCTAACACACACATACACATATACTTTAAAAAATAGTGCAAGACGTACGTTTCGGGTGGTGCAAGGGGTAGGCCCTTCGACTTCAAACACGCCATCCGACACAAGGCAGGAAGGTAGAAAAGTGAGATGTAAACAAAAGGATACACAGAAAAAAGGAAAATTGTCATTTGGAAGGAAAAAAATTCTTAAAAAACCAGAATGAAAAGGGAAAATAAAGTGGAGTTCGGGGGGGGGGAGGAATAAGCAAAAGAGGAACATGACTAAAAAAAAGAAATAAAAATTAAATAAATTGAAATAGTTGACAAAAAAAGAATATTAAATCGAAATTGGAGGGAGGGAGGGAGGTTTTTTTTTTTTCTTACAGACACTGCCATTGGATGATTTTAGATTTTTAGCGGCCTTTATTGAAATCGTTACCGTGGGTCACTCTCTACAAACGGGACATTGTCTAAAAACGGGACATTATGGTGTCCCTAAGCTGTGCTTGGGGACAACGGGACAAGCCCCCTAAAAACGGGACTGTCCCGTTCAAAACGGGACGTATGGTCACTTTAATTATACAGCCTCTCGTCTCCCAACCATTTTTACACGGAAATTTTCTAGGCGTTTCGTTTGTTTTTGATATTCGACACTTTTTTTAATGTATGTTCACCTATTAAAATTATTGAACTGATTAACCGAGTTGGAAAATTTAAATTTTGTTCTGTTCAGGTAGATTTTGAAGTGTTCGTTGTTTTAATGTATGTGGAAAGTATGTCGTGAACATACTGCCTTTCAGAAAATCGGGGAGTGGGGGGGGGGCATATGTAGTGCTACAATCTTTTCACCTTTAACTGATCTTCAGAATCAACGCAAATTTTAAAAAAACTAATGTATTGACTAAAATTTCGTGGTTGGACAGGTCCCCCGACCATGTCCTTGAGTACCATGTTTATAAGATTGCCATCTATGTTTGCTTTTCTTGATTTTGTGTCATTTCTGGTAATATAATTCGCTTTTTATTGTCTTTATTGTTTTTTTTGAAGTTTTCTTGTTGGCATTTTGATCGAAGCAAAAACCCTTAGTATGATTCTTAATTTTTTTTTTTTTTCTATCACCGCTGTGTACTTCTCCTTCTTATGTTTTGTTTCATCCCCATTGTTTATTTCAACATCTTATGCTGTATTAAGAAAAAAGAGGCGTTTGATTTAGAAAACACATTCTTAATCTTGTACCTATCCCGAGTTACAAGAGATCAGACCGTAAGAAATAAACAAAAGAATGTACTACGTTCAAGGGATGAAGAAATTCTCGTATAAAATTCTTTTTTTCTCTCCCCCTTTGTTCTTTTCTAGTGTGTGTTCTCAATAAAACCAACACAGAATGTATTTACTCCCTTTTTTCCGCTTATGTTACTTATAGAATTATTCGTTCACGAGATCGTCTACTGTGCTAGGCAGATGTTGTAAGTGGCATGATAGGATATGTATTTTGAAAGATATTATCTGACACAGAAACGCGGTACAGTATGACTTGTTAACACTTCGCTGTAAAATGGGACAGTAATAGTAAATTAGTAACGATAGGAGTGAATAATAGAAGGCATGATGTTCTTCGATGTGTTACAAGATTTCCTTTTGTTCGCCGCAACTTTCTGTGTTTCGGCGGTAACATAACATCTGGAAATCGTATCCAAATCGTCATTTTTTTAATGTATATGTGCTGTCTGATATTTTTTTTTCACGCTTTTCATTAAAGTGGGGTAGTACCTTTCAGATGAAAATTTTGAAGTTTCAAATTTTTTCTGCTATTCCTTCAAGAATTTTCAAAATTTAAAAAAATATCTGAAATTTTGCTTTGTATATTAATTTTTAGTGATGCAACTCAAGATCTATTTGCCCTAGAGCGATGAAATTTATGTCATTTCGTTCAGTGTTTTAAGGACTTTCATAAACTATACAACGTGGCTGCTTCAATTTAAAATAACTTTTTTCTAAATCTAAATTTAAAAATTAAATTTTTAATTAAAATCACAATTTTTAATAATTTCGAAAAAATGTGTTTTTCCACTTTTTATCAATATGTATGCAAATTTTGAAGATTGAATTTCTAGGCATCATGGTGAAAAAAAAAATTACTTATATGCAAATTTATTTTTCAGGAGGGGAGAGATTTTATTGACGGTGCAAAAAAAGTAGCCTATTACAAGTGCTTTGTTTATATTAAAAATAATCATTTTCTTCGTATTAATATTATTATAATAATAGTCAATCTTCATGTATTATCGATAACTAATAATAATAACAATAACAACCAAAACTCCCTATCTCGCATTCTAGTTAACAGATTTTCATGCAACAAAATTCAAATTTTAATCACTATTTGACGCTTAAAATACGAAATTTAGACTAAATTTAGCCGACCAGTGGCCTAGCGCATCGCGCTTTGAACTGGGAAGGTGCCTGGTTCAAAACCAGGTCGCGTCCGCCCACCTAACCTTTCGGATATTTCCGTGTTTTCCTCTGAAACGTTGAGTAAATACGGGTTAGGACCCCTTAGAAAGATCCCCCATGGAGGCACCCCACCTCTCGGCCTAGATCCCTTGTGCAGATAATTGGCCGTAATCCAACAACAATTAGACAATTTACCCCTGACAGGCAGATCATCTCAAAAATTCGTAATAATGTCGTAAGATTTTGGGAAATTTTCATATGGATTAGGTTAAATGTTGGGAATAAAGACATTTTCTGTATCCCTGCACTATTTTCGATACAGAACAATATTTTGTAATCCTTAAACATTATGCATCCACATAACGAACTCTGTTGGATGATAAGAAGAGTAGTGCTTAAATTTTTAAAAGTTTTTTCCCTCTTTCATATAATTTAAACTTAAGTTATAACAAAAGTGAACTTTTTTAAAAGTTACAAAGTCTTTGACTTGGAAAATGTTTGTTTCATACATTTAAATAAGTGCAGATGCTGTTATAAATATTACTCGGATTTTTTTCAACTTAAATTATAGTAGCAAAAATGTTCAAAGGACACTGTAAAAAATGTGTAGAAATTATTTAAATAAACAAAATTTTTATCTTAGCTGTTTTAAATCAATAACAAAGTGGAACATTTTTTGGAAAATCTCACAACTACTCGGTAGTAACCGAGTGTCTCAAAATAGCTAGAAGTATATTGAGTACTTAGTACTTCTCTAGCTTGTTAATTTTCATTATTTTAAAAACAATTCAGTTTTAAAACATTTATTAAATGATATGCATAAAAGTTTTAATGGCACGAATCTTTCTCTGCACAGTTACGAAATCGAAAGAAATATAAATGTAATGTGCCATGCTGTGTTTTGATGAAAGATCTGCAGATTTATTGTCTTGCCATAGAAAAAAGCCAGCTGTACTCACGAATGTCATAGTCGGGAAAAAAATAAACGTAATTATACTTGAGAATTGTTGATGGCATTCATTGTTTTATGTATCAACTTTCTGCCGGCTTGCTGACAGGAAATGTTCAGGTATTATATTATTGACTTACTCATCTCAGATTTCTAGGTTATGTATGTAATTACCATTACACAGCTGGAAAGTTTACAATTGTATGCTCTGTTTATTTCGAGGGGGGGGGGGAAGAAAGAATTTATTTTTACTTGCGATAGAAAATATGTCTTCTAATATCGATTTGAATTTTATCTTTTCCGTAAAATTTGAACTGATATGAACGTCCCCTCAGAGGTACATGGTAGGTCTGATAGACATCAAAGTCTAGTAGAGATCCAAGTAACTTCAAAAAAAAATTTTTTTTTAATTTGGTCTATACACCAGAGTTTTCTTCAGTGATTCCTCGAGCAGATAATCGGCCGTAATTCCTCAAACTCAAACTTCAGTCTACATAAGTTTAAAGAGCCTAAAACTAAGATAAATAATGAACACGAAAATGTCCTCCTGACATTTAAAAAACTACGAATTTTGTATTTCAGTTTTCGTGAAAATTGTTTTTAAAGTATGTGCCTAATTACGTATTATGCATCACTTAGTTAAGGAATTACTATTGTAGTCTGCTTTACAACTTCATAAATTGTGTTTAGTTTGTCTGTCTGACCTGTCTTTGAATGTGTTAATCCTTTACTTCGGGAATAAAAGGTGTCCATGTTATTTATATCTGAATGGAATATCTGATAATTTCAAAAAATTAATTTGTTATTCATAAAATTTTACTTGAAATTTACAATCGCCTCTGCGTTATATTAAGATATCATCTATTAAAAGTACATTAGTTAGTTTATTCATTGTTTCATTAATATCGATAATTTTTTTTTTTTTTTTTTTTTTTTTGTAAAACAAAGTTAAACATAGATTGAAAAATTATAAAATCAAAAGTTCGGTGAATGTTTTCGTTATTTATTGTGATTTTTAGACTTATTTTTTAGCGGCAAATTGATTTTTCAAATCGTTAGTTTAAAAATATTTCAATGTTTCCTTTCTCTGTGTATCAAGAGTTTGTTTTTTAATATTTAAAAAATGGCTAAGATTCTATTGCTAAGCATTGAAAATTTATAAAAAAATGTTATTGATTTATGCAAGAATTTGACATAACCGATTTAATTACTGATGCATACTCTCAAGAGTGTCTTGCGTTAGTTTTATGTCATCTGCTTGTTATTACAAAAAATTAAATCACGCAAAAGGTAAAATGCTTATTTTTCATACAGCTTAATTTCATTATATAATTTCTTCAGTAGTCTCTTCAGAAATATTGATCGCAACTCCTGCTAAAAGAAAAACGTGGGCTTGCTTTTTTAACAGGTAAAAAGTTAAAGTAAGTACCCTGACGAGAAAAAAAAAAAGAGAGAGAGAGAGTATTTTATCTAAAATGTTCTGTCCGGTGAAGCAATTAAGTTTTGTAGACTCAGAATGAACTTTTGAAGACGAGTAATTAAAAGCATTGTTTCCTTGAATGTTATTAATTTGAACAAATTCTATTTCATGTTAAATAACGTATTTACTATGTTTTTAAAATTCACGATGCTCTCCTGAATATTTAAATTATCACCTTACTTCCTACGCAAAGTGGTTACTTTAAAAACACATCAATTTTCTCCAGTGCAAAGTCAGTAATTTATTGCTCGTTAAAACTGCACATGGGCTGCACATTAACTATGTAAGGAGCAAAGGGGGAGAAAATATATATATACTCTCTTTAAAAAAAAACTTTTGGTTAATATATATTCCTGAAACCATTATATCTTTTTAAAACATAATTATGTTTTTATCTCATGCTTAATATATGTAAATTACCATGTTTAAGGTGAACAAAATTTCGCCTGATGGTAGGTGCTATTAGATGAGTTGGCGAATACACGGTTTTTTGAATAGGTGTCTGAACAGAATAATATTCTCGCTTTACTAAATGATTGGCTTTTGTTTCTCTCTCTCAGTCTCAATGTCGTGAATTACGGTGTTTCATTTCTCTCTTTACTATGAATTGGTGACTTACAGCTCAGAGTATTTATGGGTGTATATAATTAGTTAAGTAGCCGCGACGTCTTTTACAGACAACAGTTCAGGCTTTAGAATATAGCGAATCTTTTGAATGCCTCGTTAGACCGTGCTTAGTGAGAATTGACATGGGATATACATTATACATATTACATTACCTTTAACATTATACATATGGCTAAAGAAAATGATATCAAGTATTTGTTTAAAAAAAATTTATTAATACTAATTGTTTCTTCTATAATTTTATCGGGTTCAAACTTTATACAGTAAAATTTTTTGTTCTTATTCTTTTATCTGTAAGTGATTCTAAGATCTTAAAATTTGAACTAAAATATGACTTTCGGACTTGTTTTTTCGTTCTTCGGAAAAAAAAAAAAAAAAAAAATCGTATTATCACCTTCAAAGTAGTAGATATCAAAGTATGTTAACAACCGGGTTATCTCTGCGGATTACCTGAGAAATTTTCTACGAGAGACCAACATTTCCGTCAAATATAAATTGTTCTGAATCGTGTCTTATGCAGTTTCCGAAAACTGAAAATCTGTCCATTTCTTCGCGGGGACAGAAGTACTTTTTTTCTTCACGATGAAGCAAATTTGGACATCGACCAACAGAGATGTGTGTGATTTATTGTTAGATCATCGTACCATGGCGAATTATTCAAATTGTCCATTGTTTCTTTCGTGGAACGAACTGTGAAATTACTCGTTTCACCTTCCGCCCGCGCTGGTGGTGGAAGCGCAATTTGTGTACATTTCACGTTCGGTGTTTTTGTTTCCAGCATTCCACTTAGTGGTATTATCCCTCTTCGTACCAACCAGTGGTGTAGATATACGGACTTGGGGATCTGCCCATTTCCGAAGCGAAGTAACTCTCTCTGTGTTCTTTTGCGATTTTTTTTTTTTTCTATGCAACAGCCTTTTGGTCTGCTGTCTATTTTGTAAAAATCAGATGGGATTGTTGAAAATTTGCGTAAAGCGCAGATTTCTTTGATGCTTAGCTCTTTACGGCACGACAGGATTTTAAAATCACATCAGTAAAATTCCATAATAGGACATAAATCTGTACTAAATGCGAAGCCAGTATCCTGTAGTTCTAATATTTATTTTAGTATGAGGTGTATGTAATACATAAAAAGATTACTTAATATGTGATATTTCTAATAGTACAATAAAAAAAATTCAAAGTTATTTTTCGTAAAATAAATTAATTTGGGACATAAAGGATTAAATCTAGAGTTTTCCCTTTTCAAAATTTATACTGTAATTAAAATTCACAAATGCTGTTTGTATGCTTATGTAAAAATGGATTCTAATTGAATCATGTAATATATTTTACTTCTCCCACTAAAAAATTTCCCGATTAGTAAAATGTGCCCACTACATTAATTAGGTGTTATTCAAAGTTTCGACCTTTCATCCTAAAAGAGCTCCAAGATATCTTTAAGCAAAGTTGGTGAGGGGCTATGCAGTACCAGTTATAGCAAAGGTATTATGTATTATGCGATCGTTGTTTTCTTTCGTAATTTGTGTATGACCCCCTGAAACGCGATCGTCCGTTGCGATTTTTTCCCTTCCAGAGCCATTGAAATTGAAAAATGATTTAAGTTAGCATATTTGTATGTTCTATCTTCTGCACTTTTTAGGATAAAACACTCAAATTTTATACATTGCTTAATTAATGTGTGGGGCATATTTTACTAAGATTTTTTTTTTCGGTTCGGTGCGGGGGGGGGGTATAAAAATTTAAATTTTGAATTTGATTTAATTTCCTGAAAAGGTTACATCGCTTAATTAACGTGTGGGGTCCCATTTTACTAACTAAGAAATTTTTTGTACGGAAGAGGGGGGAGATATAAAAATTTAAATTTTGCATTTTATTTAATTTCCTCAAAATTTTAATCGATGTCATAAAATTCTTCACTTTTTTTTTCTTTTTTACTGTAATTTACTGTAAATGTCTGCCATCAATACTTAAGGAATAAAACCCCAGGTCAGTGTTTTTGGGACACCATGTGTGTGTGCGTGTGCAAGCGCGCGTAAAAACCAGGGGTTGTGGGTAACGTGGTTTTTAAGTACAAAAATATATGCTGAAAGTCCCCCCCCCTTCTAAATAAACTGAATGGTGAAGAATATAGTTGAGCCCTTTTATCCAAGCTCCAGAATTTCTATCATCCGGACAATATTCGGCCTTAAAATAATCCAGTTATGCAACACAAACTTAAATTTAAACTACGAATTTTATTAAATAAGTTGAAACGAGTGACATATTTCTATTATACATAATTCCTTAAATAGTGTGTTTTATTTTTCATTTATGTTTTTCCCCCATATTAAAAAAAAAAAGTCGTCATTCGCATTGGAGCCATTCCATGTAAAAGTGGACAAAGGTATCAAATTTTCGAATTTGTTGCATAATCACTTGTGACATATCAAATTAAATCTATTTTGATGTATACTTTGAATTTCAAACAATAATCTTTTTAAAAGTAAGACAGTTCTATAAATGTGACCTCTAACATTGCAGAAATCTGGTAATCAAGTGTGAAAAACATAGTAGTTACATTTACTCAGAAATATTTTTAAACACTCTCTTTTTAAATTGTAAATGTAAATATTGTATGTAGGTAATACCAATTAAGATATGTAGTCCTATACTGCTAAAATAAAAAAGTTAAACATATGCACTATTAATTAAAAATAAATAAATCTTTGTCACACCCGTCACGTAAAAGATGTTTATAACTGATACACAACAAACCGTTTATTGGAGAAACATGAAATTTTCTATGGATGAACTTATAATTAACAAAGTAAGTATAAAATGTTAAATAGAAAATAATCTTTTTTAATAGCCAGATTTTATAGTGACGGGTGTGACAAATTGGATAAGTTTTCATTTGGTGTTTTCAAAAATTACGATATATTTCTTAAATGTGTAATATTCAAAAATAAATGTGAAATATAAATGAAAAATAAATGTGAAATATTCAAAACTAATATTTCTGAAAATATATGTGTATGTATAATATACACATATGTTTTGTCGATCTTTATTTCTTAACTGAAGTCAGTGTTCTCCTAACTTGTGTGCATTAACTGTCATCTATTTCAGCAGTTATTAGTTTTTTTCTGCCTGCGCTTTTTATGAAAATCATTTTTATTAACACTGGGTGATGAGTGAAAAATCTTGAAAATTTTTCTTCAAAGTATTTTGAACTCTTTCCACAATCTTTATATATTTATATATATAATATTATTTCTCAGTAAATACACTTACAATTTTAATGTTTTCATAACATTAATCCAAATGTGTGAAACTTGTTCTTAAAATGTAAAATAGTTTCTTCAAATTGCCTTTTGATGAGAAGGACCTCAAGATCAGCATTAGAAAAAATTAAAGTAATCGTTCCTCAAAATGATAAAGAAATGATTGACCCGCAAGAAAATTGTGAAGAAATGTACATGAATGCTCAAAGGGAAATTAAAAAGATCTTTTGTTTGGGAATTTCGTTTTGACTTCATTAGTTGTTGCTAGCAGTAGTAAAAAATCAAGTAGCAAAATGTACTATGCTAGTGTACTTGCTATAAATGATGAAAAATTTGAAATTACTTTGAAATATATGCATGCAAGCGGCGCTTTTTAGTATTGACTAGAAACAGAAGACATATCTGTGGAAAATCAGTCCGTTATAATAAAAAATTTGTTAAGTCACACCCGTCAATTTTCTGCCTGAACTACTTATGTTAGAAGTATATGAATTGAAATGTCCGCTGATTTTTTATTTCTTTTCTTTTTCTTCTTCCCTTTTCTGATTTGTTTCAACTTATACTATGGAAGAACTGTTAAGTACATAGAATCGAATCACTTGAAACATGTAGGCGTCTGTCTGTTAAACTGGGCACTGACCTTCCGTAGGTTGTGACCAGCGAGCGGTTTTAATTTTTTCCCCTCGCTTTGTGGCAGATATCGATTGGTATGTGTGTGTCTCAAGGTGAGTGAGACGTGTTATGTTTGTGTATTCTAAATTCATTTGAGATGTTATTGTCCATTCGTCGAGATTGTAAGAGATTTTTTTTATGTCTTGCCAGCATAAGGATTACCAGGTGCTGATGAAATTAATGTTTCACTACACTCTGAAAAAAAAAAAAGCTATGAAAATTAAATATTTTATTTCAATTTATCTCCACTGAAAAGAATGTTTAAATGTTTGCGTTGAATCAACAAAATTATCCGGTTGAAATAGTGCCAACTTGATTATTTCAACAAAACATTTTGTCATTTAACCAAACACTTTGGTTGATCTAACCAAATGTTTTGATAATTTAACCAAACTATTTGTAAATGGTTTATTTTGTTAAAATAAACCAAATTATTTGTTTGAACAAAATTTCCTTGTTAACTAGTGGTGTGCTGGCTCATTTAACAAAATTATTTCGTTGATTTTACTGTTATATTTTTAACCCACAAACAGTTGGTTGAAAGTTTCAGATAGGACTAAATAATTTATATATTCATCAGAATTCATATTTTTATTTTAGCGTTTCTATAAATCTAGAAATTCATTGACAGTTTTTTCCCCTCCATACAAAAAACTTGGTAAGGCAATTCAAACTTGCTTTTGTGTTCGTAATAAAATAAATATGTGTACCATTGCCTCAAATTTTACATTATAAGGAGGTCTAGTGTGTTTGACGTAGTAATAATGATCAATTGTAATAGGCTAAAAAAGAAATAAATATTACCGTCAGCTATTTTGTCTCATAAACTCTCTTTTTTTTAATCGTTTGCTGGAATAAACAGACATAAAACCGGCAGTCAAAACCAGAACTTTATACAATCGCTTCACTAGCGCAGTTTAAGCGCTTTGATAAACGTGATACAAAGCTTACTAATATTTTAATCGCAAAAATGCTTCATTTGGAAAATGAATGTTTTTCCCCTTAGAAAGAATATGATCAAAGTACTAACGATAAGCAGAGGCGGATCAAGCCTATTGGAAGCCCCCGGCAGTAAAATTTTGTAGGCCCCCTAAGCTCAAGTGCTTTAATAATAAAATGAAACTCAACAGAAACTTGATAAAGAATTTATAAAACTTTCATCAAGTTTCTGTTGAGTTTCATGAGAAAACTTAAACAAAGTTTCTTTTTTGATTAAGAAATTATTTTATATGAACTTGCTTCTTGATTTATCTTTGCAAATTCATTAATAAGTTTTGTGATAAAATCAATAATTTTTGTGTCTGCCAAACTTTCCTGTTCCATGTATAATAAAGCCAAATTGTTTAATCGTTCTTCCCTATCGTAGTTCTTAAATAGTCTGCCAATCGTAGTTCGCGGTTGAAAAAACACAGTTGCTTTTTTTCTGTTTTAGGGCATTTTTTAGGATTTCGAGGGACACTTTTTAATTTTTGGGACATTATTTTGCATTTTAATATACAGTGAAACCTCTGAGCGGCCATCCCACCGTACCGAGAAAATTTGGCTGCTCTGAAGGGTTTTATTTACTATTATAAGGTAATTGCTATAATGCGTAATATAAACAAGTGTGACACATATTCCTTTCTTAAAATGGAATTTTAAGAACTTCAATGGGCTGCTCGAGATTTAGGAAACGCGTTTCGACATCGTGGCAACTCAGATCACTGACTAACTAATGAAATAAATCTGGCTTGGCGCGAATGAGATTTTTGCTCCAGAGTTATCGGAATCCGCCTACAGTCAATATAGCAAGCAAGAGGTGCAATTCTCCCGATTGGAATTCGAACAAAGGCCCTAGGACACCTTCAACACCAGATTCCCCAGTTTCTCCCTGTTTCCAAGGCTTCTTAAGGCTGTTCCTGAAAACGGAGGATTTCGGTTGATTTTCGACCAAGATAGGGAGTAAACTTATAATTACATAACTTTGAGAATTTTCAGAATGTTTCCTCTAAAACTAGAATAAGAACTGACATTGCGATAAAATTTGAAAAGTTATTTAATTCTTTTTTAAATGTTATTAAACTTGACACTTTTTTAGAGAAAACGCTATTTTCTCGAATTTTACCCAAGATTAGAAATAAATTTACGATGATATAATTATGAGAATTTTCAGAATGTTTCCTCAGAAACTAGATTGGGAACTAACATTTAGATAAATTTTGAAAAACAATTTAATTTTTTTTTAAATAGTAAAACTTGGCCCTTTTTCAGAGGAAAACGTTTTTGATAGACTTTCACTTAAGATCAGAAATGAACTTATGATGCTTGAACTATGAAAATTTTTAGACTGTTTCTTCAGAAACCATACTGTGAACTGAAATAAATTTCAAATTTGAAAAGTTACTTCATTTTTTGAAAAAAAAAATTATTAAACATGCCATTTTTTCGGAGAGGTCTGCTTTTTGGTTAACTTTCACTACAGATAAAAAATAAACTTACATTCCTAGAACAATGAAATTTTTCAGAATATTTCTTCGGGAACTGTACTGTGGACTACTGCAAATTTAAAATCTGAATAACGAGTCAGTTTTCATAAAAAGAAAGAAGGAAAAAAATTGTTTTTTAAACTCGAATTCAAAATTGGCTGACTGAAAAATTTTCTTTCAAAAGTAACTTTGAAGTATAAATTTATAGATGTACTAGCTGAAGTACCCGTCCTTGACGGGTTAGTGAATGCAAATTTCCAAAAAGCAAGAACTTTCGTCAGCATTGTAGGAGTACACAGAATGGATGTAGTATGTTGCCAAAGTAAAGAAAGCGAAGTTATAATTTTTAAGTATTGTTAAAATATTACAGGTTAGAGAGTAAGTAATATCATTTCATTCGCTTTGGTCGTAATTATGTGATGCGCGAACGAATATTGACGCATATTGAAATAATTTACGCAAAATCTCAAAATCTAATCAACATTTTTGAAAAATTTTGAAGGCTAGAATTTAAGTTGAGTGACAACCTATCCTGTCACCCAATTTCGTTTCATTTCCTGCAGTCTTTATTTCGTGATGCTGGAACAAAATTTCAGCATTTTAAAACGATTTTCGCAAAATCTCAAAATGTAATCAATATATTTTAAAATTTCAACGCCTATAAATTAAGATTAGCAACTACCTATCCTATCACTAAATTTCGTATCATTCGTATTAGTCGTTATTACGTGATGTTTGAAGAAATATAAGCGTATTTTGAGAGAATTTTCACAAAATCTCAAAATCTAATAAAAATGTTTAAAAAATTGTACACCTATAGTTTATATGGAGCAACCATCTATCATGTGACCCAATTTCATATCATTCGCTTTAGTCATTATTACTTAATGCGGGAACAAAGATTCACTCAGTTTTAAACGATTTTCGCAAAATCTCGAAATCTTATCAATTTTTTTTAATTAGATGCTTATAGTTTAAGGTGAGTGACCACCTATCATTTCACCAAATATCATTTTTTCACCTTTGCAGTTATTACGTGATGTGCGAACACAAATTTACGCAGTTTGAAATGATTTTCGCAAAATCTCAAAATCTAGTCAAGATTTTTTTTTTAATTCGACGCCTATGTTCTAAGTTGAGTGACCACCTATCATGACACCCAATTTCATATCATTCGCTTCTGTCGTTTTTGCCTGATGCTTGAACACAAATTTACGCAGATTGAAACGATTTTCGCAAAATCTGAAAATCTAATCAAGATTTTTTAAAAATTCGACGCCTATGTTTTAAGTTGAGTGACCATTTATCATGACACCAAATTTCATATCATTCGCTTCAGTCGTTTTTACGTGATGCTTAAACAAAAAAAGCGTCACTGACAGAATGACAGAATGAGACAGACAAACTTTTTTTTTGAGGGTCGCATCGGATTCCCGGGTGCTTGAAACGGATAGAAATCGCAAAATTTTTGAATTCCAAGAAATGTACAGACAAAAGTCTAATTTTATTTATATAGATTTAAGAATGTTTTGGGGCCAAAAATGTACTGCATTTTGCTTTTTACAAATTTTATAATTGAAACTCGTTAATTGTTTATGAAACCTAATGAATATGACTTCTGATCAAGATTTAAAATAAAATTACAGTAGAAAAGCTACTGAAAAATTTATAATGGTTCTTCTGAAACTAGTTTACGATGCTTTATGAACATTAAGTTTATAGGAGCAATTTAATTTAAAAAATAAGTAAATAAATGAAGATGATATTTCAGACAGAAATTCAAAGAATTTCAGCAGTTTTATCGCGTTTCAATCGAATTTCATTTGAAAAAATCAACTCGCGCTGATCTCTAATACTTACTACATTATTTTACATCAAGAAAAGTCCATTTTATCGTTTTAATTTTAAAGTTATAATTATATTTCTAAAATTTTTCAGAGAAATTCTAAAAAATATAGCTAACAATTGTGTCCATTACATGAATAAAGATGGCGTGACATGCATGCTTGGACCCCCAAACCACCCATATTTCAAGCTTTTCCCCTAGTCCCCGATTCGACTTTCGCTCGTCAGGTTAAACAGCCTTAAGGATGTGGGGAGACTACAAAGGGGAGAAGCAGTATGAATGGACTTCGCAAGTTATTCGTGGGTCCTATATTCGACCATAAACCAGACCTTGAGTTTTTCCTCTCAAAATTAAAGCATAGAGTGAATAGAATTTCCAGAAAAAATGAGATAGACGATCCCACTCGGTGGCCGTTTAGAGGGGGTCGGGTGGCCGCTGGTAGAGGTTATTTTAACAGGGTCTATGAGCCAAAAAATCCGTGCCATGAAAAATTAGCCGTTTAGAGGGGTGACCGCTATACAGGGATGGCCGCTCGGAGAGGTTTCACTGTACTTTCATTAAGTTTGGGCCATTTTTTAAAGAAATGAAATTTCGATAATAATATTAAAAAATATTTAATAATGCAATGTAATTCTGATCTCTTGTAATTTCGTAAAATTTTAAATGTGAAGTGCATTAAAATTTATGTCTATACACATCAGGGGCGTAGCCAAGGGGGGGGAGCGTAGGGGGTCATAACCCCCCCCCCCACACCATGAGGAATTTTTGCCGTACAAAATGTATATTCTTCACTCCCTTATCACACACATGTATGCATATATGTGAGTTGCAGTAGTCGTAACCCCACCCCCACCCCCCATGAAAAATTTCTGGCTCTGCCCCTGATACGCATAGAAAAATCTAGGTATCAATATATTTTACCTTTCTACTTTAGTATTTTGTGATTTTACATTTTCAAACTTTAGTGAATATTTATCTCAGTTCCTTTAAATATATTTTAATTAGATGTCATTATATGGTCAGGTGTAAATATATTTTTTTTCTTTCTTCTTTAACTTTTTGTTATTTCACATTTTTTTTAAATATTAATGTTACATATCAGGTTGTTTAGATAAATATGTTTTAATGTAACAAAGCGTATTTTTAGTAATAAATTATTTGTTTAGATTGAAATTTTTGTTTAATTATTAGCGAATTTTTTCTTTAATTTAAGGGCATTTTTAGGGATTTTTTAGGTCATCAAAATTCGGGCTGTACATATGACTATCATCAGCAGTGTAAACAGGCGACAACACGGAAACATCTGCTGCGTTCATTTACCGTGTTGTACTAACCTTCTTCAGCCTGTGATTGGAAAAGATCGCAAATTGTCCTCCGTGTTGTACGAATCCGTATTATATAAACACGTGTTATCGCTGGCATCTACTGTATTCTGATGTGAAGGATACACATTTTTCTAAACTACTGCAAATAATGTATTGTTAATAGCTTGATAATCAAGTTTTGCAAGGATATCTTACGTTAAGTTGTTTATTTATTCCCTCAGACTGAAGATTATTGTTTAGTTTTAAAGAAAAGTGAGGATTTTTTAAACTTTTACAGATCAAATCATAAAAATAAAAAAAAAATTTAAAACTGCTGCAATTCCATTGTAATCCTTTAAAAAAATAATTTGGCAATACACTTCTTTATTATTATTACATAAGTCTTGACTATCAACTTTTGAAAAATACCCTGAGTTCATTTTTTCCCTCTGTGATTTTTCATTGTGTAATTTCAAAATTAATGTGGCCTTTTTCTCTCTCTCTCTGTCTCTTTCTTTTGCATGCATGCTATACGCATGATTGAAAGTATGAGAACCAAATAAATTTTGTCATTCAAAAGTTATGTGTAAATATTGAATCGTGTTACATTACTTTTTTTAAAAATAATCCGTTTAATCGATTTCTTTAAATTCCAAATCTTTTTAAAGTAGGAAAGAGTTAATGTATATCATTGTCTGCGCAAATCATATCATTTTCATATATCATATGTATATCATTTAGCTTTGCGTAAATATTCGAATTATTATTTCTTAGAATATTCATACGTGCTTCCTGTTGCATCATCATTACAGGTTTCTTGAGCATTCGTAAAGCCATTTAATGATTCTGCGTTCATGATTGTGACGCATAATTTTATCCTTAAAGAGTTTCTATTTTTAATATTTGCTGTGCTTAATTTATGAGAATATCATTTTAAGATATTCTCTGTAAATCATATCACTGCATAGATAGCCTGTTTGTATGTGTGTGTGTTTTAAGAAATGTATAAGCTTTTAGTAATTTATGGTATTCCTAGGTGCGTATATCTAGTCGTATAACACGCACTTTCAATTTCAAAAAATAACTTTATTTTTTCGCGTGCGTGTGTCATACAAGGAACATAAATGCCGAATATAAAATAAATTGGTTGGAATATCCAAAATTTACTAATGCGTGCTATACGGTATTTAAATTTGCCGCACTTCTGTTAATATGGTGTTAAGTTAATAATACTATTTCTTCTTCTGTGTTTATTTTTTTTTTTTTCAGTGTATTAAAACGTCCCCCCCCCAGAAACACTTGAAAACAGATACTTCGTTATGTGAGTTATTAAAACGTAATGTCTTGTTAATTTGTTTTCCCTCGTACTTTATTGTGATTTTAAATATTTTACAGACTGTTGATTCTTCGTTGAAAGCATATGCCTTCTTCACAAATACCTGCAGTGAGCCTGGTAGGCTAAATGCTTTGGCATCACTCAAAAAAAAAAAAAAAAAAAAAAAAAAAAAAAGTAAGAAATTTCGAGGAATCAAGGCTGCTATGTATGTATTATTTTCTTAGTATTATTACTAAAGAAAGTCGGATGTAATCAAGTAAACTTCTATTGGTACACTTGACTTTTAAGAAAATTCATTAAAAGCCTTGATTCCTTGAAATTGCTTAGTAACCGACTGGGTTCTTTTTTTTTTTTTTTTTTTTTTTTTGAGTGTTTTGTAACTATTTAGACTTAATGAGAGTTTAGTATGTTTGAAATTCCACTCCACCATGCTTTTTCATTATATTAGAGGAGAAGGAAAGAGAGCATTTTTAAACAGCATTGCAAGTTCTTTTTTCTTGAAATAATAATTATTATAGGGGTTGGAAGGCAGTTTATTTTTTTATTTATTTATTTATTTTTTAAGTAAAACTTCTTTAGGCGCAACTAGGGAGTAACTCAGATTTATTTTCTGACGGAAGTAACGCTCAGTAAAGGAAATGACGTATCTTTTTTCCCCTTGCTTCTTCATTTCGCCATGACTGCAAAAACATTGCAATGTCAAGGGCAAAAAGCCTGATAATTTCTACACCGTTTGTACGATCCCCTTGAAAATTTCCATAATCATGTATAAAAATATAGAAAACAATCTGCGCTACTTTAAAAATCTGAAAATCCACCCGTTCCCTCATTTTTAAGCGATTTTTCGCTATTTTCAGCAACATTTCATATCCGAGAGTCAAAACAGTTAATCATTTGCGTGACAAAATTAGCTATTGCAAGTGATTTTTACATCATATTGACGTCACACTTAACAAGCTTTTTCCAGATTTATAAGTTAAATTATTTGCGGAACAGCTCTCGGGCGTTCGTTCCTGAGAACGTCGACTGTGCTCCCTGCGCGTCGACATTACTCCCTACCTGTTTTGAAGCAAGATCTTGTCTGATGACCCTGTTCAGTGGATAAGTGGACCGGCTCTTGTCAGAGCCACTGTGTGAAGTCTTTCGCTGAACAGGCGGCGACCCAACCCGTCACCTCCGATAAACAAGGCCTACGCACCGAATACAGAAAGTGGCACTATGGTGCATTCCGTTGCTTTACTCACATGTTTTCAATGGCATTAATACAATATTTAATGGAATTATGAGTAAAAACTTGACATGATTGGTTGCCATGATACATAAATATTGTTTGTCTGTACTTAAATAATATGTAATCTTTTAATATTGCTCATGTGTTTTTGAGTTATTTATAATAATGAGCCAAATGTAAATTTTTAAACAGAATAATACTTCGAGCAAAAACAGCAGAGGAAAACAAAGGTTTAAGAACACTGCCATAGAAAAACGCAATAATAGACCTTACGTGCATTCGATACCAACCGACAGAAGAAAACACCAGTTTAGGAACACAGTTAAAGAAAAATACCACAACAAAGACATTCTCTCGATTCAAACCCTACGGGAAAACATTTTAAGAAAACAGTGAAAGAATAATAGTTCAACACGGACACTTCCTGGATGCTAACCCGATATCCAGACGGAACAACGGTTTAAGAACACGGGTATGTAACACCACAAAGAAACAAACACTGGCTGCAAAGGGTTTAAGATCAAAATAAAAGAATAACAAATGGACACTCCGTGGATTCTAACCCAACCTCAAGACGGAGCAACGGTTTAACACGGGGATGGAACACCACAAAGAAACGGACCCTGGCTGCAATCATTCCCAAACAATAGATAGAACCTGCAGTTTAAAAACACGGATACAGATAAATAATTCGAAACCTACCAGCAGACGAAATCAACGCTTAAGAATACTGTGATAGAAAAACACTAAAAAAAAAATTTACACTACCTGCATTCGAACCCAACAATCAGAGGAAAACATCAGTTAAAGAACAGAGTTAAGTATAATACTAGACTATGGACATTCCTCCCATTCAAACCCAAACTCCCGACGGAACAATGGTATAAGAAAACAGTTAAAGAATAATACTACAACATGGACACTTCCTGGATTCTAAATAATTATCATGAATTACCGGTGATTCTTACTGGAGATTTTAATGTTAATTTTCGCTACCAAGAATCTCAGCCGTCAGTTGATTTTTAAAAAGAAAAATTGGATCTAACTATGAATACTTCTCGACTTCAATCAACAACGCGTTTCGGTACAACGATAGATGCTGTATTTTCAAGAAAGTTAGCAAATTTAGAGAGTAAAATTTATGTTTCACAGTATAGTTAACACAAACCTATAATTTCATACATAAAATATTATGATGACATTCAAGTTCCTATTTCCAATGAATAATATGAATATAACATTTATATAATCTTTGTAAAGTACATGAATAATAAATATAATTAAATTATAATATGATATTAAGTTAAAGTTTAATAATTTTAGTGATATTTATCGTAAACGTCAAAGAAGTTTTACTTCAATCGCGCGTAAAGATTACACGCACACACTTTTTTTTTTTTTTTTTAAATGTCAGTATTTTGTCTAGCCGAAACTACTAGGCTAATTATGCGAAATTTGTCGTATATGTGAGCTTTGTAATGTAGGTGCTCGATAAAAAAGAATTTCACATTTCTTTTCACATATCCTTTTTAAAGGGGGAAGAAAGAGAAATCCATAAAATTCTTGCTGTAAAATGTAATATGCGCGATTACTAAAACTCAAATTCGGAGTATTTTGAAATTCGCCCTCCAAGAATAGTGGGCTACCATCTTCCCCCCTCCCCGTCAAGTGCATTGTCATTAAAACATGTTAGAAAATTATCAAACTTATTTGTTTGAACTTTATTTGAAAATATAACACTGCTTTCTGTTACTCCTAATATAGATGCACATAGCTTATCCTTCTTTTAATCCGCCGATCCAATATAATACACGGAATTAATCGCGAATTACGTTATTTTTTCGTTAGAGGTTTCTCTCGTGGATTTTTGCAGCGGTTGCTTTAATTCATAAACAATTTAAAAAAGTAATCTATGTCAAGTTCATGTATATTCCTTCCCCAAGCGGCATTCACTGATCTATTTTGAGGAATGGGAATTGAATTATTTACAGTTCACATGCGCAATACAAATCCAAAACAAGGCAGTGAATGTGAAACACTGTAAGCCTTGAACTCGAAGGTAATACCTTCACAGATAAGTTATTCTATTGTGTTTCGTAGTGTAAATCAATCACCTAAAGTCGTGAAATGTATTTTTATATCTTTATTTCGTTCCGCTTAACTTGATTTGTTGTTAGTCGTCTGTCATACTCTCAAGTGTAGGTATGATTTCTCTGTTTATAAAACTGTACTATTCGTGAATATTCGTCACTAGAAAATTTTTACTACTTAAATATTAACCCAATATTCGTGTCTAAATAAACTGATAGGGCCAAAAATACCATTATTTCGATCTACATGTGGGTGATTCTGAATGTTTTACCGGTAATTCAAATGTAATCATTTAAATGGACTAATTTCAAAAGTTGGTGTACAAACTTGCGTATCGTAAGTAGAGATTGGCGTCATTTTGGTATCACGGTATCGGGTTTTGAGGGAAAATTGCGATTGCAATTCGTTTGAAACAGCTTTTGGAAATTACCAAATTGATTTGTTTCTCCCCAAAAGGGCAAGCAAAATTTGCATAAATGTTTTCTTTATAACACACTATATATTTGAATACTGTAAAAGCACTTATTTTCGCGAGCCTGTCGTAATCGCGAAAATTAAAGGCTCTCGAAATACTTCTCTCCTTTTTTTTTTTTTTTTCCAAATAATAGTAATAAATCAGAAATTTTTCACTTGCACAGTTAAAAGCTCTTCCTTGACAACTTTGTTTCTTACAACTATTTATTTAATATAAAACAATAATACAACATACAACACAACTAATAGAATGCAGCTCCATTCACTTAGCTTCTTTGAAGCCATTAAAAATGGGGAGGGGGGAGTTACGAACTTTACGGACAAAAAGAAATTTCTTAAAATGCCTTATGCAAAAGGGGTTCTATATTTAGGTACTTTCGAGATTTTTCAACTTTCAGTTCTATTCGTATAAAATTCGCGAAATCACCGATATCTTCTCTCTCGAAAATTACGGCTCACGAAAATAAGTGCTTTTACAGTACATTTCAATTAGTTTGGATACTATGACACGATGTAAACATTTACGTAAATTTTACTAGCCCTTTTGGATAGCGTGACGCAAAAAATAAGTTAAATTATTGAAATAAATTCCTTTGAATGCATAATACCGGCTCGGTGAAAGTGTGATATATTCGACAGTGTATTTTATAATTAAAAGCGTTGCTTGAATGTGTAAATCTTCTTGCGATAAGAAAGATGCAAAGAAAATAAAACAAAAGTAATTGTAATGGAATTTAAAAACAAATCTCATAAAGTCACAGCAGGATGTCTCTTCAAAATTTGATATCATTATTTTTAAGACCCATATTTAAAATTCATATAGCTATAAAGTAAAATGCTGCGTCACAAACTTTTAACCTTAAGTATTATCTGTAAATAATCCCACTGGACTAGGACATTATTGCAAATCGGAATCCGAGATCTAAGATTTCGCAAACCTCCCATGACTGGAAGAAAACTTTACACAAGATTTTGTAATCTTTACATCTGCGTTTGTTCTCACCTTGTCGCATTATCTATAGAATTCTGCAAATATACTTTATTTGCTGAGAATACCCCCTAAAAATAAATTTATATGCGTGGTGAATATTATTTACTTCGTTCAGTGTAGAAAATAAAATTTGAGTACAGCATATGTGATTTGCAATCATACAGCTAGAAAATTGAGTCCATGGTCTCACTTTAATGTGAATATCGATCATGAGAAAACACTCGCGCAAAAGCCCAATTTAAAATTAGTTCATTTATATTTTTACAAGTTCTTTAAAATATTTCAGAATTCACAGAAAATTAAAAGCCTTTATGATTAAAATAAACATTTAAAGATATTCAAACGTTAATTATGGAACAAGAAAGCGACTCTTGCTCAGAAGATAAATTTTTTGATTTTGTTCCGGCCAACTTTACGTCTTCAGCACCATCCACAAGCAATGAGGGGGGTAATTTGAATAAAAGTAGCTTGCTTAAAACGGAAAATTCCAATTACCATGATGATGATTCAATAAAAATGCCAAATTACGACTCTAAAGTACAGTGCCTATCGTCTTCATCCACTGATGAACCCGAATCGTACGAAAGAGCTAATGAGTTTTCAAGTGATTCTTCAGATAAATCCAATAGGGCATCTGTTTTAACAAATGATATCACATTTTGTAGACCAAAAAATATCTCTGCTATTTCTAGAATGATTTTAACAAAAAACGGTGGTTTAGCTGGTAGATATGAAGTAGAAAAAACTGAATGGAGATACCCGAATCAAATCAGTGGCTGTGACGTTCGTGAAACATCATCAGATGAATTGTTCAGTTCAGAACACCCTACTTCAGAGTCAGAAAACTGCATGTCCGCTAGATCATTTTTTTTATCGACACATCTAAACGATTTTTTAAAAAATAACTTAATTGCTAGTAGCACTAATTCTCACATACCAGCAATCAGCAGAAATACTTTTGATACAGTAATACAAACGAATAAAAATCGCACCGGCAGCGACTATTTTCCAGAAGCAGCGGATTTAGATACTGAAGCATTTGGAAGTGCCCCCGCTGAAAAAATATCTTTTGCAGAAGCTGAACAACCAGAGATTTTTCAGGCTGCTCCAACGGAATGCGTTTGCAATAATAATCAGTCTTCCTTAATATCTAACGTAAGCAAAGTTTTAACGACTGTCGATTCCGAAGTAGACAATTCAGATGGAGCAAACAATTCTCTTTTTGATATCATAGATGTACTGTACTACCAGGAAATATCAAATGACAAAAGCATTTCCGATTTCAGCAAGAGAAACATGCAAGTAGATTTCGAAACAGCGGATTCAAAAATTAAACCTATGGAACTCGATAGTGGCTTTATTCATGAAAACGACAGAATAACAGACCAAGATAAACGAACCGACAGAAAAATAGTAGAAGCAGATGGCGAAGTTTTAAAAATTAAGCCCTTGCAACTCGATTGCAGCCATATTCCAGATTACGATATCATGGCAAATCAATATAAAGAAACAGAAGAACTAATAAAAACAGATGAAGAAGCGTCAGAAATTAAACCCATGCAACTGCATGAAGGCTGTATTCTAATTAACGACATCACAAGCGACCAAGATAAGTTAGAAGCAGATGAAGTAGCTTCTGGAGTCAGAAAGATGCCATTCCACAAGGGCAGCTCTAACGACAAAATTATGAAACTTACTCTGGAAAATGAATCAACTATAAAGAATTTAAAGGCAGAGACAATAACATATTTTTCAATAGATACGCCTGAGGAAATTTTTAATTCTGATTTCGATACTAGTTGTTTAGTTTACTGCATTCATTGTAAAAAACATTCATTTAAAGTAAGGGAGAATGGAAATGAAATAGAGCTAAAAACAATAGATGTTGGTAAGGACAATAAAGCCAATGAATCAAGATCAGAATATTTACAAATTAATCGAATTAAGCCATGTAAAGGTGTAGAAATTTTTCTCGATCTCTTCGAAGTGGATAATATACTTTCTAAAAAAATTATTTTAGCTTTGTCTTCCAACAAATTTCGAAAATGTGGAGCAACGCAAACTGAAATTTTGCATTACTTAAAAGAAGAAAAATATCCCGGAACACTATTAAAATTGAAACTGGCTATTAGAAAATTTTTAAATGCTGCTTTAAATGTTGGTATCATTTACACGCAAAAAAGAAGATATTTTCTAAGTTTTGAATCACATCCAGAAAGTAACTTACTCTATCAAAAAACGAATGCAAGTAAACGGAAGCTTAGTGGAAAAGCTCAAGACAATAGACAAGATTTGGAAAATTGTCACACCAAACGTAGGAAAGTTGCGCACGGTGCGCAAAGCAAGTCAGATGCTGGTAACGAGTCCTCAGATATTTCATACGCCAAAACTAAACACAAGGAATCAACTAGGGAAAACGCAGAAAACGGCATTCCGAAAGGAGTATTACTGCAGGAAAAGAAAGTTAATAGAAAGATAAAAACCAAGTTACAAAACAATGATATTAAAACTCAGAACAGAAAGCCCAAAGAAAGAAGTTTGCCAATGAAAAAAGTTACCACAGTGAATAAAAGTCAACCACTGATAACTTTAAAGAGTTCAGCAGAGAATGGTGTTAAACGAAATACTGTGAAAAATGTCGAAGTCATAGATTGCAAAAAGCAAAAGTCTACTGCAAAGGTCAGGAAAATTACCAATCCCAAACCCAAAGAAATCCAACAATTTAGCTTACATAAAATGAAATTGAGATGTGCGCGAAAATCAAAATGAAATGAACAAACTATATTAATCAATTTTGGCTTTGATTATTTTTAAAAATTAGCAATTCGAAAGATCGATTCAATAATGGTTGTTTTTATTTTCGAAATTTTAATCTTCGTGATTCACACGTTGAATAAAACTAAATTTGTTTTGGTGTCACGATCAGAATTGATTGTTCATTCTACATTGTCTGTTGCACGAAAAGAATTAACTAATAATGCCTAATCAAAAAAAATTATTTACATGATATGCTTGTGCAGCTCTGAAAAAAACGGCTTATCCCTAAAATGCAGTTTGCAAGCAGCAACACCATTGTATTAGAAATACTGCGTTTAACAAAATTTAACTGGTATATAGAACAGAAAAAACGCTCAACTGGTATATGTGTAATGGTGCACCGCTATTTTTTGGATAACTGTTTTGGACACTGTTTTTTGGATAAAAATTAGTCTCGAGAATGGAAGACGGTAGTAGGACAGAACGTGTGAGGATAAAGATATCGTGTACTCGCTCTACAGTACGATTACAGTGACTTACGCGAAATGGGTTTTACGCAAGTTTTTCACGAGTACGTATCTTAAAGCTAAAACGAACTCCTCGCTTGCAGCACGAGATTTTTCGCGAACTTTAAGGAGCGCCAAATTTCATTTATTCTTTACTGTATGTGGGAAATGGTGGTGCTTACGTATTATCCCGGCGGTCCGCCAAGACAAGCAATTTTTCGCCAATATAAATGCCCGACAAATGAAATGACTGATGGATAGACATACGTTTGGCAAAAGTTTGCGAGCACATTTGACGCAAAAATCGTTCGGAGGAAATGACTGCCGGGATAATACGTAAGTACCGAAATGGTAATGTGTATGGTTAGGGAATGGTTTTGAACTGTTTGAAGGGAGGCGGGGTATTGTTTATAGTTGTCTAAAATAACTGTGCATGTGTTTCAAAATGTATACATACCCTATTCCACATATCCGTAATTTTCACTTATGCGAAGTATCTTAGAACGCATCCCTCGCGTAAGTCAAGAGTCTTACTGTATAAATAGAGTTCACAACGCTAGAGCAGCAATGGAAATACTCTTTAAGCATTAAAAGCAGTGCATATAGGTAGATATGTAACGAATATTCGGCCACTATTTGGTATTCAGCCTATTCGGCTGTTTTGCCGAATATTCGGTAAGCTGTGTACTGAGCAGGGATTCGAAGGTTGATACTCGATTGAAGGGATTCGAATAATTGTAGCTGAATATTGTTACATATTCATCTGGATAATTTCAGAGCAAAGAGAAACATAAAATTAATATGTATTTTTAAATCTATTTAGATATAATACTGCTTGGTTATACTTAGATGTTACAAGCTCATTTCATATTATAAAACGTCCAAAGTCGTTGAATTTTAAGCGGAATGAAACATAATCTAACGTATTTAGTAATATTAAAGAAATGCAGACTTTTCTACTTGGTGACACTACTTGACACGGTTTTTTGCTTTTCTTTATGAGGTGGGGGTAGGAGGAATCTTCAAATTCTCAATTACAAACATAATTTTGAAATGCTGCTAAATATGTTTTACTCAGAGGCTGTACAAACCAAAGCATGAGGTGATTATGCAAATTACCAGATTAATCACATTTACCGTAACATATTTATTAAATTATGAATATCTCGGAATACAATTATGCTGCTATCAGGGGCGTAGCCAGAATGGGGCTGCACCCCCGAAATGGGACACTTTACTTAGCTTGCAATTTGATATTTAGCTTATAATTGAACTTTAGATTAAATTTGATCCCGCCCCCCCCCGAAATAAAATCCTAGCTACGCTACTGGCTGCTATTAGTAATTGACTTTGTAAAATATTTTTTCATGACCATGATTTTTTAATTTTACAGACAATATACAGCTGTGTTTTTAAGTACCTACAAATAATATGGAATGAATTTTTACTAGTCTTTACAAATTCGCAATTAAATATCAAATAAAGTGACATTTTATTTATAATCAAAATAAAATTTTAAAAATCCTAATATTCAGCCTAAACTACCTATATGCCGAATATTCGGTATTCGGCCAAATCTAGGCTTGCCAGATTTCTGAAATATTCAACCGGGACACCGGAATGCTCCCAGTGTCACGGGTATTCAAGGGTACATTTGCCCGACCTGTGGCTGAACGCGTTTGCGCTCTCAACTGGGAGACGGAAGATGCTTGGTTCAAAACCAGGTCGAGTCCGCCGAACTAACCGTTCGGAGTTCCCCGGGGTTTTCTATGAAACTTCTCGCGTATATACGGGTTAGGATCCCTTAGAAAGTCCACCACGGAGGGAAATCTCCTCCCCTCGGTCCAGACTTCTGGCCGTAACACTACATTTACATTTTCCCCTCAAGGGTACACACACACACTTTTGGCGGGTTTTTGGAGGGTTTTAGAAGATAGTTTATTCTCAATGCTATGAATAAATGGTTACTGATTAAGAACCTGAACCAGGGGTATTAATAAATGACACAAGCATATAAATTTAAACATGTTATTTCTTACATGTTACTATAAGTTGCTTAAGTAAAAAGAAACACTTTGAATGAGGAATAAAAATTTGAACAATACTTATTAGTACACCACCACTCTTCGATAGTTCTCACTTTTTATACAGTACAGTGAAACAAATGACAAAGTAATTATCCTTAAAAATCCTTCACAGTTAATTATTTTTAGACTTTTTTGGTCATCTATAATCAAATTTAATTTTTACCGGGACGTGAAGTAAACCGGCCGGGACACCGAGATTTTGTCTGCAAACCGGGACGTCTGGCAAGCGTAGCCAAATCACTATTCTTTACATCTCTACTTATAAGGGAAACTTATAAAGGTGCACTTGTTTTTCCCCTTCAGAAGAGTTTTTTTTTTTTTTTTTTTTTTTTTTTTTAATTGCCAGCTAGGCAAATTTCATCCTACACTTATAAAAATAAAACTCATTTTAAAAAAATGGTTAATCGCATATCGGGACTCGGGACAAACCATTTCTGAATGGTTCAGTAACCCCGCGAAGACACTGCCAAGTAACCTTGCTCATCGTGATCTACTACGATGCTTGTCGGATACGCAAAACAAAAAGAGTTTGCCAGTAACATTAATGAATGGGGGATTAGTTAAGAAATAGATCAAGCCTCCGATACCGCCTGCTCTCGGAGAAGAAAGGGAAAGCAGCAGTTGGTTGTAGTATTTTAGATGTGCTCGGTTGATTTCGAAAGTAAGACATGTGTATTCAAATCGTTGTGCTCTAGAATTCCCTTTCCATATACACGAAGACGTGAATATGCTCCTGGGTAGTGCTTTTGTTGTTTGGCTCCTTAGTTTAAATAAATCTTCAAAATCCTTTCGTGTGTCACGTTTTTCTATTACTTTATGAAGGTGAAAAAGAAAGTTTCGACACACACATGTGGAAAAAAAGGGAGAACTGAAGAAAGATTTTCCGTCTGGGAGAGAGTGTGAAATAGGTCTAGGATTTTGTAGTGATTAACCGTAATACCATATTCCACTATTGTATATTGGAAGTCTTCCATCATTATAACGAACACATTACATCAAACCACTATGATCCCCCCCCCCCCCTCCTGGCCACGGCATTGCGTAGAATGTTAAAATTTTACATTTAGAGCTTGTAACATCTAATTGTGCAACTCTTTTCTTGATTACAACTCAACTTAACCTGCGGACCACTTTTCCACTTCCAAGTTACCCTTATTTCACAACTTAAAAATTCAATCGGGGGGGGGGGGATAAAATCTTTAAATAAAAAACTTTCTGCACAATAAAATGAAAAATTGAAAAAAGCGTAGAGAATGTTATTTTTACTCACTCAATGGGGCTGATAATGGTTAATCAGCCTTGTTTATGTATATAATTATAGCCGAAAACAAAAGCTTGGCTGAGGCGCTACAATATTTTATCGAATTTTTTAATTGTTAAATATTGTGCCCGCCCGTATTTTCTCTACGCGATCTTGTAGACGGGTTTTGTAGATATGAGCTGTCACGGTGAAGATCTCTTCAAATGTATTTGCCAGATAACGTGGAGGGGGAGGGGTAATAAAATGTTGAAGTCCCAAAAGGTTTGCAATTTTTGCTAATTGATCGCTGAATTTGGCGCCAAAACGCGACAATTTATTATATTACGAATATAGTTAGAAAACGCCTGGCGAGTATTGTAAAATAGCTGTAGTAGGCGATTTTAATATAGATTTCAATTCCGTAGAAATGTTTTATGGAACAGAGAAGACAAACACAGTACACTTATAGATTATGATACACTTTCCAAATGGTATTTATGAAGGTGAGGTAGTTTGACTATACCTGGCGAAAAATTTTAAACAGTTTTGGTAAGCGATTTTAATGTAGATTTTAATTTCGACGAGGTGTTTTATGGAACAAGGAAGGAAAACACGGCACAATCATGGATTATGTGTTGGGTCCGTGGATGAAATGCCAAGTATGTCATGAAAATGACCCACAGTTTGAGTTGTACCACTAGAGGTGAAGGCTTTAAAAATTGACGACACTTTATATTTTCTCTACTTAAATTTATTTAAACATTGCACAAAAAGAACACTTACAAAACAAAAAATTTAAAAACAATTTCAGATTTTAAGATAAACCAGGCTATCTGCAATAAATTTAAATGGAAAAATTTCCAGTTCCAATGCAAGCCTTTTTTGAAATATCTGGCAGAAATACATCATGCCCTTCCCATGACTAGGGCAACCTTCTAGCTGTATCAGCAGCCTGGCCTGTGTGTTTTCTCATAAAGCAGACACTTTATATACTATATAAAACAGGTTAATTTTACAGTTACAGAATAAAAAAGGTATGCAACATTTGCATAAAATAAAGGTTCAATAAATTTGCATATTGAAAACAACAATTTTTCAATATATTTTTGTGGGTGCATAAGAACCCGTCCATTTACTTCTTCTAATTCAACACCCAAAAAGTTTTTAATTTTTCCTAGAATTTTAATTTCAAATTTTGATTTAATGAGATTTACCACTTCATTTAAAATTTTGTTATTTTCAGCAAAGATTGCAAAATCATCTACATATACTAGTAGAATTACTTTAAATTTATACATGTATAAGCAGTTACAACTACCCATTTTTATTAAACCCAATTCTTTGAACGTACTGTCTAATTCTAAAAACCATTCTCTACCTGCTTGATGAAGCCCATAAAGGGCTTTAACCAATTTCATTACATAAGATTCTTTACCTCTCTCAAGGAATCCTTCAGGCTGCTCAATGTAAATCAATTCATTTAGTGGTGCATAAAGATATGCACACTTTATGTCCAAATCTAAAGTTATCCAATTTTTGTGTATACTAAAAATGACAAAGAAAACCCTGACCAGGGAAAATGAAATTACAGGTGAAAAAGTGTCAAAATAATTGATCCCTCCTATTTGTCGGAATCCCTGAGCTACAAGGCGCGCTTTAAAGACTTTAACCTTTTGCGACTCACTTTCTTTAACTGTAAAGACCCACTTGCTGCCCAATACTCTAGTTTTTAAAATCATTAAATAAATTTATATCAACTGTACTAAAATCTTTGTTTTCTGTTTCAAATTTGAGATCATTTTCATTTATTTTTAAATGCTTAGTTTCTTCAACTGAAGTTGTCCCCGGGTACCATATTCTGTATCCCTTTGTGCTGGAAGCATACCCTATCAAAATTCCCTTACGGGCTCTTTTATCAAATTTACTTTTATGTTTAGGAATATGGGCAAAAACTTTACTACCTATAATTTTTAAGTGTTCACTGAGAATGTTTTATTTATCCAAATATTCAGAGGGGCTTTACCATTTAACTTTTTATGTGGGAATCTATTTTTAAGATAATTCTGTATTAACACTAATTCTGCCCAAAGTGAATGGGGTAATTCAGTTTGAAATAATACAGAACGAACACCATCCAATAAACTTCTGTTAAGCCTCTCGGCAACCCCGTTCATTTGGGGCGAATATGGGTTAGTTTTTTCATGCCTTATTCCCTGCTCTCTTAAAAATTCCTCGAATTCATTTGAGATAAACTCTCCTCCCTGGTCGGTTCTAATTGCTTTTATCTTCTTACCTTTCTGTTTTTCTACAAAGGATTTATACTGTTTAAAAATTTTTAGAGCTTCATCTTTTGTTTGAAGGGTGTACACAAATGAATATCTTGAGAAATCATCTACTACAGACATAAAATATCTAGCATTACCCAAAGAAGGGACAGGGGAAAGGCCCCAAAGGTCCAAATGTAAAAGTTCAAGAATTTCAGAAGTTTGGATCCTATCCATTTCTGGGTGACTCGCTCTAGTGCTCTTGGCAAGGTTGCAAAATTCACATTCCTCAGCCTTACTTTCTAATTTATTTAAACCAATAACATTTGAAGATTTTGAAAATTCCACAAGAGTTTTACTATTATAATGGCCAAATCGAGAATGCCATAGCATTAAATTTTTATTTGTAATAAAAGCTCCATCTGCTGAATCATTATTTATATAATTTGTTAAAATTGAATAAAATCTGTCCTTGAGAGGGGCAAAAAACACAACCTCACCCTTTTCATTACAGACACTTCCTTTATCATTAGAAAAATTCACTTTAAAACCCTCCTCACATAAACATCTGACTGAAACCAAGTTTTTGCACATATCAGGTGCATAATAAGCATTTTTTAAAGTCAAATTGTAAGTAACAGTACCTGAAGGGATTTGAAGACTGACATCACCAACTCCCAGTATTCTTGTAGATCCTTCTGCTGTTGCGGCACTGCTGTTCATAGGCTCGAGGTTCTGGAACGCATTTCCTCTAGTGATAAAATGACATGTTGCAGCACTGTCTAACACAACTTCTAAAGAGGGCGATTCACTTAGGAGGGCTGCAAAATGTGCTTGCTTGTCTCCTTCAGTCTGCTTTTGGGGACCCTGATGAATAAGCTTGTTTGAGAATTTCCTTTGTTGAAAGTCCTTTTTCTGGGGTGGTCGATTCTTTAGTTGAAAACAACCTCTTTAAATGCCCAGGCTTCCCACACTGGTGGTATATTATTTCTTTTCTGGACCAGGTATTCCTCTTTTTCACAGAGACCAGACCTTGATGATTAACAGTCTCCGTTACCTTGCACTTTTGACGATCAGCTTCGGCCAGCAGCTGTTTTCTAATTTCTGAAGTTGTAAATTCTTCATCAGGTAGCCTGTACAGTTGGACGACTAAATTTTCATAGCTATTTGGCAGATTGTCCAATAGCTGGAAAGCGATTTCATCATCAGCAATATCCTTCCCTGCCATTTTTAGGTCTTTCGCAGCTTCCAAAACTTTACCAATGTAATTGTCCATGCCGTCAGACTTTTCATACTGAATTTGAAAGAAAGTTCTTCTAAGAGCAGCTATTCTAGCTCGACTACAGGGCTCGAATGCCGATTTTAACAGTGTCCATGCTTCAGCTGGAGTTTTGGCTTCATAAAGCAGGCTTTTTAAGTTTTCTTCTATACTAAGGCAGATGATGGCCAAAGCTTTCTTTTCCTTCTTCAAATCCTTAACTTCTGAAGTGGTGCCAGATACATCCTTGGCTGCTTTGTTGACTTCCTCCACTAGAGACTCTGAACAATATTCTGACAGATCTTGGCCTGCTAGGTACATATTGATGCTATATTTCCATAGCTTGTAATTATCCCGGTTTAGCTTTGGAAAGGCCATTACAGTTCCTATGGGTTCACTAGTAGAAACCATATTTCTTAAGTCTTCTTCACCCCAGGTGGCTGAGCAAAACCACGCTCGGGGCTATCACTGTTGGGTCCGTGGATGAAATGCCAAGTATGTCATGAAAATGACCCACAGTTTGAGTTGTACCACTAGAGGTGAAGGCTTTAAAAATTGACGACACTTTATATTTTCTCTACTTAAATTTATTTAAACATTGCACAAAAAGAACACTTACAAAACAAAAAATTTAAAAACAATTTCAGATTTTAAGATAAACCAGGCCATCTGCAATAAATTTAAATGGAAAAATTTCCAGTTCCAATGCAAGCCTTTTATAAAATATCTGGCAGAAATACATCATGCCCTTCCCATGACTAGGGCAACCTTCTAGCTGTATCAGCAGCCTGGCCTGTGTGTTTTCTCATAAAGCAGACACTTTATATACTATATAAAACAGGTTAATTTTACAGTTACAGAATAAAAAAGTATGCAACATTTGCATAAAATAAAGGTTCAATAAATTTGCATATTGAAAACAACCTCAGAAAATTGCCTTTCACTTCAGGCTTTTCACTCTTCACCCATGGTTTAAACATTAGTTAAAAGTCCTACCCTAACCAGAACTAATTCTCTTACCCCCATGATTCTTTAGAGAACCTAAGCATCTATTTGTCAAAAGGAAGACCCTTATTTTTCAGGAAGCATGACATCATTAAACTACTGGGTCATAGTTCAGAGGCTATTTCCATCCAGCAGCAGTAGTCAACAACTAAACACAACAACTTTATTAAATATTGAGCTTAGGTTTTTAAATTTTACTTTGAAGTTGTCTTGGGTCTTCAATGAATAAAAAGTATATTATTTCAATTTTATTTATTTAATTATTTTTTTTTTCCAATAAGAATTAGGGGTTTTATTTTGTTGGTTTACATTTTTAACTTATTAGAGATACTACTATTTAGGGTTATGAAGAAGTTTAAAACCATTTGAATTTTATTTTTAAACTGATATTAATTAATTTTAGTTGAACTTTAATACAATTAAGATAGGTTTAACCCATGGGTGAATAACATAAACAAAACTTAAGCCTAATTGGCACATGAAAAAAAACTTTATGAAATAGATGGCTGATGCAAGGCCAGGGGAAAACAATTGGGCAAAATAAATTTTTAGCATCTTAAATTTGAATTCAGTTAAATATATTTAGTTTAATAAAAATTATTTAGCTCCAACATTATGATGCCCATTCTGAAGAATATTTAAAATCATAGAATATAGTTAAAATATGCTTGCCGAAGGTTATAAAACAGTTTTAGTAAGCGATTTTAAGATAGATTTAGATTCCAAAGATGTGTTTTATGGTTCAAGAAAGAGCTGATTTCTATTTTAACGCCCCCCCCCCCCACCACCACTCTCCACAACCTAAAAAGTCGCCGCACTTTGGCGTGCTTTGCAGTCATGGGTCTGTAGGAGTTATGCACAAGTTTCAACGCTACCAAAAGAACTAGATGAAAACTAAAATGAACAAATTAGCGATAGACGCACCAGTTAAGGAATTTGAAGACACTTAATTTTGAAACTACATTAATTGGCAACCCAAAATAAATAAATAAATAACGGAAGGCGGTACTTACGTATTATCCCGTCGGTCAGCCAAGACGAGCGATTTTTCACCAAAATAATGCCGGGCACATAAAATTATTGATAATTCGGAATCCGATTGGCAACAGTGTGCCAGCACATTTGACAAAAAAATAGTTTGGCAGAAATGACCGTCAGGCAGGGGCGTAGCCAGAAATTTTTTATGGGGGGGGGTGGTTACGACTACTACAACTCATATATATGTATACGTGTGTGTGATAATGTAGTGAGGAATATACATTTTGCATGGCAAAAAATTCCTCATGGGGGCGGTTACGACCCCCCTAATCCCCCCTTGGCTACGCCTCTGCCGCCAGGGTAATACGTAAGTACCCGGAATGCTGTACTCGCATGTTGTTCCAAATCGCCATTTTAATTCTAAATTACAGTTGCCACATAAATACAAAAAATCGTCATGGTAACTACATATATTTAACTATCGCCACATTGGCGAGAGTCGGGGCGTTAAAGTATAGAAATCAACCCAAGAAAGATAAACACGGCACACTCATGGATTATGATGCACATTCGAAACAATATTTTTAAATATTGTTTCGAACTATACTTCACCGTTTTAACGGTGAAGTATAGTTCGAATATACTTGGCGAAGATTGTAAAATAGTTTTAGTAGGCGAGTTTAAGATAGATTTCGATTCCAAAGATGGGTTTTATGGAACAAGGAAGGAAAATACCGCTCACTCATGAATAATGATGTGCTTTCCAACTTAATGGAATAAGGAAGAAAAATAGGGACGACGCATAAATTATGATACGCTTTTAATTTATAGCATTTAGTGCGTATTTAAAATATGAAAGTGTTTCACATTTTCTTACTTTATTATTATTCTCTAGAAACGACCGTAAACAGCGTTTTTTGCCTCAAATTGTGAATACATAATTATTTTTTAAACGCCCACTCGCGTTGCGGACCACTTAGAACTTGTTCGTTCGCCACAAGTTGGGAACCACTGTTCTAAACTGAATCCAGTTTGGCAATACCTCAAGTATTCAGCTAGAAATCGCTAAACTAAGTTTATTGCAGTACTAGCCGCCTCCGGCGACCAGTTGGTTCGCCATCTTAATAAATCTGGTTCGGAGAGAATCCTGTTCCTCACCGGCTTCCTTGGCACTGAAATCTCTCTGATTCTGAATGGAATTTAAAATTAAGATGGTTACAAACAACAGCGGCCCTACGGTAAGTGTCGCCCCCTGCTAATATAAAAAAGATGCCCCCTTTTATGCTCTACTTAGTTTTTGTGTTCGAAATGACGCCCCTTCGAAGCCGGTGCCCAGATGCGATGCTTACTGTGTCGGGCCGCCCCTGGTTACAAAAATAAGATGGTTAAATGATAAAAACCTACAAAAAGGAACAAATTATTTTCGTCCTATATAATTCTGAAGAGCTTCTGGATATATTGGCCTTCGTCAAAAAACGGAAAGGAAAAAGAAAAGTAAGAAAATCTGAAACACTTTCAGATTTTAAATACGCACTAACGTGCTATATATTAAAAGCGTATAACAATCCATGGGTCTTCGCTATTATCGTTCCTTGATTCATTAAGTTGGAAAGTATATCATTATTCATGAGTATCATTAAAGAAAATTAAAATTGGTATTTCTAACATCCTTTTTCTGGATGTAATACATTAGAAAAACCTCGGTTGTTCGAGCCTCGTCAGGGGGAGACACACACACACACACACACACACACCCTGAACCCCCTAATTTTTTAGTTTCATTATTGTCATATTAAAACGATATTAATTGACTATGTCATTTTATCTGGCATCCTTCGAGTATTTCGCCTGGTAACCCTATGTTGAAATTTTTATTATTGTAACCTATTTATAGAAAAATACTGGTGATGCATATTCTACAGCTTACGAAATAGTGTAACAATAGATTAAAGCTGTTGTGAACTAATAGTATTTAAGTATATGTAAAATTATGCGGCATACTTTTATGTCGCATTTTTGGGACACATTTTTCAATAAAGGGGGTGAGAGATAAAATGACATAGTCATTAATAGATGGAGAAAAGCTGCACAGGAAAATGCACAATTCCAACTGAATCAGAGTTACCAGATCAAAATTTATGAAAATAGCCAAATGGCATCTGAAAATTAGCCAAAAATAGCCAAACCGGCAATTGCAGCGCTATCTTTTGGATTTTTAATTAAACTTTGCAAAATTTGAAATTGGAATAGAGTAAGCACATGTTTTCTTACATAAGGGCAGGGGGGTGGCGACATTCTCTCGAAATCTTTTTAAAAATTTGTTTAAAAAATCAAAGAGAAACTTCCATTTTCTGCTCTTGAATTCCGTACATGTTCAGCCGTCAAAGAAAAACAAAATCGGTCATAGGGCAAATGAAAAAATTAGGTACCTAATAATTTAATGAACAATCCCTCATACTGTACATTAAATACGAATGGACTGAGGAATTCTTTTTGTATTAGTAACATAGACAGGATTTCATTTTGAAGATGGGGATCTGCAGCCCCTCCCTGTGACGTAGCCAAGGGGATCCAGGTGTCAGCTCCCACCAAGGCCCTGATTATTGCGGGAGCAAGAGGGGATTGCCCCAGGCCCCCGATTTTGAGGGATCCCTAAATTATTTATTACAGTATGCGAATTTGCACTCACTTCCAAATGTTAAGCACGGAGAGGAAAATGTTAGTTTACGTAAGCCAATCTGGATTTAAAAAGCTGTAATTTGCTGTGAAGGTAGAAGAAAATATGCAAATATGTCAAATAATAGCTAATCACGGTTTCGCACAGAAAAAATTGCATAATAGGCAGTCGTATAAGAAGCCGGTATTTTGTAGGGTTACAAGAGTAGCATCTAAGTGCTGATGAAAGGTGTTAAGATCATTCGTACGATTTTTTTTTAAGCTAGACGTGTTTATATGGCTTCTATAACAGGAATGGAAGATACTGAATGGATTCAAAGGTCGGACGCATTGAAGCAGGACAGTCTATCACACATGTTGCTCTTTTCTTCGGCGTTCATCACTCCGTCATTTCACGATTATGGAAACAATTCCAAATAAGCCTAACAGGTGTCCGAAGACCTGTAGCCGGTCGTTGAAGGGTTACGACTCCCCCGGGTAGATCAAATACTGCTTTTGTGGCCAAGCGGAATCGAAGATCGACCTCCACACGTGTAGCATCTATTGTTGCAGAGGCCATTCGTAAGGCGATATCTGCCACTACTGTTCGTCCAGGGCTGCACATGAATGGTATGTACACCTGAGTACCACCAGTTTGGGTTCTTTTTCCCGTCAGTTTAGAGGGGCGCGATTAAAACTGCTGCCAGCGTGTGAATTGGACTATGTCTGATTGGGGCAACATTATGTTCACAGATGAGTCCAGATTTGCCCTAAATCCCGATAATAAGCGTATAAGAGTCTGGAAGGAACAAGGCATATGCAATCACCTCGGGAACATCACCGAACATCATGCATTCCGCGGTGGGAGTATCATGGTCTGGGCAAGGGTTTCATTGGGATATCGAACCCACCTGCACATCTACATGTGAGGCTCTGTAACGGCTGTACTTATCGACGTGAAGTCCTAGACTCCATTGTGAAACTGTGCGCTACAGCAGTTGGTCCTTTTGTTTTAATGGCCGATAATGCCCGTCTCCTTAGAGCTGCCATCGTTGACGACTTTCTGGAGAGTGCAGGGATTGCGCGTACTCAGTGGCCGTCTTACTTGCCGGACCTTAATATAACTGAAAATCTTTGGGATGCCATCGGCCGTGTTATATGTAGACGTTTTACACCTTCAGTCACTCTCAAAGATTTAGAAACTGCCCTACTAGTCTAAGAGCCAGCGACCGACAGACCTTCGTCATAGTATAAAAGCTGAAACTTTCTCTGCGCATACCCCCCAACAGAGGTAGGAACAATCGGCCACTCTAAAGTTTGGATGATCGTGGCTTTGTCAGGTAACAGGTGGCAAATGTGTATGAAATTGCCGAAAATTTCGTCATTTCATAAAGCTTGATTTTTTTATATGTTCTTCTTCGCAGTACTAGAAATCACTTTATCCCTTGCCAGACACTTTTCCATCGTGGCAAACCCCCGCCAGACAACCTCAAATTCAAGGAAAACTGTTGTGTTCGTAAACTCCCGCGACGAAGTACGTCAAGCTGTCACAAAGTGCCAAGCACATTTTATACTGCTACTTCTGAACTTTCTTGCAGCGCGCTCGTAATAGAATTACGTTTTTCAAGACTTTGAGGTTGTTTGGCGGGGATTTGCCACGATGGAAAAGTGTCTGGCAAGGGATAAAGTGATTTCTAGTACTGCGAAGAAGAACATATAAAAAAATTAAGCTTTATGAAATGATGAAATTTTCGGCAATTTTATACACCTTTGCCACCTGTTACTTGACAAAGCCACGATCATCCAAACTTTAGAGTGGCCGATTGTTCCTACCTCTGTTGGTGGGTATGCGCAGAGAAAGTTTCAGCTTTTATACTATGACGAAGGTCTGGCGGTCGCTGGCTCTTGCTCTATACAGGAGGAATGACAAAAACTGGAGTCTGCGGTGGTTGATCACCTCGTAACAAGCATTATCAGACGCTGTACACTTTGTATGAAGGTGAGGGGATTATCCAATACCCTATCAATGTCGGTTTTGTTGTTTGTTTTGCATTTAAACATCATTTTGTTAATGATTTAAATGTGACGAAATCTTATAATTTATGAAAATTCAATATATCTTTTATCTCCGTATGTAATTATTTGTTTTGTTCCATGAATAAGTATAGAACTACTTACTTGCAGCACTTCGTGCCAATCGAAACAGTACTTGTCCACTTTTTCACATTTTACCTCTCCGTGCTTAACTTTTGGAAGTGAGTGTAGTTTAAGGGGTTTTTTTCCAATGCAGTAAATGCTTAATTCTTTAGACTTATGAGTTTACAAATTACGATAAACTTTTTTTTTCTTAATTCCCCCCTCTCTATAGAAAAAGTATCACAGCTGTGCAAAAGGAAGTGGTAACAAGGATGGCTGCTGGATTTTAAGCGATTATGCTGTAAGTTGCAGGATCCACTGAAGTTTTCTAAGTGGCTGCCCAGCGAGAATGGGGCGCCCATAAATAGAAATTTGCCAATTATGATTATTAATATAATGAAAAAGTCAGGCTTTTAGTTGCATTTTTTAAGTCTTCATTTTTAATAAAGCTTATTTCATAATGTTGGTGTTTCATATGTTTATAAGCATTCTCATTAATCTAATATTAGTTTACTTCATGTTGGATACATTTAATCATGACAAAGATTCATATGCGAACACAGAAAAAATACATAAAGTACTTGTCAGACACAGTAAAAACATGTAGGGGGCTCCCATTCAGACTTCTGCCCCCGGCCCCGGTTTGTCATAATCGGGCCCTGCTCCCACCTGAAACTAGAGAGAATAGGGGTCGATGCAGATAAAAAATGGGTTTGTTTTGCAACCCCTTCACAAATCGATGCAATCGATTAAAACGGCCCCGTCACAAAAATATAATGGATTAAAACGGCCCTTCATTGGCATTTTACCCTACATTTTAATGTGTTTAATCAATTATTTTATCAAACAAAAAAGAAACCTGACTTTTATTTAAAAATGGTATGAAAATTCACAAAAATGGGATCCTAGAAAAAATTCCTGGATCGACCCGTGAAGACAGCCACGGATAAAGGCATTTTTTCACATTTTATTGTAATTGATACATAGATGAGAAAATTTTGGACCCCCTTTCCTGAAAAGAAATCCTGGCTACGCCACTGGACCCCTCCCCCCAAAATTTGACCCATCTCTTTTTTGGTGAACTAAATTAAGTAGATTGAGAAGTCTACTTGCGTTCATCACTTCCTTGCATCCCGCTACAATATTATCACCAAAGCTATCTCCATCCTTTCCTAAGATCTGACTGAATTTTCCTTCCTGCTAAGGCAAAAAAAGTTGTCGAATGTCAAATGTGCTAAAAAAAAAAGACCAAATTAGTTAATATTGGCCAGTTTCTAGCAGCCACAATAAAAATTGCCAAGAATTAGCCAAAATCTGGTTGGCTATTTTCTAGATAAATTTTTTAGCCAAGTGTGATCAAAATTGCCAAATCTGGCAACCGTGAACTGAATGAAAATTTCAAAAACTTATTCTCAGGTGTATTCAGCAGACGATAAATTACGATAAATTGCGCCAAGCTTTAGAATCATCTCCTCAAAATCGCAGTTTAATTTTTCGCCAAATTAAAAAGTTGCACATTTTAGTCTCAGAAAATTTCTAAATAATATTTTTCTTTTGAGTATAAAACATTTCATTTCTGCTCTGATTTCCCATGCACACGATATTTTAATTTAAAAACAACCTTACAAATAATCTAGACAGCAAAAAAAAAAAAAAAAATCGTTATTATTTTATTTTTACTTCAAGAGTCTGAATCTTTTAATAAACTTGCCAAATGTGGCAACCTTAGATAAGCTTAATCGTCGCTTTTTCCACTGTGGGGTTACAATTACGAAATGGCGGAAAGCAAAAATTAGCCTTTTGCGAAATGTTTTTTATCGATATCTCCTAAAATAATTCGAATTTTGAAAAAATCGCTTCGAGGTGTGTCGGGACCTGTCATGGGGAATTTCCGTACAAAATTTGGTAGGTCTACGATCACCCGTCTGCGAGCTACGCCAGACTCAGACAAACAAACTAACTAACTAACGGACAGTTTACACATTGTTTTATTTATATAGATTGTATCTCATTCAAATGAAATAACTTTAGATGAAGTGCAACGAAAATATGATTTAGTAGACGTACACGGAAGTCATGCGATGCCGTCAACATCAGATTTTTATGAAAGAAACAAAGGAAAGAAAATATTTATATACACATACGCGTGCGTACAACGGCAACTCTGATGATTCACTTTTAACAGCCAAGTGTCTGGTTCTAGATAAAGGATTAACGGAAGCAACCGTTTATTAACGGTAATAATACATTTTTAAGCTATTCGTGGTCATAGTTGTCGATTGCATCCGTAATTACTTCCTCCCGTATTTATTACACAAACTTAGCAAAATCCTCACAAAGTTCAGTTTCTTCTTCCGTCATCATTGCAAGCTAAAACCAGGAACTTGACCTTCCATAAGCTGTATTATTCTCAGACATACACCACTGCTGAAGCGCGAAACTATTGCCGAAAATGGTAGAGCCACACCACTGCGAATTTGGATTTCCTATTAAAATGTACTTTATTCTGTGCTGTCTTTAATTATCTGTGAAATCGTCTTTTTAAATGAGGTTCTTAAAAATAATGCCGTTTAAATTGCATTTCCATTTTTACGGTGTATTTATAGGCTGTAACTTCGAATTTTGGACAAGGGAGTAAAATTTGTTTTATAGAAGACCAAATTCTCATAGCCCTCTGAATCGTTGTCATTAAACTTTCATTTCATGCTTTTGGCACAGGGACGTAGTCTAGGGGGTCATAACCCCCCCCCCCCATGAGGAATTTTTTGCTATACAAAATGTATATTCTTCACTACATTATCACACACGCGTATACATATATATGAGCTGAAGTAGTCGTAACCCCCCCCCATGAAAAATTTCTGACTACGCCCCTGTTTCGGCACCCAATGTCTTTCATTGGTGGTTTGCTATCTGAGTTGACTAAAGTATTTTCTTTCACTTGTTAATTAATTTGTTTATTTAGTTTCTTACTGGGTGTCGATGATTTAAATGTGATTTGAATAAGTTGATTTTGTAAAAAAAATCTGATTTAAATCGCAACCACTGAACCACGGCCTGTTACTGGCAAGTGACACCTGTTCCATTTACACGGAAACCCAGTTGCACGTTGAAAAATACAATATATTTTTACTTTCCGAACATGGACCATGTAAGGAAAGTATTGTAATCATGAAAAAATTCGACTTCAAGATTTTGGTGTATTTACACGTTTTGAGGTCTTCTGAATTAATTTATGCTATTTTTACGAGATGTATGTATGTATGTGTATATGTTTGTGTGTATGTGAGTGAACACGATAGCTCCTAAACGAGGCATTCGATTGAGCGCAAATTGGGTATATATGCTATAAACCAACGCCGCAAGACCGGTACTGATTTTGGTGTGTATAGGACTTATCTTTGTCGTAGCCCTGTACAAAAACTATTTCTTTTACATTATGGCCTATGGGGGGAGGGGATTCTTGAAAGTGCGCTAGCGTTTGAACGGTACATTCGATTGAGCTCAAATTGGGTATATATGTTATAAACCACCATCGTAAGACCGGTATTGATTTTGATGTGTATAGGACTTACAGTTTTTCTACAGGGCTACAACAAAGATTTCTTATACATTATGGCCTATGGGGTGGAATTCTTGAAAGTGCGCTAGCTTTTAAACGGTACATTCGATTGAGCTCAAATTGAAAAATCTAAGAATTTTTGCTGAATTATTCACCGATTAAAATTTATTTAAATGTTTGGTAATAATCTTAATCGCAATTGTTCGGAAAGTCGAGTGGAGTCACTCCAGATTTTTTAAGAAAAGTAATTACTTGTGAAAATTTAATTATTTCGCATTTGTTTTCGTCATAAACATGACGCCGAAAATGTTCAGATAATTTAATATTTGACTTTTATCAATCTGTGCCATGTTCAGGCCCGGACTGGCTCTCTTGGGGGCCCTCGGCTAGAGATCTAGAGATTTAAAAGGGGCCTCTTCAGAAGCCGATTTGCCGATTTGGGAGCTCTGGGCAAAAGCTTCATTGAGGGGGCCCCTCTTTCGAAAACTTTTTCACAATTTACTAATCTTTAAAGAACAATTTGGAGGCCCGGGCGCTTGCCCTGAATGCCCTCCCGGAAATCAGGCCCTGCCTCTTACTGGGGAATTTGGAGGGAATAGAGTATTAGAATATGTAATATTTCAAAATTAGGCTTATACGCGCCTAAATATCACATTTAACTATTCTAGAGATTTGGGGGGGCCCCTTGCGTTGCGGGGTTTCTGGGATCCTCCTCTGTGTCACTGCATAAGATTGCTGGAAAATAAATAATCAAATTACTCTTATTATAAAGTTGTATATCACCTTTTGAATGCCTCACCGGGGCCCCCTTGGGGCCGGGGGCCCTCGGCGATCGCCGACCTGGCCAGTCCGGGCCTGGCCATGTGCCATCAAATTTTCATGAACTTTTTGATAATTTTTGATTTCACAGTATTGTAAGTGTTTATGTCATGTCCGCAATAAGCTGGATTGGTCATAACTGCACAAAAATTGAGTTAGGTGAACAGTTTTAAGATCGCTCACCATACTATACAGTGCAATCACCGAGTTGCCTTTCCAATATGTGCCATCATATTTTCAAAAACTTTAATTTACAAAGAAACCTATAAATACGTATTTGAAATTATGTCATTACATGAGTTAAAAAAATCTTTAATATATTGTTTTTAAAGCTATATTACTTAAAAGAACGCATACGTCCATGTTGGAAAAAAAAGTTTCAATATTACTCCATTAGTTAGAAAACTGTGTGAAACAACAAGATGAACTCACTCAACTACCCGGAGTTTCTTTTACGCTTGTCAGAAACGCGCTATGTGATGTCGTGTATTTTAGAAGAAAAAAAAAAAAAAAAACGCGAGATTCATAACCTCTGCCACAAACTATGCGTCATATTCGCAATTAGTGCGGTTCTAAATAAATAGCTCCAGGTGATTAAACAATTTGATATTTTTCAAGAGATTGAACCATGAAAAATTTAAATATTCAAATTAAGCATTTAAGGGGAGAAACGAAATGAATATCAGTAATAGGTAGTACTGGTAGATTTGTTTCGGTAATAAGGATTAAAGTACAATATATATTCCGCTTTAATAAATATTTCGTGAAATTAAGTATTAGCTACATTGATCATTTTTCAACAGGCGCCTTGAAATACACAATAAGTAATCTTAACGTTACATAGTATATTCCGCTGTAGTTTCTATTAAGAAAGACTACCGACTTTTTTTTTCAACTAGCCTGTGTAATGGCATAGTTTGTAAGTTTTATCTCCAGGTAATTAGATTAAACGTAGCGTGAAGAAATAATAAATGCCATTGCTGAGCATTTCTATTTATTTGCGAAATAAAATTTTTATAGCACATTGTTTAGCTTTAAGCAGTAATGTATGATCGATTATTATACATTGGAGACTGAACGTAATGGAGGCGGAAGTTATTTATACACGCATATTGCCCTCATATTACTGCTTCGCTCATTAACCTGGATGCATCTTGTTTCAATTTCACTACAACATGTGGGTTGCTGTTTGTTTCCGCGTCGCCATCATACCATCTTTCATTACCGTTTTTTTTTTTTTTTTTTGTGTGTGTGTGTGTTTATGTATTTACGCTCACGTGCCTATATTTTTGACTTAATTAGCATTTATCGTGATGGCTGGGCTGTCTGATTATCGCGCATTTTGTAAATACTACGAGGTTTAATCTGTTACATGAAAAAGTCTCAGGGTAAAGGTGTAGCATTTTATCACAGTGCTTAGAATTTTTACCAAATACATGGTTTATTCTTTTATTATTATTTCCAGCTATACCCGGCAACATGCTGCTGTGTAACTGTCTGATTAAATGGAAAAGAAAGTGCTATGTTCCACCGCCAATTGCAAATTTTTTTTTAAGGGGGGGACTGATCGAAATCGGTCAGATTCATCTCCCATAGACCACAATGGCGCCACCAAAAGCAATTTGTGGAAGACTTTTGGAGATTTGAACAAACGAACATTTACATTTTTATTTTAGATAAATAGATCGATTACCGTACTGGAATTCCTCGGACAACAAAAAAATGGGAGTTAGAAATAGTTAAATGTAACATTTTACTAAACTAAAAATGTAACATTTTACTAAACTAAAACCACATTTAACTAAAATAGTTAAATGTGGTTTTAGGCACGTAGAACTATTTTCCAAATATTACATATTCAAATCTTCTATTCCCTCTAAATTCCTCAGTAAGAGGCCCCTTTTCAATCTCCAACCGAGGGCCTCCAAACTGGCCGATTCATGTTGGTCCACTCAATAAAGGAGTTGTCGACGACATGGTCGGGAACAGAATTTTCTACTTCAAGAATGTATTTGAACTAGTTAAGGCTGATGCTAAGTTGCAGGCGACTGTTTGCCAGCTTAGGACAGCTCGCGTCTTTGGATGTGTCTCTTACAGCTACATACATCCTTCCCGGAGTTTCTCGCCACAATTTGAATCCTCATCAGAAAGTATGCGGGCGACTGTTATGACTACAGAGGGTAGAATAGTATTCTTCTGACGAAATTTACGACTTTATATAATGGTCAGTCGAAATCCACCAACAAAAGCTAATGCGTGGAAACCACAAAACCCGCCCTAAACACAATGGAGAGAGCAACGGCAGTTCCCCACACACACACACACACACACAAGCTTCTGTTCTAATACATTAATTACCCTGTAGTCCCGGCATTTGCCCGCAACTCCGCGTCAGCCCTTAGGATGTAAACATACTAATAAAAGTCCCTGGACCTATGAGGTGAGCAGAGCTCAAATTGCAGGGGGGGAGTTAAATTTTCTTTATTATAATTATTATTATATTCCGCTTTTATCTCAAGAGCATTGCATTTTAGCAAAAAAGTTTCTATTACAAAAGGGGGGGGGGGTTCAATCCGGTTTTTAGTTTTTTAGTTATGTTTTTGCCCTTTTTCGCGCATTTGGGCTAGCGCGAGCTAAATTTTCGTCCATAAAATGTTTTTCTTATATGACCGGTGAATCAAGAGAATGGTTTTTTTAATGGGCTATTATAAAACATCACAACTAAATTAGTTTTTTTTTTTTTACGAATTTTTAAAATCACGAAAAAAATAGCCCTGGTCAGCGTGTTTTCCCTTTTCTACTCGGGTGAAAATTCATTTGTGAAAATATCTTTTCAAGCAAGTGATAGTAATTTAGAGTCAACAATTTTCTGCTGTTAAACAAATGAAAAATAACAAAAGCTTATATTTATTTTTAATTTAACAAAAAATAACTTCTGAAATATCTTACGAAATTTCTCCCATTCGATTAGGTCCACCATGGCCGAGTGGATAAGTCATTCAAAATGATAGACGAAGTGTGAAAATCCCGGGTTCGCAGGTTTCATCGCGTGGCTGACAATCTAACGGTCTAGAATTTTGGTCGGTTTTCTCCAGATGTAACGTGAATACGCATTAGAGCCCCTTAGAAAGTCCTCCGATAAAGGCACGCCCCCTCCCAGTGTCTTGCAAGCGCAAACTGCGTGTCTAAATGCCAGGAAAATACTGGAACTTGTAGATTCTTTTGTTATTTTATTTTGGGGATAACGGGAATTGGTAAATATCTTAACGCGGGGAATTCAATTCAAGCTGGAACATAGAAAATTCATTTTGCATATTTTCTATTTATATGAACTAAAAATTGTATTGATTTATTTAATTATTAATTTTAAACAGTAGAACTTGAAGATTTGTTTATTTTATTTTTTAAATAACGGGACTCGGCAGATTTTATATTTATATATATATATATTGGGGGGGGGGTATTTTTTTAGTTCAAAGGTTTAGTTTTGGATGAGTCATATTGAGTGATTGTTTTTAAAATTTCTATTCTATGCTAGGGAATGCTATCCCGATCCCGCACGAATTTTTGTGGGACTAGTCCAGCGGAATTGAAACAGGAATTATTTTTATCACAATTTCATGCCATCTTCACAATTATCAATTGGACAAAAGTTTTTACATAAGATAAACAATAAGAACCAGTGATCGTGGGGGCATACCAATTGCCAAGGAGGGGACATAGCCCTCCCCCGGCTCCCATATTGTTATAATTTAAGTAGTACTGGTATAACGATAAGGCAGAACTGTTTCAACATTAAATATTGTATCTTTCTGGGACAAGACCCTTGAGCTGTCCCCTTCCCTTCCCAATCATATGGCCGTCCATACCAGTGATGTCTTTGAAAAGGGAACTTAAGTTAAACTTGCTAGTGCTTAAAATCTTACTTTTACCTGTTTTTTTCTATTGATATTAACGTTTAGTGGAATGAAATCTCAATCCCCCGGGATTGCGGGATCAACAAATCTCAATCCTGAAATCCCGCAGAACGATAAATAGTGCGGAATTGCATTCTCTACTCTATACATTAGTGGTTGTGAAAATAAGCCATGGGACAAGATTAACGAACATGAATGAACAATTCTTTTTTGACAAGTTATGCTTTAGTACTTAATGCCCCTAGGCAAGGCCGGGCTACACAATTAGTTTAAAGAATAAAGCCTAGGTCAGTGTTTTTGGGACATCCTGTATACATGTATAAATTTTATTAACCCCCTGAAAGTTAAATGTTTTATGAAACATAGAACTTCTGAATTTGATGATTTTCTAACATTATTTATTCACTTTCAGAAAAAAGACATGGGTAGCGCACTCTACGAGCAAGTATACTATCACCTTGATCTTACAGAGAAAGACTATTTTGGTTTGCAATTTACAGACGCAAATCACGTTCAGGTATTGTATATTTTTAGTTCCTTTTATAAACATTACCATAACTGTTGCTTAAACATTTTAAGCTGTAAAGCATTTTTATGAATTCAGCTTCACCCAATTTTTTTTTTTTTTTTTTTAGCTTAACTTTGATGAAAAAAATTACTTTCATGAAATAAAGGGCATTAATACGAATTTGCAAAGGAGGGCTCTGGCCATCTAAATCCTTCTTCTACTGCCCTAACCTATCAAGAATTATTCTTTGAAAAAAGCGCAACTCGAGACGGAGTGGTTGGTGCCCACAGTCCATCACTAGTACAGTAAAACCTCGATACAATGTTACTTAAGGAACCCAAAAAATTATCTTACTACAGGGATATATCGTTATATCGATGGGAGATTATATTGTGTGGAAATTCTGCGGGATCACAAAATTTTATCGTTATAAATGATTTGTTGTACCGAATAGCATTATAGCAAGGTTTTACCATATTTGGGTAAAAACTAGGCCTAAGAACTAAGCCTTGCTTCTGACCAACCAACATAGAACCCGAGATTTCCAGAACATTACATATCAATGCAACAAAAGCAAAATTTAACTATTTAACGCATAGAATACGAATTTTAAACTATTTTAAACCCCAGAACAGCGGGTTGCTCCCAAAATTCGTAACACAGGGTAAGAAAATTTCCGTTTTAGAACGGTTTTTAATTAATAATTTAAAAAAGTAATTAAAATTTTAAAATTCTGATTCTCAGGTGCACATTATCGGCATTCATGGGCTTATATATTCAAATTTTCAGAGTTCTGTGTGCAGTAGATTTGTCTGGAGACCGCACACAGACAGATTTACAAACATTCATTTTTATTATTATAGAGATAGATAGATTTGGCGTAACCCTGATGATATTTTCGTGCCATTTCATGCTTCTCAAATGCAAACGATTTGTTTTATAGTAGCATTCGGGCGAAACTCGCCAAGCATGACAACGTAAAAAACGGTTTTTTACTTTTGCGGTTACCACTCACTTCAAGCATAAATCTTTTCATGAGGCCAAAGTTTGCCAAACATGACGAGCTAAAATCGGTTTTTAATTAATAATTTAAAAAGTAATTAAAATTTCAAAATTCTGAGCCTCGGGTGTACATTGCCGAAGGAATGGGCTCTCGAATTTTCAGAGTTCTGTGTCCAGTAGTTTTTTCTGAACATTGCACGCATGCAGATTTTCAGACATTCATTTTTATTGATATAGATTGGCACAAAACGGACTAAATTTCCGTGCCATTTCATGTTTTCCAATGCATGCGATTTTGTTTCACAGTATCATACTGGCGAAACTCGCCGAGCATAGCATCCTGAAAACGGTTTTTAATTAATAATTAAAATTTTAAAATTCTGATTCTCAGGTGCACATTATCGGACTCATGGGCTTATAGATTCAAATTTTCAGAGTTCTGCGTGCAGTAGGTTTGTCTGGAGACCGCACACATACAGACAGACAGATTTACAAACATTCATTTTTATTATTATAGAAAAGTGTAGTGAAAGCTTTAACAAAGTTGTGTACATGTAGTATTATCTGACTTTTAGTGTCACATATATTTCCTGTACATTTATTTATATAATAATGAATATTGTGCATTGTTTTAGTTATTGGTTGTTATATTGTGTTTAAATTTTATGAATTCAAAAAATTTAAATTCTTTTATTCTTCTTTTAGCATTGGTTAGATCCTACAAAATTAATAAAGAAACAAGTCAAAAGTATGTAAGATTATATATATATATTTTTTTTTTTATCCAATTCCTATTATTAGCTCACATTCTCCCTATATTTATCTTGTACAAATTTTCAATCGTTAATAAAATACTTTTTTATTCATCCACTCAAGTTCAAGTAAATTATTTTAGTGCATGACACTGGATGTTAATACAGTTTTGGTTCCAATCGACTGGATCAGAGATGGGCAAACTACGGCCCGCGAGCCAAATCTGGCCTGCCGGAAGGTTTTATCCGGCCCGCGGGTGGAATTTTAATTAGCCGCTCCCACGGAAATTGAAAGAATTTATATATTATATATCCATATTAAGAATTATGAAGATGGCTTGAAAAAAGTGCATTTTGAGTTCGAACGCAGATTTCAAGATTTCAGTGCCATTCAAACAGAATTGGATATTTTTACCATGCCTTTCAATGTAAATTGTGAAGCAGTGAGATCAGATTTGCAGCTTGAATTAATTGAATTGCAATTTAACAATCATCTCAAGCAGTTGTTTCTAAATATGCCAAAGTTAGAATTTTACAAATCATTATCGAAAGTAAGTTTCCCAAACTTAATCTCACGCCCAGAAAATCAGTGCTATATTTGCTTCATCTTATATATGAGAACAAGTGTTTTCAACTATGAACCTTAGAGCGAATTCTTTCAGAAGTAGACTGACAGATGAGCATTTAGCCTCGTTCCTTAGAATCAGTGCATCTCACTTCGAACCTCAATATAAGGAACTTTTAAAAATGAAATCGCAATTTCATTCATCTCATTAACATATTTGAATTGTAATACTTGTATATTGTTCCTGAAATTTTAGAAAAATTTATCTTGGCCCGCCAAACTTCTTTTTTCCAATTTTTGGCCCGCATCTGAAAAAGTTTGCCCATCCCTGGACTGGATAATTTATCTACAGGACCACCCAAAAGATTCGAAATACATTACGCTCTATGGGCCAAACTTCATTAAATTCACATATCTCAAAAACTATTAGACATAGTGTTGAAACTTTATATTCAAGATTGTTGTCACATCTAGTTGTGCACCCGCCATTTCGGTCCTATTCAACTGGATAGTTTATCTACAGGGCTGCCCAAAAGATTTTCAATACATTATGCTCAATAGGCAGAAATTCATTAAAGCATATTTTAGAGGTATTAGGCTAGTTCAAACGACTCACAATGATATATGCTCATATGGGTTACAAAATGACTTTTTCCATCAAAAAAAGTGTCATTATCATTTATAGTGCTGCTACAGGAACACTCAAAAGATTTCCAACACTTTACGGTCAAGGCAGTTTTAGGGACATTATCATTTCAAGTACAATACTGTCTTACCATATAGTTAGGTAATGGTCCAACCACAGTCACGTAGCTCCCTTAAGAATTACGCCAAAATTCGCCAGGCTTGGTGACTTTCGTACGTGTGTATGTATTTTACTCTCAAATCTCAAAAACTATTTAGTCTTAGAATGTTGAAATTTCATATATAAGATTGTTATAACATCTAGTTGTGCAACTTGATTTTTGGTTCCAATCTACTGGGGAGTTTATTTACTGGACGACCCAAAAGAATTTCAATAGATTAATATCTATGGACATCAATATATTACAGCTGTAGTCAGTCATTGTTTGGTCCATGCCCAAAATCTCTCCATTTGTCATCGATCTTGGAGAGTTTTGCCAAAATATCACCATTTGTCTTCGTCCTTGGTGAGTTTTGGTGAAATATCGCCAAATTTGGCGATAGTCAGTCATTGTTTTGTCCATGCTCAAAATCTCGCCATTTTTCGTCGACCTTGGTGAGCTTTGACGAAATATCGCCAAATTTTTGCGTAATTCTTGAGAGAGGCACAAGTTTTAGAGTTATGCAAAATGCGATATTATTTTTGGGACAAATGTGGTGATATTTCACCATTTTTTATTTATTGACCTAAGTAAGAATTGACTTTATTTTTTATTTATTTATTTATTTTTTTTTTTTTAATATTACTAGTTTCTTTTTAAGTAAATTATTTTCTTACATTCTTTTTAGATTAAAATAATTGTTCAGTTAAATGCTTTCAATTTATTTGTAATGAAATATGTAATTTATACTTATTTAATATTTTTGTACTGGGAAATGTTATTTTGTGTATGTGTGTGTGTATATAAGTTATTACATACAAATTTTAAAAAGTGGAAGATAAAAAGGACATAATGTACAGCTGCGGGGGGGAAAAAAAATGCCCACTTCCTTTTTATTTGGCCTTCGTTCGTCGTACAGCAAAGTTAAAAATACCATTCGTTTGCAAATAACGTATACTTTAATTTTCTATTAATTTAATTTGAATAAGGGGTCGTCTTCATATTTAATTCTGCATCAACTTTTTTTTTCAATAGCAACTCTTTGTTTTGATATTAAATGAAAGAGAACCTTCAAATTACCATACGTATAAATTTTCACCAACTTCCTATGATAATATCCGGATATATTGTGAATTCCTTTTTTCGCGATTTTAAGGGACTTTCTGCAAATTGAAAAACTCTATTTGTAGGTTCCGAAATTTTCAACTTTCATTAATTTTGCTCGCAATAGTCAAAAGAAATAAATATTATTTACGGGGAAAATACTGTTTCTAGTCTTAAAAGTTTCTGGTACTTAGATTATCAGGTGGTAGAAATTAGACTATTTAGTCAGTGGTCCAAATCAACCATGACTCCAAAATTACCTTGGACCAGGGGCGTAGCCAGAAATTTTTCATGGGGGGGGGGGTGGTACGACTACTGCAACTCACATATTTGCATACATGTGTGTGATAAGGGAGTGAAGAATATACATTTTGTATGTCAAAAAATTATTCATTGGGGGGGGGGGGTATGACCCTCTAATCCCCCCCCCCTTGGCTATGCCCCTGCCTCGGACCATATACATGATTTAAATAAAAAATGCAAAGCAACTGCTCACAATTTTGAAATTGTTATTGAGTATTTCTTTTGAAGGTTCTCTTAGACAGATGAAATGTTTCCAGGAGTGAAAATATGTTCTATGCTCTTCTGACTACAAGTATTATAGTTACTCAACTACTGTTGAACATGAAGAATGATTTTATGATTGAAAATTTGTTTGAATTTCGTGTTTAAAAAAAAAAAATGCAATTACCTTTTTGTTGACCCAATATTATCACTGTGTTTGTTATTTCACTTTTGTTTTATAATATTGTCTGCAGTGTGCAATATTTATATTACACATCTGCGGTATTTTAATTTATAGTCTGATGAAAATTCAAGCCCCCCCCCCCCCAAAAAAAAAAATGTGATTTTGAATGCTTGATTATGTATGGAGAAGTCTGAAGACCTGATGTGTCAGATATTAAAAATGGTCAAATTCATGCCTGCAAAATAGAGGTGTTGAGGATGTTAGTTTTTTAAAAATAGGATGTTGTGTTGGAAGACATAGAGCTACTGCATCTAATTCTATAGATGAAAAATATTTTATTTGTTGGGAAATAGTAGCGGATGCAACAATAGACACTTTATATAATCACCATCAAACTGTACAAATCTCCAGTTTATTTGCTACAAAATTTGCTATTTGTTTTATTTTGCTAAATTTTACTATTTTTGTGCAAAAGAAATCTAATTTGCATTTATTTTACGCAATTAAAAAAAAAATTGTCACTTAATAAATTTATATATGGTCCCTTAACTCATGAAAATAACGCATTTTATTTAATATAAATTAAACTACTGAACGTAAAAATTTGAAATTTTGCACAGCCATGTAATATTACTTTCTGCATCTATTTGTATCGAAATTGGGCTAGGTTACTATTCGTAATTTTTTTAATATTAATTTAATAATTCATATTCATATTTTATTAAAAATTGTAATAATAGTAAATTATGTTTGGGTCATTTACTTCTAATAGTACGAATAAAAGTGAGCTTCTTACTATCAATATTATATGAGATATGAGTTAAAGTACAAAAAAATATTTTAACATGGGAGGGAAATTTTAGAAGCTCACAACTCACTCATTTTCAGTTCAAATTTATTGAAAATTGGTATCCGAGGTTAAAATGAGCTAATTTTTTAAATATGAAAGGAAATCTAGAGGTTGCTAATGTGAAACAAAAGTTGGTGTGAATTTTAATATGGAGATTTCTCTCTTATGCAAATTTTATGTATAGCAAATTAAAGTGTATGTCAATCGTAAACGATTGGTATATGAAACTTTGCTGTACGACGAACGACAGCCGAATAAAGTACAAGTGGCCAGGGGTTTTTTCCGCAACTGTACATACTGATTAGAATTTGTACCACTTATATGTATTGTGTTCTCAACAAAATTACACTTTTGTATTGATTTATTTTAGTTGGACCACCTTATACCTTTAGAATAAGGGTAAAGTTTTATTCTTCTGAACCTAACACCCTTAGAGAAGAGCTAACCAGGTATGATATTTCATGTTAAATGCTGTTTACTTTTTTTTTAATGGTGTAAATTAATTTTCATAATTGTTAAACAAATGTTTTTACTTTTTTTTGGGTAAATACACCTAAATTAAGATTAATTTATTTACTCTTATTATAAAGTTTTAGTATTTTATACTTGTTAATAAACAGGGTATTCTAAAATTCGGAGAGGTGACAGACTGTATCAAGAGGATGAAAACTTACCATAAAACATGGGGTCACAAACCATGTTGAAAGAGTGAAAATTGCAAACAACGCATGCATGTTTTGATGTACCACTTGGAACTACTAAAGTAGAATGCTAATTACAAAAAGCTTTATTTGATTAGTTATTGCAAGAGTTGTTGGAGTGATGCCTGCTGAGGTCTTTGCACAGTGTACAACAACATAAAAATGATCCCCATATGTGCTCTAGCTTCAAATAATTAAAATTTGCAATTTTACTTCCTTGTACGAAGTAAAAGGAAGTAATGTGACTGTAAAAAATTTTCCTATCCAGATTTTGACTACCTCTAAATTTACTTATAAGAGTTTTTGCGAGATATCTCATCGTACGCATGTAAGTGTTCATATAAATGCATGTGCAATCCATTTTGACCAGCTTTTCCCTGATATCTGTAACTCATGTATCTCAAAAACTAATAAAATGTGGAAACTTTAAATTCAGGATAGTTGTAACATTTAGTTGTGCATCTCACTTCTTAATTTCAATTGACTGGATAGTTTATTTACAGGGCCACCCAAAAGAATTTCAATACTTTAATGTCTATGGACATCTTCAATCTTATTATGTCTCTAGTCAATCATTGTTTGGTCCATACCCAAAATCTCTCCATTTGTCATTTACCTTGGCAATTGTAAGTTTCGCCATATTTTCAAATGTAACGCTAAAGATATTACGTATTTAACATACCTAAAACTTTTAACCTTCGAATGCTAAAATTTTGTATTTAGAACTATTGTAACATCTAATTGTGCATATCTTTTTTTATTGCAATATGCTGAGTAATTTCTTTGTAGGGTTACCCAAAAGACTTAAAATACATTGAGATCTACAGATACCTTCAATTCATTAAAAGTCTGTGGTGAATCACTATTTTGGCTATGACCAAAATCTCGTTAACTGTCTCAAGTTTGTTGGCTTTTGGTTTAATATCTCCCATTTAAGTGCCAAAAACAAGTCTTTCAGATTGAATCCAGTGTGGCGATATCTCAAATATTTGGCTAGAAATCGCTAAACCTAAGTGTTATTCTAGTATTTTATCGCTTTCAAACAAAATAAGTTTATATGAAGTGCATTGAAAATGTTTTATTTAATAGACGTACGTACAAGGAAGTCATGGTGTCCACATCAGATTTTTTTTGCATGAAAATCTGTCAACTAGAACACTAGATAGTTTTGGATGTCACCATTGTTTAACATAGGGTTTTCTTGAATTCTCAGGAAATATTGGTGCTATCACTCAGATGACATCAGTTTTAAGGACTTGTTTTTGAAGCCATGATAAGCAAGTTTTCACCAAGATTGGCTACAATTGGGGCATTTGGTATAATTTTATTGACGGGGCCTGTAATGTTTGCTTCTCTGCATCAGTATTATGCAATAGCCTCATATTACTCAATTGCACTTCTATTATGCAATCCCGGTTTGCAATTTATTGGGATTTTACTAGAGATGGCATATCTGAACTGTTCACGTATTGTCAACAGAATTTGTAAAAGACCAAGGTCACTCCAGAGAAGTCTGTTCTGTCTTGTCAGCTGTCACGAGCAGACATTGATTCTGTTGAGATCTAGTGTTAGTCAACTAATAAATTACATTGTTGAAATTTTATTTGAATTATTAAATAAATAATTGTGCATAGCAAATAAATGAAAGCTTAAAACATAGTGTCATAATTTAATATTTTAAACTAAACTAGTTTACAATGCAAATTCCAGTGCAATATAAAAAGTATTCAAATAATATATTTATACTAGTTATTGGATGTCAATTAAATTGTTACATGGTGTCAATGAAATGCTTTTTGTGATATGTAATTTAAAAATGACTAAATTGTTTATTTTCTGAAATTATTTCATATTTCTGCAACAAATACTCAGAAGCCTCTGGTCTTCTTGTTGAAAATATCTGACTTTGCTTTTATCTTTTTTCTAGTGTCTAAATATATGCATACATACATATATATACATACTTTTTTTTAATAGGTACTTATTTTTCTTGCAACTGAAACAAGACATTGTATCTGGTAAACTTCCTATCTCATATCAAACTGCTGTTGAACTTTCTGCATATGCCTTACAATGTAAGCATTGTTAACTTGTATACTTAAAAAATATCACTATCTACTTTGAATTGAATGCATGTCAGACTGTACTGGATGATGCAGCTAAAAAGTTATGTGATGTTTATTTGAAGTGTGTGTGTGTGTGTGTGTGCTGGATAGTTTAATTATAACTTCCCCTATAAGCAGCATTCTGTAGATGAAATAAGTGAGCAGATTGCCATGCAGTTTGGAATATAGACTGTACACAAAATGCACTCAAGTAGGTTTTCTAAAAATTTTGTTCAAAAGTTCAAAAAATGTCTACTAGGTGAAACTTTGCATGCAAAATCGACGACTTCAGCTCAAAAAATTGCCTAAATCTGTTAATAAATGCTCAAAAATTATTGAAAAATTTTTTTATTGTTTGTACATTTCATTTTCTCATATCCATTGTTAAATTTGCTGTTTTTCTTGCAAAGCACCTGCTAGTGGGCATTTTTTTTTTAAACTAAATTTAAAAAAAAAAAAAAAAAAAAAAAAAAAACTCGGACATCTCACTACAGTCCATATGCCAAAGTTGGGGCAATTTTCCCTCCCGTTTCAGCTACAGATTAATGCTATTTGTAGGGGAAATTTAATTACAACCAATAGTGAGATTAGCATTTTTCTGTTAATGCTTTTTATTGAAAATTTTAGAAAAACCAAATATAATATGCTCAAAGTCATGTCTTAGGTTTTACTGCAACAAGCATCAAAATAGTCTGAAGTAGAATCAGATCGATCAGAAACATTTTTCCCTGCTAAAACAGGTGCATTTTGAGTTATAAAGTGTGACTATGGATGTGAAAATATTTGTCAAGACATGTTTCTGCTTAGTAAAAGATCCTTATAAATTAGCTTTTACTAAAATGTAAAGATTGTATCTAGAACTGCACCCACTCACTAGTATTTAAAACGAAAGTATAAAGAATTTAATTTTTCATCATATAAATCCACTCACCAGCACTACTGCTTTTTCTTCTGTACCACTTCATAAAATGTTTTAAAATAATTTATGTATCTACATCTGAAAGACCTCAAGCCTGGCCCAGATATGCCACTGGGAATCCGAGAAATTCCTGATGGGCTGATCGATTTTATACCTATAGATATAATGTGCTTGTTAGTGTGTTCATAATAAAAAGTAAGTAGGCCACCTTTTACATACATTTCCCGGGCAGGTGTAATTGGTTGTATCCATCCTTGTCTCAAGCTTTTAGTTACACACCACCAAAAGGTATATAAATATGCTTAAACTTGTACTTATGTTGTTAAACAGTAATAAAAACACCTTCATCCATTTAAAAAAAAAAAATACCCAATTATGAGCACTTTTAGTATGGTGCTTCCTGGCCATCATGGGGTTTTCAACTGCCAATTCTTTTTCTCTGGTCAGAAGTTTCCTCCAACATTCCTACAGACACATGTGCATTAGGGTGGGCCGAAAAAAAATAAAGTTTTTCCTATCAAAATCTAATAGTGCGGAAAAGTTGCCTTTTGGTAAATAGAAGACAAAAGAAAAAAAAAATTCTTACAATATTTGACCCTTGCACATCAAGGCCAAAGTTTCGGAAATTTTATTCTCAATATATCATATACAAGAACTAAGAAATAATTTATTAGAATTATGATATTATAAGTTATAGAAAGGAAAAGAGAAAGTGTTTTGGGTTATTTCACCTAAAGTTGCACTTAGACTGATACTATGGTAAGGTGCGACGTACCAGAAAGAGGAACATAGTGGTTGTACTCCTACATTTATTATGAAAACTGGGAATCGTGCATGTCGAGTTTCACCCTTGCACATCCCACACAGCTAACTAATAATGAGATTTTTTTTTTCATAGAAATATTTACTTGTGATTTTTTTTATTGTTACTAACTGAAATTCTGTCTTATGGGTAAATTTAGAGAATATATTTCTGGACAGAAATGTAGATCATATAAAGCCATCCTTGGATTCTGGGCCACAAACCTTGTTTGCTGACTCTGTAACAAGTTTATTTCACCTCTCTACAGTTTGAGTGTGACAAGGAAAATGGTACACATTTCAGTCTGGAACAGCATGCTATTTAATGAGTCCATTGGTGAGTTATGCGCTGACATTACCCGAAAGAGGCGACGGAGACAGTTTGCCTTTAGAATGCGCCTTTAACATATGTCCTCTACATGCTTCCTTCCAGCAAATACCATTGCTATGAAAAAATTTTCAGTAAGGGCAAAAAATACATTGCGCAGCATTACTCGATCTATCAGTTGTAGCTGATTGTTGGGTAAGAATTAATTGTATAATTGTATTGCCCTAAAAACATGCTTTGATCCATCTATGAAGGAACTTTCTTTCTTGATAGCAAACCAAACTGGACTATGCACTTCAGAACAGTATAACTATCTGTTTCAATTCATGTGAGGGCTCTTTTGAGGATAGGTATAATCTGAGAATCTTATTGGCAGTCGTCAACCACCTGGAATTAGACAGAAGCCAAGGGTTGTCGACAGCAATGACTGGTGGACTGAGTCCCATATGATCAGCTTGAGAAATACATAAAGGTATTTTTGATCATTATCGAGAACTGTTTCTTCTAGAGGAGGAATATCATACTCAAGTGATCTGTCAAGAAAAGCAAGGAATCTCAGTCCAAATATCAAATTCGAAAGATAAATTCTGCATTTGAACTCCCTGCAAACCAAAGCGGAAAAACATGCAGCCACCCAGGTCATGTAGTGGTTAAAGAAAAATTCTATCACACCTTGGGTCCAAGTTCGATTCCCGTCTTCTTGGGCTTTGATGTTAAACTGTTCGTTCTTTCATAGGGGGCAATTCTGACCGCTCATTGGGTGCCCCCATTATAAAATGGCCAGTAGTTTGGTCCTTAGCAGTGGCAAAGGCTTGTGGCACCAAGTCTTTGGCATGATGGGAATAAAAAGAGTAATGACATGCAAACTGGAGTAAATATATTCTTCAATGAAATAGTCATTGGAAAAAGATGAAAGGGGAATTCCCCTCAAACACAAAGAAAAATAAAGCCTAATAAAAGATCTGTAATGCGTCTGCGCTAAGACTGCATCTGCAATGCGTCATGTTATGGGTGAAATAACCCCACTCCCCTCTCATACCTGCTTTTGGCTTATACTATCATAATGACAGCAAATAATTAGTTAGTGCTTATGCATCATATATTGATAGGATAAATTAAAATATAATTCTCAGAAGCAAAATTTTAAAAATATGAAAAATAGGTAATAATAATAAAATTTTCAAAACTTCGACCTTGATGCACAAGGGTCAAATATTGTTTGATTTCAATTTTAATTTTTTTTTCTTTTGCCTTCTAATTACCAAAGACAACTTTTCTGCACTATTAGATTTTGATTGGAAAAACTTTATTTTTTTCAGCCCACCCTAATATGCATCCCCTTGTTGGTGGCATCATTTATATCTGTTATCTCCAATGCAACTGATTTAAAAAAATAATAATAATAATAATATTTTTAAAATCAATTAATTATTCTATATTGTTGAAATCTATTGTGCAAGACGTAAAAGGGCTACAGATTGTTTTGCAAGTTTAATGTTGATATGCTCCTTTATTCATTCCTTAATTGTTCTTTTTGTTACTCCTATATGACTTCCTTGGCTATTGTCATTTTTGAAAATAAGGCTGATTTTATAAATCCTCACCTTGTCGACTGGATCAAGTTGATCTTTGTTGGTTATTATTCTTTTAAAAGTACTTTCAGTTGGCTTTATTGGGATTTTTATACTTTTTTAGGGGCAAAATTAGCTATTTTTGCACCAATTTCCCTGCAGTATGGTATGTGTCTTGATTTATGTGCATTTCAATTAATTCCAGTTTACTATCTCTTTCTTTAAATAACTTATCATCAATATTTTCAGTGTATCCTGCTGCCTTACATAGCTTTTTAATAAATTTCAATTCTTCTTGAAGGAGTGATTTATTTGGGCTTATTTTTATAGCACAATTAACATGTGACCAAATTTCTGTGGTTTTATATTTGAAAGAGGTGTTAGATTTAAAATTAACGATGACATTATTTGTAGGTTTGTTATAGACAGTTGTGGCGATTTTTTGCATGACTTATTTCTAAGTATTTTTAATCAAGATAGTTTTGAACTGCATTGTTTTCTTTTTCAAAAGTGAATTGGATATTTTTTGTCTAAGGTATTTATTTCTTTAAGTCCTCCAGGTTTCCAGAGTTAACAATGGCAAAAATATCATCAATGTAATGTCACTATACTTTTCTTTGGTTTTAAGCTGAGCTAAAATATTTTCCACTAAATTGAAAATTAGATTTTGCCAGTATTAAGTTTAAAGCACTATTCAAGGTATTTGCAATATTTTCATCTTCAAAAGTAGTGGAGATTTTGATATCGATTATTCATTCCATGCATAACAATCAGCGAATATAAATTAAATATGTCAAAATTCTCTATTGTTTCATTTTCATCAAAATGCAAATTATTGAGGTGCTTCAAGAAATCTTCAGTTGATGAAAGGCAGGGATCAATGCAGATGAAATTTGGGTCTGTTTTGCAGCCCCTTCACAAAATTGCAGTCTATTAAAGTGGTTCCCTTTACAAAAATACAATCAATTAAAATGGCCCCTTTACAAAAGTAACAGTCAATTAAAATGGCCCTTCACAAAATACAATTGATTAAAATAGCTCCTCCACAAAAATACATTCAATTAAAACAAACCTTCATTGGCATTTTGCCCTATATTTAAATTTGTTTTGTAAATTATTTTAACAAAAAATAAGTGATGTTAAGTATCAGAATTCACAAAAATGGGACCCTGGAAAAAATTCCTGGATCAACCCCTGTACTCGCAGTTAGTCAGAGTAAGCCACCAAAATTAGAACCCACCAAGATACAAATGATAACATGGCGCATTTTATTGTATGGAGGAATGTTGGGAGAATTTCTAACTTTACAGAAGAATCGTCAGTGAAGAACCTGATGATGGCCGGGAAACGCTGTGCCAGAAGTCCTCATTATTGGGTAAATGTTTTTTTACAAATAAAGGTGTTATCAATGTTCAATTATGTTTTTATCTTCCATACATCTTATTTCTATTATGTGTTTTTGTAATTAGAATAATAATTGAATTAGGTTTCAAATTTGAAAGTGTATACATTTTTCCATTTTTTTTTTTTTAATAACTAATCAACTTATTCATTCATTCAATTTTCTGTTACTTTGCAGCTGAGCTTGGAGATTATGATCCAGTGCATCATACACCAGGATTTGTCTCCGAGTTTCGCTTTGTTCCTGAGCAAACAGAAGAGATGGAAATAGATATTTTAAATTTTTATAAAACTTGCAAGTAAGTTTGTCCATAGTTTATAGTATATCTGTACTGTGTGTAGATAATTTATAAAACCTGACTAGTGTAAAACACTTATTTTGTTTCTAAGTATTACAAGATTTAGTTTTGTAGAATATTAAAAAATTAATTTTAAAAAATGTTTTATTGCAGGGGTCAAACATCTGCTCAAGCTGAGCTTAACTATTTAAATAAAGCAAAATGGCTTGAAATGTATGGGGTTGATATGCATACAGTTTTAGTAAGTAATTCGAGTTTCAGTAGTATATGTTATATTAATGAGTAATATTTTTAAAATATGCATATTTACTGTTGACTTGTTAACAGGGTAAAGATGGCAATGAGTATTCATTAGGTCTGACACCCACAGGAATTCTAGTCTTTGAAAATACTACAAAAATTGGGTTGTTCTTCTGGCCAAAAATCACAAGATTAGATTTTAAATCTAAGAAATTAACACTTGTGGTTGTTGAAGATGATGACGAAGTAAGTAATTAGTCTATTCTTTTAAAGGTGGCAAAATATTTTGATTTTGAATTGCTCTAATATGAATGTATAAAAAATAGGAAAGGATATTGTAATAGGTTGTTCTAAAATTTATCTATAATATAATGTACACTTTGCATGTGAGTCATAGAACATCCTTAAAAGGTTTGGGGTTGATCTGCTCTTCTGGGACTCACTTTATCTTAAATTTCTTCAAAAATTGAATATTCGCATAGAAAGTAATGTTCAAACTTTCAACATATTAGTTTTCACCAAAAACTGTAAACAGAAGAACAGAGCACCCCAGACAGTCAGTTTAGAATTCTCACTTGCTGAGAAACCACTAGTGAAAATCATAGTTGTGTGTTAAAATAATAAAAAACTTTGCAGAATAACACCATGAAGTTTACTTCAAAGGCCAACTTCAATGCCATTGAAGTAAACTTTATGGGGTTATTTTACAGATTTGTTTATTATTTTGTACTTTAAACACCAGTTAATTTGAGTGGTTTTATTATAGTTGTGTGTTATTGTGCATCAGAAGCATTGTTTCACTCATTTTGGAAAGCCTTATTTGCAAAAAGCTGTTTGATAATTGTGTAACATTTTATGCTGTGTCATAGTTGCCAACCCTTTTGATTTTCAGAAGAGCTTCCTGGTTTTGAACTTTACTTCTGTCTTTATGCAGGAAGATTAAATTTTGCTTTTTTAGTTTTCCTGTCATTTTTCAGTGTATACTGCTGGAGTTTAAAAAATAACTAAGGGGGATATTTTTTTAAGTAAGAAATGTGATTTTGAATTTAATTCACGTTATGAATACAGCTTTTTTTTTTTTTTTTTTACTGTCGCAGCCCTTCTTTCTTGCCCCCTAGGTTACAGCTTTTGGGAGAAACACTTCTTTCCATTTTTTTCTCTGATCCGCCCTCCCCTTTTCTTATTCAGCAGAATCTATGCACATGCTAGGCTGGCGTCTTCACTTCAAGCTGCCCTAATGTATATCTGCTGGTAAAACTGTTTAAAAGTCCAGAAGTAAAAATAATTTAAGTTTTTTATTGGCTTGCTCATCCACTTTATAAGTGAGCAAGCTAATGCTTGCTGTGTGAAAGCTGCTCCCTTGCTGTATTAGAGCATAGAGCTGAATATTGATCTTAAATCATGATTGCAAGAAACAGTATCTTCACACATGTAGATTCTCTTGTAACAAAAGTAACAAATCTCAAAAATATGTCTTTTGTAAAATGTATTTTACAGTTATCAAGATCAGTTATGGTGGAAGAACATTGATATCAGACCACAAAATTACTGTTAAGCATCAAGAAAATCTGAAGTACTAGAAAAGCAAGCTTGCTGTAAAATCGGGGATTGGTGCAGACAAAATTTGGGTCAGTTTTCCGGCCCCTTCACAAAATTACTAATGATTAAAATAGCCTCTTCATTAAAATATAATTGAATGAAACAACCCTTCACTGGCATTTTAACTCTGCATTTTTACTTATTTTGTAAATTATTTTAACAAAAAGGGGAATTTTACAAAAATAAACAGTTTACACAAAAATGGGACCCTGAAAAATATTCCAGGATTGACCTCTGAAAATTCAAATTGCTTTTCAGCTAGTTCCAACAAATCTGTTACAAATACTGAGTGCTTATATATATAATTTTAACAGATGACAATTTACCAATAAGTGCCATGCAAATCTGTTATTTAGAAATGTTTCTCAAATCAGTATTGTGAAAAAATATAAATGTGCCAGAACTAAATGGTTTTTTGTAGATGAAAAGGGAAATTTTTTTCCCTAAAATATTTGCTATTAAAGCTACAGATTTTGCTTAGGACAGAACAAGCAGATACTGCTTGTAATCAGCTGTTCACAAAAATGAGCAAATATAGCAAGTTTCAGATTCTTTCTTGTTTGCACAGTACAGTTTAAATTTGATTGGGGGGAGGGGGAACCTTCTTGTTTTCCAGGAAATCTTGTTTTTTCCCTCTGATCTTCCTGTTTGGGGGAAAGATAGATTGGCAGCTATAATGTGGAGTAATTAAAGATTCTGCTTGTGTATTCCACTGAGTTTTAGTTTATTAAATGCTCTTTTTGTAGGTGAATTGCAGCTTCTGGGGAATTTAACCGATTGCTATCCAATGTATGGGTGTTTGTATTCATGTAAATTGCGGTATGAAATTGCCAAAGTTTCTTGAAGCAATAAAGTGTTTTGTTTTGACAAATTGACTGGTTTCTGAAAATTTCTAGACACTGAACTTTCTGGCATTTATTTCTGTACATATAGGGGTGTTTTTCTGAATAGGGTAGCTAGGCTATAGCCTACAGCGGCAAATTTTTGAAGCCAATAGAATAGACATTGCAAATTTGTTAATCCATCTCTGTTCAAAAACCTGTCAGTTCAGCAGAGTATTTGTAATTGCATGTATCAATAATTAAATTATATGTCTAAGATTAATTTTGTATTCAGTTGGTCCTGATTAAATTATTTTGTATATTGCCTAAATTTATATCCCCTTAAGTGCAACCTTTAAATATATATATATATATATATATATATATATATATAATTAGTTACTTTTTCATATCGGAACTTAATGAATAGAATAGCTCTTTGGCTTTAGTGCACTCTGCTTACTACAAATTTCTACTTGCATTTAAATTATTTACTGATTTTTTAATTTTTTTTAAATCACAAACTGCGGTTTGATGTATTATTTAATACCAATTTTAGTACTTAGGATAGAGTAAAATGCTGAGTGTCACTTGTAATGAAGAAAATAACTGATTCAATTAAAATTATACAATGTTGCACTAGCTGTTTTTATTAGTGTTGGTTTTCCTCATGTGTATTCTGTCTGCCTAGGGTCGTGAGCAAGAGCACACATTTGTCTTTCGTTTGCATAATCAAAAAGCATGCAAGCATCTATGGAAGTGTGCAGTTGAACATCATGCTTTCTTTCGCTTGAAAGGTGGTCAGAAGCCTCCATCTGCAAGACAGAATTTCTTTCGAATGGGATCAAGATTCAGGTATAGGTAAGTAATTAGAAGTATATTTAGTCTTCAGCTTTTTTCAAAATTAGATTGTTGGCAATTTACAGTTACCTCTCATTTGTAAGTCTTTAAAGAGATCAGAAAATGACATTCTAATTTTCACTCTTTATTTGCCTCAATTATTTAATTAGTGGATGTATTAATTATGATAATAGCTTCTGAAAATAAGGAATGTTATATTACTTTTTTCTCTTGTTAAGAGATTTTATCTGGACGACGATTATTCATATATTTTCTCATTAATGACTTTATGTTTCTTATTATTAATTTTTATTCATTTATTTTTTCCCCCACTTCTTCAACAAGTGGTAAAACAGAATATCAGGCAACTCAAAATAGAGCACGAAGAACTGTACAGTTTGATCGCCGTCCAAGTCAAAGGTATTCTCGGAGACCTACACATGATCGTAAAAGAGATAGGGAACGAGATAGAGAAATTACTGATGAGCTCGCTGAAGCTCGAAGAAATGAAGATAGAGGTTTGAGGTAAGTGTTTGTGATAATGTTTTATTGAAAACTATTTCAAATTGGGGAATATTAAAATGAGGAATTTCAATTCGATTAATATTAAAAGGGGAATATGCTTATTCTTACACATATGAATACATATTAGAGGTCTGTGCTGCACGGAAATTCGCGGCAGTGGCATAATGACCTCAGAAACCCGGCGGTGTGGGAAAATTTTTGTGAAAGAGCATAGTGAAAATGCTTGTATGCGTACACACACACACACACACATGTATAAATTGGGGCTAAAATGAGATTTTTTAAAGATTTGAATGAAGACTAGAATATTTATGAAAACTAGTTTTTAGTATTATGTTGTGCGATTACGGCCAATTAGCTACACGTGGGCTCTAGGCCGAGGGGGTGGGACGTAGCGATCATGACTGTGTTCGGGCTCGGGTGAGCCCGATTATATTTGCCTTTAATTTGCACAAACAGCAAAATTTATGATATTCTATCAATGAAGTAATCGACTTTTATTTGTCTATTACCTGAAATTCCAGGCTCCCAGTTCAGAGCGCTATGCCCTCGGCCACTGGTAGGGCTCCAGATTATCAGCTTGCCGTTGAAGTACACTTTTAAAATATTTCTACTGCAAAACTGAAACAATAGATTTCATCAAAATAGGATAGGCTTATGTTGTTTATATAACATATTCACGTTACATTTAGTTATCAGTATACGAAATATACATTATTTGAATTTAAGCGGTTCCCCCCCCCCCAACCTTCTCATGAACGCAGAGCCCGATTATGACAAACAGGGGCCCCGGGCATTGATGAAATTGGCGGCCCCAATCTATGAATTTTGTTTTATTTTTCAGAAAATTTTGACATAAAAAGAATATTTCAGAACACCATTTGAGATTGGGGACCCTTTAGAGCCTGGGGCCCTGGGCAAAGTCTCGATTTTCCCATGCGATAATAAGACCCTGCATGAGCAAGTCCAAACCTATAATGTACTTTTGAGGCATAATGCCATGTTTAAATAGTTTTTATAGCAATCAAATTAAGCCATTGACTCAAAAAATTTAAATTGTATCTTTACAAGTTACTAGCATTAAGAAGTGTCTCTCTATTCTAAAAAAAAAAATTAACCGCCGCCGCTGTCAAAAGCTTGTTCTGCTATCTCCTCCGGAACCGTGGAGATTTTAGTTTGGACGAAGGTGTCTACGGATTCTGAAAATACCGTGGAAGCCGATAAGCTGACTTAAATTTCGAAATTCAAATTATTTTAGAATATGTTAATAATTATATGATAAAATTTGCATAATGGTTACCAGGTTTGGCAATTTTTGGCAGCATAAAATCATTCATGCCTTTGCAACAAAACAATTCCAAGTATGTAGAATCGCTTGAAATTGACAAACATGAACTAGAATTACACCAATTTTACGCCAAATTAAAAAGAATGCGAAATAACTAAGTCAAAGTGTGTTACACAAAGTTGACAATTTTCAAACATTAAGTTCTCAGTAAGTAAGTAAGTTTCAAACAGTAAGTTAACAGTAAACTACTTAACAGGAGTTTAGAATTACCCATTATTCGTTTTTCTAATACCAAATAACTCATTGTTACTTATTTTAAAAGCGCCATTTTAGCATCAGGTACGATCTGCCAAAAGGCCATCGCTCTAAGCAGGGTGAATTTAACCCGCGTTCTCCAAAATGTTAGCTCCCAGTATCTTGAAAATAAAAAATAATTAAGTTGCAGGTTATAGTAAAGCCGATTAGGTTCAGCTTTACTATAACCTGCAGCTTGGGTATTTGCTACCAGTAGAAGTATTTGGCGGCGTTATCTATGCTAATATAGCAGTTATAGTTCAGCTTGGATAATCTCCAGCGTGGCGAGATGATATATTTCGTGGTGCTAAATATGCCAATCTGCAAAGGATTTATATATATAAATTACGGTTTTCCTGGTAACTTTACATGAGCAGTAATTGTAAGTTATGAGCATGTGTGCATCGCCAAATAATGAAAAGTTGCCATTGGTGGCAAGCTATCCTAGCTGTTCTGTAGTTTTTAACAAATAAAACATTTAAAGTACTGTTTTTTAGAACTAATTATTAACTATACTTATACGTAAGTCACCAAATTATGAAAAATCAACATGGGTGGCAAATACTCAAGGTGTTCTATACTTTTTACCTACTTAAAAATAGTGTAAAGTTTAAATTTTTATGTTCCAAGGAACATGCAAAAACCAAGCAGTGTGTAGCTCGGTAGCATTCTATCTGATCCTATTTTGGGGTTTTGTCTGTTGAAATTATGCCCTTTTTTGCGAATAAGCCTTATTATTGAACGAATGCCTCATACGAAAAGCGAGCCTAGGAGCCTTGGACCCTAGTCCAGAAAAAAATAATCAGTTGAAAGTTTAGGTACAAATTTTTAAAAGGTTTTCAAGCCGATTGTACACCGCTGTGTAAAATCTGCATTCTTAGCCAGCGCACCAGCCTAGACCTTGGCGGCGGCGCTGACCTCTAATACATATAAGAACATGCATAAATACATTCATATGAATACATGAATTTACATGTCATGTTCCTGCCTCAGAAATAAAGTAATCTTGATCCACTTTTCACTGTGGAAGTAAGTCTGTTTGTGTATTTAAAAATTGCCTCTCTTATCTGTTGGGTATATGTAACAAAATAAAGTTAAATGTTTAAATTAACTTAATTCATCATGAACTTGGTTACAGCTAGTTTCAGCATACAAAATATATTACAATGAATTATTAAAGCTTAAACATTACCTAGAAAACTTGATAGGTGAGCTAAGTAAATTGAAATTTAGTCTTATTTCTTTAAATATATTAAACCAAAATCGTGCAGTTCATATATCCTTTAATTTGAAAGTGAGTGATATTTTTAGAGCGAATAAGTATTGTTACCATCTCTTAAGATGGTAATAGACTAGCTATTATCAGTTAATTGTATTCAGTCTGAATTTTTTTAAAGTATACTTCTTTTTTTTAAGTTAAAGAGCAATGTTTACAATCTTTGGGGTATTTTGTACTTTATTGAATGAATGTGCAAATGTTTGGACAATTTATACATTCGTTTGCATTGTAGTAGTCTCATTGTGTGAAGTATAAACAATGTTTAGTATTTTTCACTCTTGCTTTAAATATTTAATCAATTTAATCTTTGTTTTTATGTGTGTATGCTTATTTAATAACATGTGATATGTATTTCAGGGATCAAACTTTTCCTGTAGTTATTGAAAGTCCAAGCTATAAAATTTTTCTTCTTAACTTGTTATTTTATTTCATATATTTATTAATATTTAGCTAAAACTTATGTGAATTTTTCCGGCCATTTTAAATTATGACAAACTTTGGAATATTCTTTCTTAAGGGTTTAAAAATTTGACAGCTCAAGTTTTGGTATTTGTTTAATTTGAACCACTTATGTGTATTTTTAGAAAGTGATTCCATCAACCTTTCAAGTTATTAGGCAAGTTGGAGTGTATAGGCTGATTAATTTTATTTTTCACCAACTATGCGAAAAATTCCAGAGCTGGGATTCGAACCCAGGACTGCCGCATAACGTGCGGGTGCGCTACCACTGAGCGAGAAATTTCATCTGGGAATCGTCCCAGAGTAGCTCAGTGGTAGAGCACCCGCACGTTATGCGGCAGTCCTGGGTTCGAATCCCAGCTCTCGAATTTTTCGCATAGTTGGTGAAAAATAAAATTAATCAGCCTATACACTCCAACTTGCCTAATAACTAATCACTTATGTGTATTTCATGTGAATTTACGTTTTTGTGTTCATTCCAATGTATAGTGCCCTTCCCATTCCACCTGCTGCAGCTGTTGAAGGGGCTTCAACTTCAACGCCATCTTCGTCATTACCATCCTCAGTTTCACCAGCAATAACACCTTCATCATCAGCTATTTCACCAGAAGTACAAAAGAGTGCTGTCCTTTGTAATGGAGACATCAAAGACACTGGTGAAGATCGATTGGATAATCTCATAAAATCACTGAGCAAAAATAAGTCTAGTAGTGAAAGCACAGAAGTCAAGAATGAATTAGCAACATTGACAGCTAAAACGAAAGAACTTGTGCCTTCAACAAATGAAACAGGTAGCATTAAAAACTCTATTATGATTTTTTTTTAAAGTTTGTTTTAAGCATAAGCATAGTGTGACCAAAAATTTGAAGGGACTTATGATATATTTAAGAATAGAAATGAAATTTCTTTAGGTTTTGAAAGAAAGTTTTAAAATAAATGCTTTTCTAAACAAATTGAGAGGTATGTACCTCCCCCTTCCTCCTTGACACTAAATTTATGATTTTAAGGGTTGTTGAGTATGCCTTGCAAAATTAAAATATTTATTTATTTTTCTCCTTGCACTTGTATGCATGGTCACCCATAGAAATTTTTTAAGGGGAGCAAACTTCAAAAAACTCTAGAGGGGGGCAAATTTCACACTTGTAACAATTTGAGTTCCGATTTTGCTTTGTAATGCACGTTCGTTTACATTATAACACAATATGCTAAATCTCCAGGGGGGGAGGGACAAGTGCCCTACCTTGCCCCCCCCTAATGGGCACCTATGCTTGTATGCATTCGTTTGTTGGGATTTCAATTTAGTACTGTAATGCTCTTCTAGTCTCACACTTCAAATTTCAAGTGTTTATTATATTTTGAAAGTCATTTTCCTGTTAAGCTATGCAATTTAAAAGAAATAGAAAATACAGAGGGGTTATTTTAAACTAACAAACATTTTCAAAAGCATTAGTTACGTAAGTTTGGCTATAATTTTAACCAATCTTTTTTTTCCCCTCAATCAAAAGGTATATAGTTTGTAAAACTGCATTTTTAACTTAATTCAATATAAATAATTTAAGTTTTTCAAACATCACAACAAAATTTTTTTCTGATTGTGCAAATTGGATGCCTGAAGGATAGTTGTTCAGAAACTTTTTAGTGTGTGTATATATATATATATATATAGCAGTGGCGCCGACTACGTGGGTGCTCCGGGGCTCAAGCACCCACTGAAAAAATTCTTCAGGCTTATAAAAAAAATTACGTTGGATGCTGAGCACCAGCAATCATCTGATAACCCAAACACAGTGATGTACACTCAAGGAGGGTTCCCCCCTGCCCCAATTATGCCATTACATAATATGAATATTTGTAAAGCATACTGAACTTTTTGCATTATTTCAGTACTAAAGTGCTTTATTTGCTTATTAGTTGTGTGATATTTTAAAAGTTTAAAAGAAAATCTTTTATGAGGCCAAATGTATGTGGGTGCTTCGGAATGGACGTCCATATGAGTACTTTAAGACGTGGAGGGAGGGGGAAGGGGTTATTTCTTGCATTTTTAAGGTCATCGGCAATCGCGCTTTCAAACATTTTAGTACTGAAATAGTGAAAAAAAGGTTAGCTAATACAAAAATGTTCACTATACTGACGGCTAGAGGGAGGGACCCGAGCCCCCACCTACTTCCCGATATGAGCACCCATGTCCTTTATAATTCAGATGTGCATGAGGAACTTCGATGAGACAATCACTAGCGTAACTATCGGGGGGTAGAACAGGCAAAAGCCACGGTCCCCTGGCCGGAGGGGGAGCCTTACCCAAATAGAAAGCTAGAAAAAGTGAACTGCAACATGTTGGTTGAGATTCTGTACAATGAGGAAGGACCCTATCCAATGAATTCGTTATGGGCCCTAAAAGTATAGTCATGCCACTGATGACGATGAGTGCTTTGCAACTGCATAATTCGAAAATAAAATTTTAGTGAGGGACGGGTTTTTTTTTTTTATGTAGTATGTCAGATCTCAAGCACCCACAGGAAAGTTTTTGTGGGTGCTAAATACTTGCATGTATTTAAAGGAAGTGCTTAATTTGCATGGGAGCTCAGCTCCACTACTTCTTTTTTCTCGGGGAAATTTTACACTAAATTTAAAATTTTAATTACCTTCGTAATTGTTTCTGTTGATATTAGTTTTATTACATTGCAAACTAATACAGAGGTAACAAAAATTCACTTAATAATACCTGAAATTAGGTAATTAATTTTGCAATACAAAAAATCTTGGCTCTTGCACTTTTTTGTATAGAAATTAAACCCTGTTTAAAGGCAACTGAATGACAGTTACTTTCAGCTTATCGCTGTAGTTCGGGGGGAAAAAAAAACATGAAATTTGGTACACGAATACAAAAAAATTAATTATGTCAAGTTCAAATTTTTAGGATGTATGTTTTAGAAACTGCACTATACACTGAAATAAACAATAAACCGGTATTATTTACGAAACTTTTAGAAAAAATTCTTAAAAATCGAAAATTTTAAAGAACGTGTTATTCTTTATTTCGGTGTGCAATTCCACGTTTAAGATTTTTTTCTGAAAGTTTCATGAAAGTTTTTGAATTTATTGCAGTGTGTAGTACAGCTTGTAAAGAATCATACTGAATTTTTTCGAATCCTTTGTGCAGTTAGTTTATTTTAATTTGTGTACCAAAACCGTGAGGCAGATATCGTTTCTTCGATCTATACCCTCAGATATTGGATATTTTATGTGGAGCTAAAATGATTATTTGTATTACCTATTTCCCACTGATAAAAATGTGCACAAAAAGTCAAATGATTGAGTAGTTATGAGCAAGGAAGAAAATAATAATAGGAAAAGATTGAAGGGTAGTTGGAAAAGATTCCATAAAGTTGGAAAGTGTATCGTTATTCATGAGTATGCCGTATTTTTCTTCCTAGTTCCATAAAAAAAAAACCATCTTCGGAATGGAAATCTATCTTAAAATCACCTACTAAAACTATTTTACAATCTTAGCCAAGTGCATTCCAACTATACTCCCCCTTTAAAATTGTCACTTTTTGGCACCTAATTTAGCGATCCTTTATCAAAAATTGCAAACCTTGTGCGACTTTCACCATTTTATTAACCCCTCCCCCCATGGACTTTTAGGACATCCACAGAAATTTTGTAAAGTCGGCGCCTCTGATATATAGTAAATATACTTATAGTAGATTTTTTCTTCTATAAAAGTAGTTTGTTTGTTTGTTTGGTTTTTTTTTTTTGGGGGGGGGGTCTATAAAAAATTCATTTTAAAGAAAATTTCATTCTATGGAGATTAGTTTTTTGTATGTATTTAATAAAGTATTACCAAATTTTTAGTTGTAATAACTTTTTGAAATATCAATTTCATTAAAGTGAATTAATAAATAAGTTTGTTAGATCAAGTCAATAAATGTAGTTGAATAGTTAATAATATTTGAAGAATAAATTTGTTAGATTATTACTTTTAACTGTATCAATAGAATATTCAAATTCTTCAAATTGGAGAATAGTAGTACCAATAAACAAACAATTTTGCATTTACTTATTTATTTTTGCATAGAGGGAAAGATTGAAGCATTTCACCTTTTTGAAAATTTAAGTGCCGGTCCTAATAAGTTCCTTAATATATGATCAACCCTAATAAGGGGAAATTTGAACCCTAATAAGCCAATTTCACGCGATTCTACATACTTAGAATTGCTTTGTTGCAAAGGAATGAATGATTTTATGCCAAACCTGGCAACCATTATGTTTATTTTTTCAGTTTTTTATTAATATCTTCTAAAATAATTTGATTTTCGAAATTTAAGTCAGCTTATTAGGTTCCTCGGAATTTTTCGAATCCATGGACACCTTAATCAAAACTCAAATCCCCATGGTTTAGGAAAAGATAGCCGAACAAGCTCTTGACAGAGGCCATAATTTTTTTTTTTAGAATAGAAATATTTTATGTAAGTGGACCAGTAGCAAACCTATAATTTGGAGTGTAATGCATGATTATTTAAATACTATATTAAATTTTACTTTAAAAATTCCATTATTGTACATGGTAGCTTTACATTCAGTAGTTAATAAAACATGTTTATCTGTATACTAGTGTGTGGAATACGTTATTCTGCAGTATGGTGTATAATGTGTTCATTGTATTGGGTATTATTTAAAAGAGTATGATGGAATTTTGCATGTTAATGAATAGCTTTTCAGATTCTTGTTAAAATTAGTTATTTTGTTGATGATTTATATATTTTTTAATTTCCATTGCAGAAGAAGACAGTGTATCCCTCTTGAAAAAGAGTGACACTGTTCTGACTGTTCAAGCTAATGCAGGCACATTAAATAAAGACACCAATACCCTTAAAAATAACCAAATGAAAATCTCTAGTGCTGCTAAGCCCATTCCAGCTGACCAGATGAAGTGTAACATATTAAAAGCTAAAATGGAAGAGGAAAACAAGAAAGGTACTGAAATATTGTTTACAGTTTCACTGTTAATTTTTTCTGTTTAGGTGAAGTTTATTTAATATTCAGTGTTTGTGTGTGGAAATGAAACTATGATACAAACACAGATAAGCATGCCTTAATCTGATAGTAACATTATTAATCGTGTTTTTAATTTATTAATAAAGAACTGTTTAGTCTGGTTGTATTTATGAAGATTTTATAATACAGCATTAGATCATTCTTGTGTCTTGTGATATATACTTTATCAATGCATTATAAAATAACCACAATTTATCACAAGTGAAACTAAAGTATTTTCATAATTTCATTAAATATTGCTGTATTACATTTTGACTTTATTATTTTTTAAATTTATTTATTAACTAAAAATTACAACCCTTTGAACATTTAGCTCTAAATTAATGGGGTGACATGTTTGTATCTGCAATATAATGGATTTTGCAAAAAAAAAAGAACTTTTTAATTCTTAAAAAATGTATAGAATTTTTTAAAACACCTAATTAATGGGGGTGTTTTTTTGTTACTCTTCTATGTGTTCTTTAATTCAATATTTAAAAATTAATATGCTGGTTAATTTTATTTATTTCTGTTTTATTAGTGTCTTGTGAAAAGATGCCTTTGCTTGTAGATTTGCCAAAAGAAAAGGAATTACTTGTTGATATTGAATCAAGTACTGTACATATGAATGGGTAATTTTTCTATTGTACTTTAAAATATTTTTTAAGGTTTTTTTTGTTTTTTTTAAGCAGTTCATTACTATAATCATTTATGTATTGAGTTGTCCAGAAAATACATCCAGATTTTGAAGGAAAATTGAAACACAAGAAATTTTAATTTTAGTATAGCTTTATTAAATTTAGTCCAGAATCTTATTCATGCATAATCATATATTTCTTTTATTATAAGTATGACTACAAAATGTGTGTCTTTTCATAAAACTGTCATTGTAAAATAAATAAGCAAGAGACAAAACTCTTTCAGCATTCTGTCTGTAATGTAATTTAATTATCTAAAAATCCACTTGAACTTTCTGGACAACCCAATATTTAGTTAGCAAATGTTTGATGTGTTCAGTGGCAGACTGAAGAGACCATGGACTAAAAATGTTAATTTGCAATTATAAATTTCTATTTAGAGTAATGTTTAAGACTAAACCAAACTTAAGTCATTTCTTTTTTTCGTAAAGTTATACCAAACAATAGTAATCAATAAAAATTAAAAATATTTGTTTAATATGCAGAGCCAAAATAAGCCAATATGAAGCATACTGAGAGCTATTTCTGATAGGGTCCACTTCACAACAAAATCTATATATATTTGTCTTCACTTATTCACATAAAACATATGCTATGTAGATTATTGTTTATATGAAGAAAAATCCTTTTTATTCACAAAATAAGAACCTACAAGAAGTTCTTTCTTTACATAGCAAAATAAATTGCTACATACTGAAATGTTTAACTAGATCTTTTTAGAAAATTGTTGAAATTAAGAAGGAAAAAGTTGATTGGAAACTTGGAGAAGTTGCCATTATTGCTCTGCCTAAGTTAGGCTTTCTTAATATGGATTTGAACACAAGTTTCACTGGCTGTCTAAAATTCCAGATTCAAATAGGCCCTCCAAATCAAAATGAGCTGTCCTACATTCCTGATTTCTAATAATTTAGCTAGACATATGTGAAAGCAGTGCACTCTTGTGCTACAGAATGCAGTTTAATAGTAAATCGGGGTAAATTTAATTTACTTTATAAAGGTTTTCAATATAAGTCTTTTCATTGTACAAGTGGTACTTAAATCACTGACAGTTTTTAGTTTCATTATGTTTTTAACTAACTGTACACATTTATGTGATTAGTGAATAAAGCTATTGCTTGCAATTTTGTCTGATATTCAGAACCTGATTAAGCCAACATTAAGTCTGGGGGCAAATATCTCTCTTGGGGGCCCTACATCCTAATATAGACTTTCGTATTTACACATACATAAAACATCAATGTTCGTAAACACCTGAAAAATTCCTACATTTTGAAAAGAAAAAAATCAAGGTACTTCAAATTCCTAAATTTTATTGATCACCCCTGCAAAACTCCCGATTTTTCTCTGAGCATGGATTTTACTACTAACTTTAGAACAGTCCAGTTGATTTCTTGTAAAACAGCAAGCAAGTGGACAACTACTCCAGAATGAAAAAAAAAAAAAAAATCCCTCCCTCTTCTCCCCCTTTGAATTTCGCCCCGTCCATACCAGTATGTGCCTCATGCCTCTACTGTCTCCCCTTCCTGCTTCCTCATGCACAATTATTTTATCTGCAGTTGAATACTAACGTTTGTTTTCATTTTTTAAACATCACAGATCCGCAACTAAAGGGGGGATCTCCTACCAAAGGAGTGAACAGCCAGAACCATTGCTAAGACCTTTTTTTTGGGGGGGGGGTGTCAATAAACTGCCAAGTCAACTATCAAGTTTTACCAAGTTATTCAGTGATATGTTTACCAATATTGTTGGAGAGGCCACCTCTGGCTCCAAGATTGCGAATACCCACAGCCAATAGTTTTCCTGTGGAAAGTCGGCTTCAGCTGTACCAATGCTTCGAAATTGCATAAATTAGCGCTAAGGACCATGTTTGGGGCACTGTACTGTGGGGCACTGGTGGCCTTCAAAAATATTTTCTGTATCACATCAGAGCCAAGATTTAAAGCATTCTTTAAACTGTATTTTTTATGAAAATGAGGGTGTTTGGGAGCTCTGACTATTTTCAAATGAATTTTCAATTTGAGATGTTAATATTCAAGGTATATTATAGATAAAATAAAAAAATTCTCTGAAGCACCTCAGAGCCAGTCACAGTTGAGACAATAACGTAGCAAAAATGGCCCTAAATTATTTCTACATCAAATGTCTGGGGTACTTTGACCCCCCCCCCCCAATAACTGCAAAACTAAAAGAGGTAAATCAAAATTGTTTCAGATATGTTCTTTCCTTGAGTAAGGCAACACAAGAAAAAAATAAAATCATGAAATTCTGAGATGATGATGGAAACTTTTTTCTTTTTTTGCCCGATTTGCTCTTGCAATGCCTCTCAAACAGAATTTGACTGTGCATATATTTATATAGATAATACAGTCCATAAAGCACTTTTAAAACATGAAATAAGTTACGCGTCATTTTATTTTTACTACACCATATAGCAGAGATGACTGAGCGATCAAAATTGAGCCATTATGTCAATTGTATTGAGCCAAAAAGCAATTTTTACTGAGACAAACTGAGCCAAAAAGTAATTTTGACTGAGCTAAAATGGCATCCCTGTAATCTTAGAAATCACAACAACACACTAATTCTGTGATTTGAAAAAAATGTGAATTTGAATAAGATTAATGGATAATTGGAAATATCTTTTTTTAATGCTGTTTGGCATATTATATTGTGAAATTAAAATAAGAGATTATTATTAATGCATCTTAATAAAATATGATTTTCTCCCTTAGTATGTATATTGATTTATGCATCATTTTTCTCCTGTAATTTTAAAATTAAGATAATCTGTGTTTCATTTTAATCCCATGTGCAAGTGTTTTTTAAACAACAAAAATTTTATTTTTTATACTTAATTTTAATTTTTTGAGAGTTCTGCATACTGAGGTGCTGTAAGATAGATTCTGAAATTTTACCTAGAAAAACATTTATAAAAGAATTTTTCCTTTCACAATTAAACAAGATAACTTTTCTCTTTTATTCAATTCATTTGAATTCTTATTTTTGAAATCGAATATAAGATTGAGGAAATCCCAGTTCAAACTAGTAATTTTCATTCCATTTCTGATCAAGACTTAAATAAAGGGAAAAAAAGTAATTAGGCCCTAAAATCAGTTTTTTCAGAATCTTCCCCTTTATAGATACCCATACTAAAAATTCCTGAATTTCTCATTATGCTTTTTTATGAAAGTTCTGAAAAACTCCTACATTACTCCTACTACTTAAGAAATTCGTGATGAGTTACAGTGATAGATTTTTAACTGATGATGTGTAGTTTGTCCCCTACCTTCCTCAGCTGCAAAAAGCTCCACCATCCTCCCAGGAAGGAAATTAAGAATTCTCACTTCACTTATCCCACTTCATCCACTTGCGATGGTGGGGCTTCTTGCAGCTGAGAAATGGTGGACCTTTTGTATTGACCAAAATAGTATTTTTTATTTCTGCGTTATTTTACAAAGCTCTTAGTTATTATAACTTTTGTGTAACGTAATTCTTGAAAAAGATATTTCTTTATAGTGAAAAAATTATTTTGTTTCAATCAAAATCTTTTTTGTGTGTGTTTGGTTAATGTCATGTTAATTCTGTTTTCCAGTAATTGTAAAGTGCCGGATGATGTGAAGCTATATCTTGCTGCAAATAATAATGTTGTCTCAAAGTTAGTAGCTATGATTAATGTTGTTCCTTTTTCATTAGAAGTATATTGATTTTTATACAATCTTTATAAAATTATTTTATTTTTAATAGAGAAGTGATAAGGCAAAGGTCGGTGTCTGAAAGTAAAGATTCTGAACATACTTCTCCACATTTTGCTGTGGTAAGTAAAAATGTCAAACAAATATTTAAAATCACAAAGTTGTTGCAAAAATTACTTCCCAAGTTATGATAACAAATTGCTTATGCTTTTGAGGAGAGGTTATACATATCCCTGTTTGGGAATCACTGTTTTTTTTTTTTTTTTTTTTTTTTTTAACTTTACAAATGTTAGTAATCTAACTAAGAAATAAACATTTAGGTGGGGAAATGCATTTAATCAGGACGAAAATATTGTGTGATAAATTGCATGCAATACAACAATGTACTGTATATGTAAATCTATTGCACGAACATAAATTAGCTTGCAGATTATTTCATGTATTTAAGCACCATGTTAGCCATACTGTTCTATGCATTTTAAAAAATGCTCCAATTAACGAATGCTGCACATTAAATCAATCACTATGGCATAATTTAAATAGTAATGCATTTAGATAAAAATAAATTATATTGATTGACACAGAATCTTCCTTCGAGCTATGTATTATTTCTAAAGCATTTTCTGAACAATAAGTGATTTTTGCTTACAGTACTGAGTAATATTTTTGCTAACAGTACTGTGTAATATTTTCCCATAAAATAAATGTGTTTTTTGTACCATATTGGATATCTTACTGTAATGCTTTTCTTAAAGTCATTTTAAATTATAAATTTTTTACTACCTAGTTAAACTGCTATAAATCCATTTGAATCATTAGGTATCTCATCCCACCAAACTTGCTGGTAAGCCTACACCACCTCCCAGAAGAGTTGTTCTGCCCCCAGAAACTGTAAAACCTGAAACACTGACAGAGGATACTAATCTGTTGCTCTTAAACTTAACTCCTCTATCTATTTCCTCTAACTCAACGTCCTCATCTCCAACTGAACCAATTGCTAGACTCAATGGTTCTTCATCACCTCTTGTTAACCTACCGAGTCCCCCCAAATTAACCTCTCAAAAATCAGCTGAATTAACCAAACTTCTTGAGGATGCAGTTCAGCAGATGAAATCAATGCATCTGACTGCTGCCTCTGAAACTAACAATGGTAGACTCTCACCTGTTAATAATTCCGCTTCTCTAACAACTAACAAATCTGAATGCACTGGTGCAGCTAAAACTAAATGCAATGAAGAGAAGACTGTGAAGGATGATGCGGAGACACCTCGCATATTAACAGTAAGTGTGGTATATCAGACTTTTGATTTAATTTCACCTAAGCATATGCTTGCATAGCATTAGAAGAAAAAATTATTCTCAAATGTGTGTATTTTTTTTTAATAAATATGGTTTTTAAAGGTATGTGCTCCTAAAATATTTTAGTCTCCTCCCCTTCTTTTAATATACTAAGTATAAAAAATCATCATATGCAAAAAGAAATAATGGCAAGAATATCAACTTCATTTGTTTTTATTATGAACACTTATAAAATTAATACAGTTACATTTTTTTAACTATGTTCTATAGTGTTACTTGAGGTATATGTAAACCTATTTCCAACCATGATATTTGATTTGAATTATAGAGCTTATATGAAACGTTATAAGATTTTTTCAGCTGATAAAGAAGGCCATCTTTATTATTCATCTGTCTGTAAAACTTATGCAAGCTTTATAAAACTTAAAATTAACAAAAATTTCACTAGTTAAAGAAAAAAAAGTTGCAAAATAGAAGAAAAAAACTATGTTAAATCTCTTTTAAATTTATTTGCAGGATTTTATTTATTTATTTATTTATTTTAAGAAGAAGAAGTATGTAATAAATCTTAATAAAAAATTTGCTTTTTGTATAAACATTGTGCTCTCTTAAAGTCTTTCATTTTCTAAATTTTATTTATTTATTTTTTTTAATACTGTGCTTCCCTTAAATTTTTTTTAATTAATAGGGTTAGGTGGGGTAAAATGAACAGTCTACAAAAAGCAGACAATAAATGTCAAATGCATTGGTTTATTGGCATACTGATTTTTGTTTAGCTCATTTACATTACAAGCAATATTTTTAAACTAATTTATTTGATTTGGTAATATTCTTTTAATATGTAATAGCAGCACTTACAGTTTCATGTTTGACTCTATCTATACAAGGTTAAAATTTACTTTGCTGTAGCATTTTTGTGATTTAAAGTTCTTGAAATTTTGATGATACAAAGCCTACTGTCATTCTTAAGGAATACATTTCTGAATCAAGATAATTTGTATTTGTATAATTTTTTTATTTTGTAGTAGTTCAAAGAAAGTGGGGTAAAACGATCATACTGCTAAGCTTGCACTTAAAGAACACATGTATCATTTTAGATTTCTTTTTTTCATCTCTAATATATTTTATAAGTTATTGATAGTAATAACGTGAATAAATAAATAGATTCCGTTATTCTACTTTTATTTTTACCTGGAAATAAGAAAAATAACCCAAAATTTACGATACTAGAATCATAAATTTATAAATAAATGCTAACAAATGATGTGTTTGCTGCACATTTTGAAGAAAAGCATGAAATTGAAGACCATGAAGTAAAGAAAGTACGCTATTATTGATATTTTGTGAAGAAAAATCCCAATTCTTATTTAAAAAGAGTTGAAAGAAAAGTTAAAAATGGCATACCATAATGCCTCTTTCGGACAAAATATCTGCTGGCTCTTAAGTGCTGTGGTAAAAGTTTTATTAAGCATTTTTGGACAGATCTTGTATGCAGAAATGGAGCTATTTACTAATTTAATACTTTGCAAAATCTATTTTAAAAAATGTACATTGCCAGAAAATGACAATGTCGAGAAAGTTCAAACTGAACAGATAATTCAAATACTGGATCAGCCAAATTTCGATAGTAGAGGACATTATAAATTCTGATAGCTAAATTAAAATTCCATGTAAAACTGTTTAATAAAATATTTGTTATCTATTTTCCAGTTGATCTTAATCATATAATATCATTTTCTATGAGTGTGTTTCATTTTTTGCATGTATAATCATTTTACCCCACACCATGGGGTAAAATGATCATAATAACAAGCCAAAAGAATTAATGATCAAACAGTTTTAATGTTTATAAACAAAAATTTGTAGTTACTGTCAGGTAGTCCAATGTAAAATATTTGTCAAAAAATTTTAAATATGTTGTATCATTTTAGATGTGTAGCTTAGTAAAGTTGAAAATAGCTAAATTTATGGTCATTTTACCCCACCTGACCCTAGCATTCAAAGTTCGAAAGAAAAAATATTTTTGAAATAAATATTTTTTTGATGTTGTTTGTTTATATTTAAAACAGGTTTATATGGAATTTTCAAGGAAAAAGCATTATTATTTGAATAAGAATGAACATATTAAATACAATTACTTAAAATAATTATTAACTGATATAAGTAGTGATTTTTTTTTTTAATGAAACTATGCAAAAGCTAATTAAGTAATGCAACATCTTGTAGCTGGATTGCTTTATTTGTATTGATGCTTATAAAGGTCTACTTATTATTTTGAAAAGTAACTTTAAAATATGAAATTTAGGTCATGTACAAAAATAACTGTGATTAAAATTGATATCGAATTAGATATGTTACAATTTATATACATCTTGGTTACTTAGTTTAAATAATTAAACTATATACTCAGTTATTTTTTAAAAATACAAGAAATAAATAAATTTTGGGGGTCAAATAATGGGAGGTAGACTATAAAACTCCTTTTCAGAAATACTTGGAGAGGGAGTTGAATTCTGTCCCCCTCCTAAAATTTAGGGTAGATTGAAGGTAATCTAGTCAGTGTGTGGAGAAATAATGCTTTTCAGCCTTATCTTACTTTATTTTTATACAAATAAGTGTTGTCCACTTCATACCTATCACCTCCATGAAATATTGTTCTTCCATGTACTTTCTCTATTTATATGTAATTTATAAAATTACAGGAATGAATTTATGTTTCAATATGTATTTAATTTTATGCTTAACCAACTTTGGGGAAAGAAAAGAAAACTGCTCTTCGGGGTTGGCACATTGTTGCAGTTACTGAAAAAAAAACTACAAAATAGTAGAAGAAAGAAACTAAAATGCATATATCATGCGGTTAATCTTTTTATACAGAAGGGTTACAAGGGTATAAATATTTGCTTACTACTCATTTTTTAGTCTGGGTTAGCCAATTTGAATGGAGGTAGTTTAAATATTAGACAGTTGAATTAAATGGATGAGAAATAATTATAAATGTTATTTTCTTCAGAGGGAAAATAATACTGTTTTTTAATGAAACATAAAAATGCTTCATTAAATTCAAGTTTTGGCTTTACTATCATAATTTTGTAATTAATTTAACTGTCCCAGTGGGAAAATATTGTTTGCAAAGTATCTAAAAATCTACAAGTTAATGTACATTTTTTCTCATTACATAAAATTAACATATGTTAGTCCAGTAGTATTCAAACTTCTTGGCTATGCAACCTTACTTGAGAGATTGAGGTATTGTACCCACCTCTAAGTTAAAATAATCAATAATCTAACTCTTAGTTGCTTTTCTAGTGTGTGGTAAATAAATTTCAACATTTAATGAAAATTCACATTTTAAAATAATGTTTAAAAATTTGTTAATGAAGTATTCAAATTTTAACAATTTTTTTAACCCACCTTGAAACTCCAAGACCCTACAGATTATTATTAAAAGAATGACAAATATTGTATTTTTGAAGATAATTTAAATGAACTATATTCAAATATAATTTCTGAATCAGGATGGCTACAGATCAGGGAAAAATCCGGAAATTTCATTAAAAGTACTCAAAAAGTCAGGGAACTTGTCATTTTTGCATTGGCAATATAACTGTTTCATTGCCAAGCAGGCAAATTGTAGACAGAAGTGAATGCCATTGTTTGCTTGAAAGCAAAATCTCGCCAAGCGGACATTAATAGCAACTCTTCTGGAGAAAAACAAGAAAATAGATCATTCCAAACTCATCAATTATGAAACACTCCAACTCAATAGTCTTTTCTGCTCCAAATTTCAGTGATTGCATTGTCCTCTAACATCTGTGAGATGACCGTGGAATTTTCACGAAAACCTCAAAACAGCTGTATACAACTATTAATGTAGTTTTATGAGACTGTAAAATAAATTTAAATATTTTTTTTTTCATTCTTTAAAAGAATAAGCTGTTATGATTTATGTTTTTATTGTGTTGTGTTTTAAATAGATGAATGTTTTTAAAGTTCCACAGACCATCATGTATTGGAATTCTTTTGAGTGATCCTGTAGAAGAACTAAAAATGCTACATACACTATTTTTGATAGAGAACATTGTTTTGTAATCCTTAATAACCCATATCAACTTATCATAGTGTATTATGCAGCAGTTCCCAAACACTTAACGTCATGCCTCCTCCCCCCCTCCCCCCAAACAAAGGCTAACATACAGTGCCCCCCCCCTCACATTTTTCAGCATACATTCAGTTTTTTTATTCTCCTTTTCTACAAAATAATGTTATCGTAAAGCTTGAATAAACATTTTAAGCAAAAATAGATGTGCTTTGGAATAAAAATAATTTTTTAAACTTTTTTGAAAGATGCATTATCACTTGCCCTTTGCTTGTTTTCTCACATCCCACTGGTTAAGAAACACTGGCATAATGTATTGGAATTATTTTGGGTGCCCTTGTAAAAGAACTAATAAATGCTACATACACCATTTTCATTAGGGTACATGGTAGTCTGCATAGGAATGACAAACATAAATGTCATTATTTATGTATATTGACAACAGTAGAGCATAGGCAGAGAGACAACCAAAATCATAAACACTGTTTAAAAAAACATTACGTGCACATAGCATTTAATAGGCTTGCTTACTGTTTCTACCACTTTAGTCACCAATATTGAATTAATCTTGCTTTTAAATTTATGAAAATGGGAACCAATAGTTTGAGTATTACGTGATTTTGTATTCCCATCCCCCTCTCCTTTGTTTATCACCTGTTGAATAAGCATGTTATGCAAGGGAGATTCTTGTACATAGAAGTATATCGAAATTAATTATGAAAATTTGGCAAAGATAGTCGAGGAAATCAGGAAACTTTTTTTTTTTTTTTTTGCCACTTTCTGTTGGCACCAGACTTCGTGTAATCGTAATCGACTGTAATCGATTACATTTTCTTGTGTAATTGTAATATAATCGTAATCTTGCAATTAAATTTTTCATGTAATCGTAATCTAGTCATAATCTAGAAGTTTATTTTTTCGCATAATCGTAATCTAGAAATTTCATTTGCCAGATAGTCGTAATCGAAGAGACTGTAATCGTAGTCGCTTTGATTACGAGAGGATTACAAAACGATTACAGTTGCCCAGTTTTAGTTTTTGTTCTGCTTGCTGGGAAAATTTTCACGGGGAGACACAGGCATGCCCTGAAGACAGGAAGTTCCCTTGGAGCTCCGACGTTTGGAGGAAGCCAGGAGCTCGCTTGTATTATTATTTTTTTTTCCCGGGAAAATATTTACATGGCCATTCTTTTTTTTTTTGTTGTTGTTGTTGTCTGTCGTCTTCTGTTCATCCAAGTCTGGACTGGTGAGAGACAAGAATGGACTTCCTAGAAGAAAGTGAGGGTTGCGCGGGAGGGAATAGCTAAAACTATTTCTTGTGGTGTCAGATCTTTCCTTCATTTTGATTTGCGATCGTGAAAAGAACATAAATGGCACCTACACAGGAAAAAGTACAGCATGTTTTCTCAGTTTTAGAAAAGTATAAAAATGGAAAAGGATGTGCATTTAAGAACTATGAATGTGTTGTTTGGATTAGTGGACAACAGATAAACTTTGGTTCCTTGTGTTGTTTGGATAAGCAGGTAGGAGCGCATATATTTCCGTTAAAAATTAGTATATCTTTGTGCTATTAATAAGAATGTAATTGCATAAGAATCTAATAATTTTATAAAGACCTTTAGAAATATCAATATTTTTTAATGATCGATAAATTTCTGGATAAATGGGTAAAGAGTAGGGAACATAGACAATGATCTACAAAACCCCTTTCCACCCTTTAATAGAATTAACATTTTTTTTTCTTTCAATAGAATTTTATGGTGAATAAAAATGCGTAAAAATACATAATGAAGTATTAAAAATCAATTTTGTCTTATTTTCGACTTGATTGGCTGCCTTGACTTAGTTCTAAAAGTTTAACGGATAAATAATTTATTTTCATTTATGCCAGTGTTAGTGATTAGTCACAGAAAACAGTTCATTTTTTTAAAAATATGATTCACAGGTTTTTTTCACTGATGAGTCTGAAAATTATTTAAAATATTTTGTTTCTATCTAATTTGTACTGTGCACATATTATATTAAAACATAGTACGTCTTTCGAACTTGAATTGTTGGCATTTATTTATTATCAATTTGGAATTAAACTGGAGACTAATTATATATAACTTTTCTATTGTGTGTATTATAAGCTTTTATAATTCCTCCGAGAATTCGCATTGACCAACATAGGCGTAGGACAGGGTTCCGCTTGTCGTCTACTTTGTTTAAAATACCATTGATTCAAAAGTCTTTTCCTCCCGCAAAACCTATAAAAATTTCACTATTTCCACTCTTGAATATATTATATACCTGGCCCGGGAGGACAGGGGGGCGTGTCCCCCTGCGCCCTCTGCTACAGGCACCCTTTACACCTTAAGCCAACGAAGGAAATTGCGAAAAAATTACATTTTCATGTACAAGAAATTAACGTTGAAAAATTGTTTTAAACTAAAACATTTTTTTCCCACGAATGCAAGGGCGGATTAAAGGGGGTGGGGCGGAGGGGGCGACCCCCCCCCCCTCCGAGAGAAAAGAAATTAATGTAAAAGATAATATTTTATTACCATAATATGGATGCATCTGCCCCGCTCGACAAATACACGCCCGATTGCAATAATTCACCTCTGCTTGAGTGTTCAAATACAAAAATGTAGGTTTACTACACTATTACGAAGAAGAATGAAGTGTACAAAAAGTTTAACATTTTGAATATTTATTAACTGTAATATTTCCCTTACTCGATTTCCACCTGCATAAAGGACTAATAGTCTGTGATTCCTGAGTGGCATCGACCCTCGGTTTGCTTTTACTTTCGGTTTTAGATGGTAAAATACGATGTCTAAAAATGTTCGCGACATTTCATATTGATAGTGTTATTTATTTATTTATTTTTTCACAAAGTCGTAGCTAGGGGTCATGAGGGCCCAGTGACGTATTGAAGCAATTCTGTGTGTGTGGGGGGGGCAGGTTAGTTGGAAGATTCACACGCACACATTCATTTTATGGAAGTAAAATAGGATATTTTACTTTTTTTTTTTCTCGGGAGGAGCGATCGCCCCTCTACCCCCTTTAATCCTTTCTTGTGAGGGCAACTGTCAAGATTTGAATTTTGTACCTCTATGACTTCTTCTTACTAACTATTATGCAGGGGCCGTGGTAGCCCAGTGGTTAAGGCGTTGGACTCGTAACCGGAAGGTTGTGGGTTCGATACCGGCGTACCACTAAAGACCACCGTGTACATGCGGTGTACATGCACGTTAAATCCGTGGTTCCGAAAGTCCTCTCGGCGGTCGCTAGAAGTTTCCGAGGGGTGCCAATATTCAGAAGTTTCCCAACTTCTGATGAGGTTCCAAATTGTAGCGGGAAATTATGGGAAGGACGTATATGTAGCTCTAAGCGACACATTCAGTGACGCGAGCTGTCCTCTCCCGGCAAACAACTGTTATGAAGGATAAGTCTACTAAGTGCGCCCTTCTGAGGCTTGCGCCCGTGGCACCTGCCAACCTGGCCAGCTCCTAGCTACTTCACTGACCTTGCAAATTAATATTATGAAAGCCCCCCCCCCCCCGCCCCCTCCAAATAAAATAAAATAAAATGGAAATGTCATTTTCTTAGAAACTTGAAAGCAATGGCGTTGCTAGGGGGGGGCAGCAATTGCTCCCCTTAAGTCTTTGATTCGCTGATCGGTGCAGTCCGAACTTTTGTCTTACTTCTGTACAAAATAAATAACTAATTAAGCCTTATAATTTTTTAACCTTCAAAGAAGAGGCAGTGTTCCTTTCTAAAGACAACTTTGCCAGTCAAGCTCTTTCATTAAAAAAAACCTTTTTAGTACTATTATCATTTAACAAACGTTACAAGTTAGTAATTTTTTCAAAGTAATTTTAACGACATGTAACGAAACACAAACACACCTATTTTATACCAGACTCTCATAATTTTACACTCCTTTCGCGTTTCCATATGATAAGTCATAGCGTCAAGCAGAGAAAACATATATGTTCCTTGAAAAACCATGCTTAGTAACAAGATTTCTAAGCACCCTTTTTTTCTCTTCCCCTACATTTCGCACACTTTCAGGCAACAAAACGAGATTACCTCCATCCATCTGGGTCGGATCGCAGTTAATTGGGTCGGGTCTTTCGTGGGTGTCCGATATCTGTAACCGGGCACACACACACACACACACCCCACACACACCGATCTGTCCATAGAAATATATATCTGTATGGCGCGAATGTCTCAGATGTAAGTGTACAAGTGTTCAGAAAAAAAAAATTCCAACTCTTACTAAATACTAGAATCCACTGTAGTATGGTAGTAAAAGAGAGGGCTGTGGGTCCTCCATAAACAAAAAACCAGCGCTTTAGCACGAGGACTTACTGATAAGCAATAACAGGATTTGCAGGGGGTACACCAACACAAGGCACATATTCTTTCCTATTACAACTTCCTGTCTTACACCAGTCCACAAAATTAAGGAGAAAGCAATGAAAAGGAATTAAGAAAAAAAAATCTCCAAGGACACCCCTCGAACCTATAATGAATTCTTCTTTTTAGTTGGTTTATCAGTTATTTTCTAAATCTTTGCTAAACCGTGAACTGCAGACTCGTTTTCGTTCATTATTGTCTTTTCTTTAGGAGTTACGTTTAAGTTTCATTTTAACTAGAATAGTGTGACTTGTAAATATACAATTTTGTGAACTGTGTATTAGTTTCTATGCAGAGTTGGGCAAAATACATAAAAAATGTATTTTCGATACAAAATACAAATTACATTTCTTCAAACACAAAAGATTACATAATACAAAATACTTTCTAAATTGAAAAAAAATACAAAATACAGCTTGTGTATTTTCAAAATACAGACAAAATACAAAATGCATCTAAAACTTTAATTAAGAATAAGTAAAAATTTCTACAAAAACTTCTAGTTTATTTTATTCCAATGTATTTTGGGATGAACAAACAAAAGTAATAGTAACTATTATCTATTTATTCTTTTTAATATACATGAATTTTTTCTGGAATAAATTGCATCTTAAAAGGCATGAAAGCAAAACTGTGTTTGACATGTATTTATTGAACGTTATTTTTTAGTGATAATGGATGGAATTAAAATATAAAATTAAATATACTTCTAAACGAAGAAATTATACTTCTGCTTTAAGGTGCATTCATATATTACTACAAAAAATGTGTGCCATTGTATTAATTTACTTATAAGTATGCGATTTAATTAAGAAATTATGAAAAGGACTTTTAAAAGATGATATAATTATTCTAAGCACTATGATTTAGAAAAAGAATGATTTGCTTTCAAAAAAACTAGTTTTTCAAACTGATTACCCAGACAGCACATAAGCTTAAATCAAGCTTGACGTTTCTTTGAATTTAACGTATTAATACAAGCTTGACAGTTCAATTCATTTTAAGATTGCAGCAAGCTTGGAGATTTAAAATAAAAAAAAAAAAAGAGAGAGAGTTAGCAAATATTTTCCCGCTGAATTTAAGTCATTTGAACTGTCAACCTTGAATGCAACTTGATTACTGCTTGATTTGGAAAGGCACATCCACATAACAAATAAATTATAATCAGTCATAAATGTACTTGACCATAGAATTAAAAAAATTGATCCTATGTTTCCAAATATTGAAATTCTTCAAAATAAAATACAAATATACTACAAAATTGATTTCAAAATCAGTCGTTTGTCTCGATTTTGGCCAATATTGCCCAACATGAGTGTTGCGATATTGAAAGTTTTAAAACGTGTGTTGCTTTTAAGTTTATATTATGCTTATTTCCCTATACTAATTTTGATTCATACCATGGAAAAATAAAAGATGCAGATCAGCATCGGGTAATACTGATCACTCTCCCCAAAACATGGCGTGAAAACCATAACAGTCACTTCAAACTTTATTCATGTCACCTCGAGTCAGATTGGCATGGTGGTTAAGACACTGGCTTCCCACACCTTAGGTCCAGAGATCGATCGTGAACGCTAGACGGAAACAGATTAATATAACTTGAGGTTTCAACGTAGAGGGGAAAATGCATGGGAAATGAAATTTATGGGGCGAGTTCACCGACCGGCACCCCATGTATTTAGGAAAATTTTTTAGAGTGTAGTAAGTTGGAATTAAGCTTGCTATTTCAAGCTTAATGCAAGTTGGACAAGTGTAAACTTGAACACTTGATTCAAGCTTGCATTAAGCTTACACGCTTGAAATTTTCAAGCTTAATTCAAGTTTATTGACTTGATAAATCAAGCTCACTGCAAATTTGCTGTGCTGTATGGGTATCGCTTGATAAATTTCTTTTTGGAGCATTTATGATGCCTGCAAAAGAAAAAAAAGTCTTTCGACAGGAGCACTAGTGGGCAAACTTATGTTGAATTTCATGAAAATTTCTTTTACTGTCGGATATGAATTTAGAACTTTCAAATCTGTTGATTTTTCGGAAAGAAGCTGCAGCAATTAACGTTCAACAGCATTTCCAGAATTTGTAGTATATGGTTCGGAGTCATTAAATTCAAACCAATCATCATCATTCGTAGTAGTTTTATTTTCGACCTCTCTCGCATCACTCTAAAATTACTTCATTTTGATAAGGACAACATTAAAAATTGAAAAGCTTACTGAAATGTTTCGTTTATTTAATCTAAGCTAATAAAATAAAATTTTAAGTTATGATAAGAAGCATAAATTTAGGGTCCAAGCTCTTAAAGCAAATTTAAACTCATATCTAGTGTTTTTTAATACAGACATCAGTGGTGAGGTTTAAATTTTTGAGAACTTGAACACGATCCATCCGTGATTCTAAATATAGGATGAGTAAATGATGAACAATTAAAATTAATAAAAGAAACTTAGGGTTTACTGAGATTTCCAAACAAGACAATTAAATATATATATATATATATATGTATACTATTTCAATCTCATATTTATTTTTTTTTTAAAGTTGGACTTTGATGGAAAAGAGAAGTAAATATGACTTGCAGAGCATTCAATTAAAAAAGTTTGAAAAAAAGACGTTGAAAACCTTGTATATTAATATTTATGATTTATTGAATTCAGTTAAACATTTGAACAAAAGAACTCAGCTTAATATATTTTATGATTTATCTTTAAGCGAGAGTTTTAAAATTTGTAGTGGTTTTGAATGTTCCCCTTACGATAGACCTTTTGGGTTGGCAAAGCTGGCACTGCGCCTTAACTTTCTCATTTGTATCTACAGATAAAATTTGAAAAAAATTTCCACTCAGAATTGCACAACGACTCGCAAATTCATCTAAACTGGAAGCTTGATCCATCTCGTGATATAACTTCAGAAATACTGACTGGCTTATTTTTCTATAACTTGGTAACGCATTCGAAATTGTTTATAAATTCTTTTACAGAAATCCAGTGAATATTACTCAAACGTATTTTTCTCCCTTTTCAGCTTCATTCAAATTTGTGAATCAGTTATCAGCAATACAGAAAGTCTCCTAGATCAGCTATCATTAAACTACTCTAAATAGGCGTCTGAGATTTCCTCCCTCCTCCTTGCTTAATATAACCTAAGCGTCTCAAAAAATCTTAATACCTCTTTAGTTACCATTTATAACACTAAAATAGAGCAAATGCAACAGTTTGTTTATATCATGAACTATGAAAAAGTTAATGCCAGCAGTCCTATCATTTTTGTTTAATTTTCCCAAACCAAGCTAATTTTGATGTTAAATTAATTTAACTTCAAAATGAAAATTGTATTTTCATACATTTTCAAAATACTTTGCTTTTTCTTGTGAAAATACAAAAGTATTTTGAAAATAGTATTTCAAATACATGTATTTGCGATACTGCCCAACTCTGATTATGAAAGAGCTATGGGCGTCAACAGAATATTTTCCCCGGTGTGTGTGTGTGTGTGGGGGGGGGGGGGGATTGGCAAAGATTACTTTCCATACCGTTACTATGATGGAAAGAGAGAAAAAGAAGAAAAAAACAGGGACAAAAAGAGTATGCAAAATCCAGGGAGGGACAAGTGCTCCCCCCTTGTCCCCCTTGTTCTATGTTACAGAATGTTACCGACGCCTATGTAAAGCGCCCTCATCATCCTTTGTCCACCGCCCTCTCAAGGCACCCAGCACGGGCCTGTTATATACACACATCCCTCTCTCATCCGCAAATCTTTGACATCTCTACGTCTATATTAACCTATTTTCTATCTCTCATCAGTAGCACTTATGCGATATCGCCGGGGGGGGGGTGTTAGGGGAGTCATAACCCCCCCCATGAGGAATTTTTTGCCATGCAAAATGTATATTTTTCACTACATTATCACACACATGTATACATATATATGAGTAGTGGTAGTCGTAACCCCCCTCCCATGAAAAATTTCTGGCTACGCCCCTGGTCTGCCAGTACCTCTTTCGAAACCAGAAAACCAGGACATAGGCAAGGAATCCCCCCCATGAGGAATTTTTTGCCATGCAAAATGTATATTTTTCACTACATTATCACACACATGTATACATATATATGAGTAGTGGTAGTCGTAACCCCCCTCCCATGAAAAATTTCTGGCTACGCCCCTGGTCTGCCAGTACCTCTTTCGAAACCAGAAAACCAGGACATAGGCAAGGAAGCAACGCCGAGCATAGAAGGGATCAAATATCAATTTTTGTATACTAATTTTTGCTTGATTAGGTTAAACCTGGGTTCATTTCAAAGATGTGTTAAACCACCAAGCCTGTCCCCCCCTCCCACCCCACATGCACACTGCAAATGACATATGTTTAAGTTAAAATCGGAAAATACCATGTTCAAATAGAGGTTCGTATGCATTAAAAAACTTTTCACAAGTGGGCCTAGGAAATCAACCAGGTTCGTCTAATAGTATAGAAGTTCTTGCTGTATGGCATTCTTGTAATTTAGCTCCCTGAACAAATGGACCCATATTCTGTTCTTGAGTTAAAATTGTAAAATTTAGACATTATAATATCAATGCCAGAAGGGTGAAAAGAAAAGTTTTGTAATCGTAATGTAATCGTAATCGGACTCAAATGTAATCATAATCGAATGTCTTAATAGATTACATAATCGTAATCGGAAATTGGGTTTTATATGATAATCGTAATCTAACCATAATCGGGAATTACACTTTCTCCGGTAATCGTAATCCTGGTCTAAAAGTGAAAATTAATCGTAATCGATTACACGTCTGTGTAATCGGCACGAAGTCTGGTTGGCACCCTGCAATTATAGCTATCTATTGATAAAGCTATAGAAATGAAGTACAGTAACCCTTCGTTATATCACACATTCTGATATATTGCACTTTTTCTGTCTCCCAATTTTTTACTGTACTCTTTTGCTTTGTTACTTTACTTGAGAAGCACACAGTACATTTGAAAAATACATCTTCTATCACATAAGTTAGGTACAATTAATTAATTTTGGGCTCCTTAATCTTTGTAGAAAAGCAGGATATAAGAAAAATGAAATTAAATGACACTGGATCATTTTTTCAGCAAGAAATGAAATGTGTATTTGTACATAAAAATGAAAAATTAAACTTCTATTTTTTATAGCTTAAGAGCATATCTTTTATTACAGTACATATACTACTAATTTTGTTATATTTTAAAAGCATATGTTCATAAAAGTAAAGTTTTATCGTATCACCCCCCCTCCCCTCTCTGCCCGTTATATCGTGCATTTTTTTTTTTTTTTTTTTTTTTTTTTTTTTTGTCTCCCGACAAGCATGATATAACGAGGGTTTACTGTATATCGAAAATGTGCTTGAGCATTTCAAATATGTTGAAATGTTTTAATCATGTTTAATAAACTAAACTGCTGTAGTTAAATGAAGACAGGAAGACTGAATAATAATTCATCAAATTATGTACATTAGGATACATCATTATATCAACACATGACTCTAGATATCGGTATAAAACCCTTTTACCCTTTTCTGCATTTTACAGTATTCTGTATTTTTTTTTTTTTTTTTTAAGTTAAATATAACCCATCAAGCATTTTAAAAAAATCGGGAGTGGGAAAATGGTTTAAACCAAGTGTTTTTAATCACTTTGGTGGTTTCTAGTTCAAACCATCCAACTCTGATAGAATTAGTTTGTCATTTGTTAATAACAAAAATTTGCCAAATTTTTTATTCAATGCTGTTGAGTTTGTCCATTTTGCTGGAACATCAGACAAAGTGCTTATAAACAAAAAGTATTTTTCATTTATTATCATGAAATTAAGTAAAAAGTAATTATTTTATCTATTAATTTAGGAAACTTCTTTCGCTGGTGCAAACCCCATTACACGTTCAGTGTCATCTGCAAGTAATAGAGATATATCTGTTCAGGCCTTGAAAATTACATCAGCATCTCAACTTTCACCTTGGCTTGTTGAAACAAATGGTGTTTCATCTTCAGAAAATCCTACAACAATTCGACGAACTGTTATGACTACTGAATTATGAGAGAATTTTTTTTTTCTTTTTATTACTTAGTGAATAATAGACATTATCTTCATTAATTTCTAGTATTCCTTGGTGTCTGTCTAGCATGAAAATACCAACTGTTCCAAACTTATCTTCTTAAAATTACTTTATAAAAAATAATAAAAACAGAAATATTTTTAATATACGTAAAATTGCATGTAGTTTGAAAAATTATAGCATTTTCTAAGTATGTATATGTAATTTATCTTGATTAACCTGAAAACATGTTATCTTAAAAAAAAAAATAAGGCTCTAGCTAGAATACTTGCTTCCTAATTTTATTAACAAAAGTAGAATTTTGACCTTTTCAGAGAGTATATTTTATTTTGCTATTGAAATAGAGCTTTCACGTTTCCAGTCTGTTTATCTGATATATTTTTTCATATAAGAAATCCCCACATCACTCCTCAAAATATTGCGAAATTGCTTGTAATATGGATGTGTAAAGTTTGTCTCCCAAGATACACAGTGCAACAAATTTCTGTTGCACCAATAAGTTTTATTTTTACTATCAATAAACAGTATTTATGACAGTTTTAAACTTTTTTATACTTTTATACACACTACTTGTAAACTTTTAAACTGGGTAAATAGAACTTGCCTTAAAATACAGACACAACACATTCAGCTATTTTTCTCCAATGTTTAGTTTTTGATCAAAAACTATTGCTAGCCCCTTTAAGCTATATGCAGTTATTAGTAATTTAATAAACCAAATTAAGATTTCTGAGACTAAAGTTGCTCTACTTCACTTTTCATACATTTAAGATTGTTAAATGACTTCATCTGTTGACCATTAAAAGTGTACTGCTGCTATAAAGGAAATTCTTACATTTTTTAAATAAAAAATCCGTCCATTAATACCTCATGTGTAAGTTTGTGATATAAATTTATTACATAAACTGCAGTCTTTTATAAGAAGTGTTCAATCTTAGCATTTAAGCATGAGAATAATTCTCTTTTAATTATATTTGTTAATGTGTGTCTATTCATTGTTCCGCAAAACAATTTTCATCTCTTTCTGTTAGTTTTGTTTGTTGCATTTATTTTACTATTGCATCATTGTTCAATACTGCTATGCTAATTTATTTCTTTAATTTTAATGAATTATTTTATGAATTTGTTTCTGAAACAATTTATGTTTATAATCTGACAACTATCTAGTTCTTAATTTTGTGCCAAGATTCTCTGTTTGTTTGCCATACATTATACACATATTGCACTTATTCAATGTCATGATCAAATACAATTCCAAGTTGTGAAAATATTCCATGTAGTGCATTCGAGGAATACAAATGTCTTGTATATCTTTGTAATTAGCTGTTAGTGTTTTTGTATGAAGCCTGGATGAATTCCATTTTGGAATAAAATTTGCTTATATGTTGATGGCTGTTGTAGATTGTTATTCTTACCCATACATGTTAATATTTTAGATATCTAAGTACATTCAAATGACTTTTTCTTTTTTCCTTCTTTTAAGAAAGAACATTTTGAAAAATAATATTTTTTAAAAAGCAATTACATGTCCATAAAGTTTTTCTTCATTGAGCAATATTTGTAAAAGAAATGTTATGTTAATAGTTGTGACATTTATTTTTCATCACAAATTTATGTGCAGAGTAATTTTAGTGATAATTTTTACTATTAATGTACTTTAATGAAAACTAATTGTATTTTCTAAAGATCTAATAGCTTAAAAACCTTAAAAATAATATCGTTCATGTGAGCACCAAGATTTCTCTGTACATACCACATTTTGTCAACCCAATTTTCCATCACTCTCACATAAATTTGGTGTTATTTCGTGAATAACACATTCAATGTTGGTTTTTAATTGCTCAATTGTTGTTGGATAATCAGCATAAACTTGGCTTAACATATCCCCAAAGAAAGAAATCACAAGAACTGGATGATGTCTTCCATGAATTCTCAAATTTCTCAGTATTTACATTACATTTTGATAAACCAATTTAATAATTCTGAAACATTATCTTTCCATGATTAAATGGCATAATATACTAAAGACAAGTGACAAAAGAAATATTTAAAAAAAAAAAATGCACAGTGTTGCCATCCTAATCATTTAAAATTGTATCATCTCTATTGGAAAAATCCTTTATATAAACTGAGTCTAAATGTAAACACATTTTCTGGAAATTTGCAACTTTTTTCCCCCCTGACTAGGTGCCAAAGCCCCTAGCCTAGACTCACTACACTCGCTTTTCGTATGAGGCATTCAGCCCCTAATAATGCTTGTTCGTAAAAAAAGCAAAATTGACAAAATCCAAAGATTGGACCTGACAGAATGTTACCTAGCTACACATTCCTTGGTTCATACATGTTCCTTGAAACAACTTCACGCTATTTTTGTGTTAAACGTATGGAACACCTTGCGCATTTGCCATCCATGGCAATTTTTCAGAAGTTGGCGACTTACATATACGTATAGTTAAAATTTTTACTAAGAAAACAGTGCTTCATATATTTTCTTTGATAAAAACTACAGAACAGCTATTATAGCTTGCTACTAATGGTAACTTTTCATTATTTGGTGATATACACATGCTCATAACCAATAATATTGTTCATGCAAGGTTGCTGTGAAAACAGTTATCCATACATTCATATACATAATCCTTAGCAAATTGGCTTATTTAGCACTGCAAAATATATCATCTTGCCGCATGGGCAAATATACAAGCAGTACTTGCTATAATGGCATAATTAACGCCGCCAAATATTTCTACAGGTGGCAAATACCCAAGCTGAACCTAATCGACATTAGTATAATATACATTTGAATTGTTTTTCACTTTCAAAATACTGGGTGCTAACATTTTGGAAGACATGCAGTATTTAGATTCACCCTGCTTAAGATAGTGTTTTTCCAGATCGTACCTGATGCCAAAATGGCACTTTTTAATCAGTTACAATTATTATTAGAAAAGGAATTGGCGTCAGTTTTAAACTCCTGTTCTGTAAGAGAACTTACTATTTGAAAATTGTGAACTTTGTATAACACACTTTGATTTATTTCATTTTCTTTTAATTTGGCATAAAAATGGTGTAATTCTACTTCATGTTTGTTAATTTCATGCAGGAATTGCTTTGTTGCAAGGCATGAATGTTTTTATGCTGGCGAAAATTGCCAAGTCTGGCAACCATTATGCTTAGTTTTTCAGTTCTTTATTAATATCTTTGAAAATAATTGGAATTTCGAAATTTAAGTCATCTAACCAGCTTCTCTGGAATTTTCCGAATCCGTGGACACCTTCGTCAAAACCCCACGGTTTTGGAGGAGATAGCAGAACAAGCTTTTGATGGCGGCAGCAGCAGCCGTTACTTTTTTTTTTTTAGAATAGAGAGAAATCTTCTTTATATTTTTTTTATTTATTTTGCTATAAGTATATATTAGTTTCTTAAATTTTTCCTTTACTAACGGCAACAGGAAAACATTCTCATCTTTTTCAACCTTTTGCTTGTCTGTCAGGCTATTTTAACTCACAAGAATTGCTATGCTAACTCTCACTCAAAAGTTTAAATTGCTAAGCATATACAGGGTGTCCCAAAAAAGTGGTAACATTATTTGTTTAATAGAGATAAGTGGGCAATATAAATTGAACAAATGTTAAAAATAAGGGGGGGGGGAGACTACAGCGAGAAAAAATTCTTGTTAATTTTCAAAAAGCTACAATTTTTAAAATTTGTATACAACCCCCAATTAGAAAAAAAAAAATCCCAATTAGTAAGTAATATGTGCCTCATACACTGAGGTAATGTAGAAAATTTGAGAATTACATCCTAAAAAGTGCCAGAGGTATGAAGATAACGATAGATAGGCTGACTTAAGCCACTTTTTAATAGCTCTTCAAGGGGGGAAAATTGAATTTCAGCAGTTGTACAGAAATTACAGAAGTTTTTTTTTTTTTTCTTTTTTTTTTTTTTTTTTTTTTTTCTTTCTTTCTTTCATTTAGCTATAAAAGTTTACATTCAAATTCATGTTTAGCACCTGATCATGTTTGTTTATAGATAGCTTTGAGACACTGTAGGATGAAAGACTGAAATTTTGTACATAACCTCATTAGTGTATGGGACACATTTTCCTCTATTTGGGATTTTTTTTTTATTAACAATATTTTTTTCTTAACATACTTTTCTTTCCTACCTTAATTTGAACATATTTCCAATTTACATTGCCCACTTGCCCACTTATCTCTGTTCAGGGACATAGCCAAAGGAACTTAGATTACATTGAATAAGCATATAAAAGTTTATTCAATACTATCTAATCATTACTCATTTCTTGTATCTTAGGCAAGTGTTGAAACTAATCATTCATGCACCTTGCAAGTATATGGTGAACTATTATTTAAACGAGCCCAACAGGCTTTAGCTAATTCAAAGAAAATTCTCATAGAGCTGATGTGATCAGAAAACCACCGTGTTACCAGTGACTTTTTTTTTTTTTTTTTAATATATATGCATAAGCGAAAAATATTTATATTTCTTAGGAAGGAATTTAACTTTTACAGGTGCAAGCTTCTTAGAAGTGCAAGGTCTTGGGCAGTTGCCATACCTCGCCTTAAGTGTGCAAGTGTAAGGCATTCTATTTAAAATGTTGGAGTTGTCTTATAAATTCTACCTTCTTAAATAGGACAGAATGAATATTTTCTAAATTTTCTGCAAGAAATAAATGTATTCTGGGAAATGATGCAGTTATAATAAAAATTCTATATGTTGGCAAGAAAAAAAATTCTTTAATAGTTATTTTTTAAAGCATATTCTTACAATATAAATTTTTAAAAGTAAATTATATTACATAACATTACAGAAACGTCACTGGGTATATTATAACACATTTGATAAAATAAAGAACTTTTTTTTTTTGGGGGGGGGCGGTGAATTAAATATAGGGAAACAAAAATTAGTCATATTTGTCAGAAGAAAAAACAGTTTTTAAAAAATGCTTTAAAGATACTGAATATTTATTTCAAAAACACAGTATACTTAAACATTCTTTTGGGGATCAAAAAGTGCAGTTCTTAAACTGAATTTTGATAATATTTTATTTAAATGAATAAATAAATAAAGGGTATGTGTTTAAATGTGATGATTTAACATGGTTCGTACAAATAAATCCTGCTTCTAGGAAAACATATCACATAGCTGAAAATACTGAAAGAAAATGATTTAGATAATATACAAGTACATGAAATAAATATACAAATGAAACAAGATAAGCATGAACTTACATGTACAATTTTTCTACATCTATAGCAATATTTTTATCTTTTCCCAATATACTAAGATAAAATAGCTCAATTTAAAAAATACATACAAAAATTGTGCAATAACCAGTGTTCTAAAATTTTATATAAGTTACTTTCAATACAATAAAATTCATGAGAATGTTTTTAATACAGTGAGCAACAATATACAGTTAATACCTTGAGGTGTCCTCTTGTGTTAATGATAATAATTTTAATCACTTTCTACAGAACTTAAGACTGGTTAATTACTGGTTTGAGGGCTTCATTTCAATGACCTCTAAATTTAATGACTTTGATACAAGGTGTGAAGAATAATTTAAAATAATGAATATATACAAATGAATAAAAACATAAATGCAAAATGTCTACTTCACAACTCTTATCTTCATAAAGATAACTCGCAAAAAAAGAGCAAATTTCAAAATGGTTATTTCTAGTAATTTAAATAATTTTAGACTTTTTCTCCCTGTTTGATCTCTTTGAAAATAAAATGTAGTTATGTAAGTGTTCAAATTTCTAACACAAACTCTATTGGTCTCATTACTGTTAATTACATAATTAGCTTAATTAAAAATGTTCCAAGAACATTACTTTCATACATAGCATGGAAATTTTATTTAAATTTTAAGAAAAATAGTCAAAATATTTCACCTTTCACATTAACTATTGTAAACTACAGATAGAGTTTTAAACTCTTATTTTACTTAAATTTTGCTGAACATCAAGGAAAATAGATAAAAGAAAATTACAAATGTATCAGCATTATCAGTACATATGGGTGCTACACATGTAATCATTAATGCAAATTTTTGTTACAAAGTACAAGAAAAAAACCCATTGATTATGAAACCACTACATTGTTTATAATACTGATGAAATTTAGTATCTATTACATAAATTTTGCAATTTGAATGTCCACTATCACCTTGAACCTTATCGCACATGGAATTTCTGCTGTGCATAATGAGATTGACGTCTCCCAAATAAAATATTTCATTCCATCAACATTTTTTTAACATACTACTACTTTCTCCTTTTTTTTTTTTTTTTTTAATGCTATTAACTATTCACTGTCAACAACATTGGTGCTAATAAGCAGTTGGCTCTTCAGCATTAGTGTTCATTGCTTTGTTTCAGGTGATACTCAGCTTCCAAAACAATCCTTACTCTGAATGCGACTTGTTTTCATTGTCTGTGAAGTCATTCTGAAAGTAAATAAAGAAAATTAATCATGTAACTTCAAAAACAGGTTTTGTAAAAAATGTTAAGCATAGGTCTTGAACACAATGAACCCTGTGAAAATAAACAGAGTATCTTTTTATCAGTCAGTGCAAGTGTTTTTAAACTGTATAAATAAAATTTAATTAAAGAAATTTTCATTTATTCCCAGGCTATTATTATTTGAAAGAAAGAAATATGTATAGTTGAAAATAAAGTAAATAACAGGTAACTTGAAGACATATATTTTGAATTGTTCAGATATTTCAGAGTAGTGTAGTGTTTAAATTTTTATTCACATTCTCAATGCCGTCACTATAGCTTCACTAGGTAATGCCTGGTTTGTGTGTTATTTCAGTCTCAGAATAATTTTAAAAAAAGGGGGGGGGGCAGATGTTTCAAAAGAATTTATAGTATGATAACTGAAAAATCTGAAGTGGACACCATATTCCCTTTAAGTCAATTAAAGTATAAATATTTTTGATGCACTTTATTATTATTGCAATACAATATTTCAATAATATTAAATTTTAACATCTTCTCACCAAATACAAAAGATATTTTTCTGCATCTAATAAATTGAGATGTACAGGTTACCTACATAAGTACAGATAGTCTGTATTTATAAAAATAGCAGCAGGTATACTGTACATAAATTTAATAAATGAGAGGGTATACTCTTAACTAATTGAAATTTTAAAGGTAAGAGGATGGGAAACTTCAAAACAGGTTTTGTAAAAAATGTTAAGCATAAAAGGGGGGAGGGTGTCTTGAACACAATGAACCCTCTATAGGGGTAAGTAGATTAAAATGTAAAAAACAGATACAATTTTTATTTTTCTGAAAAAAAAATCCCGTATAAAAGGGCGAGAGGCAGATTTGTCTTATCCATGTCCAGTTTTTGTTGTGTATTAGTTGCTGAATGGTGGTTTATCAACCGAAATCTTGCATGTTTCTTTGGTTGAAATTGATCAATGGGTGGTCCATTAGCATTAATAAACATTAAATTTGATAAATTTGAAATTAGTAAACACGCTTGTAAGTTATTTGTGATATAATTCATTAAACTAAATATGCGTACACACTCTGCTGTACAGCATGACAAAGTTGATATCATGGTTAATAGAGGTTTTAAGTTATCTGGCTCAAATGTAGAATTTTCTATGAAATCACTTAATCCTTAGATGGCTTATGTGAATGGAGCAGTGACACACCCAGAATTTTAGTTTAACGGGGGCTGGGCTACAAATACTGCTCAACTTTGTTATAGTGACTTTGATTATAGTTACAACTCTCTTATAATGTCAAAATATTCTGTACCACTTGGCTGGCCTATAGAATACAAGCCCACAAGCAATGCAACTCATTATAGAGTCATAAATAATTATCTATCTTTTCAGTGACATTGTAACCAAGTTTAACAGCGTTTCATAAACTATCTGTAAGTATTTACAAAATTTAAAAGTTATTCTATCAACCTTTCAAGTAAATTAGGCAAGTTGGTGTGTTAGGCTGATTAATTTTTTACCAACTATGCGAAAAATTCCAGAGCTGGGGAATCGAACCCAGGACAGCTGCTTAACGTGCAAGTGCTCTATCACTGAGCTACTCTGAGACGATTCCCAGAAATTTCTCGCACTAGAACCATTGGCATTTATCATCTGCAAACCCCAGACTCAACAGATGAAACGATTAATTCCCGACAACTCCGATACACCGCGGAAATTATACAAATTTTAGAAAGGGATTCTATCAACTTCTCAACTGTTCAAAATTGACTCAGTTTCTCGAAATATGTATGTATGCATACACATACAACTCAACAGTTACGTACACTAAAAGGTCATGCAAAAACTCAAAACAAATTTAGAGGTAGTCAAAATCGATTTTTCCATCAAAGTCTGGATACCAAAATTTTTTGTAATCACAACACTTCTTTGTACAAGGAAGTAAAATTCAAAAAAGATTAAAAAACTTTTGCATTAAAGTGCGTATTATCAATTTGCACAAAGCTTAGCAAAACAATAAAATAAGCTTCAATTTGTAAATTAGCTTAAATTTTTGGCTGAACTTGGGCTCAGATAAAACGCAATGATCTCCTTGAAAAATTTTAGCAAAATTTAGTCTAGCAGCATATGGTGTGTCAGTAGATAATTATAACATGTTATCACCTTTTTGATGTGAATACGTCTCTAAATTTGCTTTCGTAGTGGGAGGCAATTCAGAAAACTGATGATAAAATCAGGGGATGTTTGATGTTGCAGCTGTAAATCTATCATCTACATTCAAAATTTAATTACATCACTGGATAGCTAAAGGATAAAAAAATTCATAACATTGAGTGAGAACTGGTGCATCGCTTACAACGAGAGGGGAAAGTGCTGCTATTTTGAGGTCTTTTTGCTGTGTCCCATATCAATTTAGTATAAATTTTGACTTTGAAAAGCTAGAATGTTCTTTTGCATTTCAATTGTCAGCTCCTATTGATTTGCATGTATAAAACATTAGTGTGGTTATAGTGAATGTATATAGCGTTAAGATAAAAAAATAAATAATGTAATGTCAGCTTATACTCATCAAAAAGCTAAATCAAAATACAGAGAATGTTTACGGTTGGAAAGGGTTTCTCAAGGTTAATCCAGTGAAACCAGTAAAACACCATATGTCAGAGTGAAGCAGTGCCGGGAAGTAGAAGAGTTTAGACATCTGAGTGAATAAACAACGGCCAGTCAGACCCAATGAAACTCAAAGAAGATATTACGCACACGTATTCACGTAAAACACAAGGCCATGTCAATGACACATCCACACACACCTTTTTTTTTTTTTTTTTTTTTTTTCCCCCTTTGATTGGGTCCAAGCAGTAACTTGAAAGCTATCTTTCATGCCTCAAATATCAATCTTATTACTGGTCTTTGGGTTTAGGACTTAAAAGTTAGTATGAACTCGTCTCTAAATTATGAGCCTAAATAGATGATTTATAAATATATAACATTACACATTTAACCCTGAAATTTTTTTTTAATAAATTAATAGCATTATATACAAACATACACACAATTCAATTGTATAGTTTTAATTTCATGTAATGTACTCAAAAGAGTTTGATTTACTATACTATATATGACTATTCATTTAGTTTACATAAGAAGTTAACAAAAATATTATGTACCAGTCAAGTATATTGTTATCTACATTAACAACTCAATAGCTTGCAGTAAATTTTAAAAAACTCTCCTCTCCCCCTTTTGAGTTATTTCATAACTATCAGTTAATAACTAGTTAGCCTACTGTCACGTTGACACAACGTGCATATTTATTATGAAAAATTATTAATACAAATCTTAATATTGTCTAAATTTAAACTAATAATCTATTTTAAATTTAATTTATAAGTTTTAACAATAACTCTTTTTAAAGCTTTCAAATTTCCTTTCAGCCATTTTATTTGTAAGGCAATAACGCACTTTTAATCATTTCGATTTCCTGCCTTCTGCTATGCTAATCAAACTTGCAGCTGCAATCTGTTTTATTTATATTTTTTTCTTCCCATCCTCTTTTCGCACTTATTCATATGTAAGCCTAACTTGCAGTATTGCACTGCTCCCAGACCGCAGTGTTTTGTTTTTATTTTTGCTTCTCTGTGTGCAGCTGCATGCATCGAATGTTCTAGAAAAGTCTTTCGTGTTCCTTTTTTTTTCTCGTACATATCTAATAGCTTAACGGCAAAAGTTGACCTCGTGACATACCCCCCCCCCCCCCTGTACATCTTTGAATATGAGCAGTCAGTTGTAAGTTAGCGACCAGAGTAGTGCTGCGTTGGCGGTTTGGACAAGCACTTGCCCTTCGGGCTTGTGCCTCTGTCCGTGCCCATAATATATTCTAATTTTATGTGAAAATATGTTGTTGCTCCTTACTTCAATATTAATCGTGTGCAATTTAACCTAGAAGCCTATATTGTGATCCTGAAAATAAAAAATTGTCATTATCGTCAATAATCTGTTTTCTTCAATTACGATGATTTAAGAAATAGTGCATTTTCATTCGTCTTCATCTATAGAGTTCGGAAGTGATGTTTTATTTAGTGCAAGGAATTATTCACACCTTGCATGTTGATGATCGTTTTCTTTTCCTTCGATAAGAATGTTTACTGCATGCTCAAGTATTCTAGATGTGTGTGTGTTTGTAAAGAAGTTTGAAGGAAAATACGTAAATCAGGGAAAAACCCTGTGTTCAACTGATTCATCAAATATAACCACTATCATCGATCACATGCGCCACAATTTTTAATTTTCTATGGTTCTGCCTCTAATATTTATTTTACAAATACTACCATCATCATCACAATAGTAAAATTCTTTTCACAATCATAATTTCTTCTGTACACCTACTAATTACACATTTATACAACACACAATGCAGTAGAACTGCTCAAATCCAGACATGCAAACTCAAGAATTTCTAAAATGAAAGAATTCATCACGTTGAGTGAGGACTGACACAGCACTTACATTAGGGGGAAAAGTGCTGCCATTTTGAGATCTTTTCACTGAATCCCATAATTTCTGTTAAGTATAATTTTGACTCTAGAACATTCTTTTGCATCTCAATTGCCAGGAGGAAGATAATCAGCTATAAAATACAAATCTTTACTATTCAAGGAACATAAGATTTTTTTTTTTTTTTTTGGGGGGGGGGGGGGGGCAGAGAGACAAATTTATATGAGAATGATTTTATAATTCATATGACAGGATTTCTATAATGTTAGATTTTTGTAATACTAGGAAAAGTCACAATTCAAGATTTGGGAAGTTCTACTGTACTGCAATAAAACAATTACACCATTCAATAATTTTTCAAAAAACAATTTAGAAGAATTTAAAAATATTACTGAGCTAAGCACTTACAACAGCTAGCTGCCTTCCAATACTTGCAATAGTTATACCTCCAGAAAATACAACACTAGGGAGCCATGATCGAATATACAAGAATTCTCTTTCAGAATACCTAAAAATCATAATATCCATTTTTATCAATGGTTTATCTCTAAATAAATAACTACACTCACTTCCAAAAGCTAAGCACATTCGGAGATTAAAATGTCAATTTTCATAAACCAGTCTAAATTGAAGAAGCTGAAATTTGCTGCAAAGGATGAAGGAAGTATGCCAATATGTTAGGTAAAAGCCAATCACAGTTTCGCACTGAGAAATATGCAAAACTGGCAGTCGTATAAAAAGTCTATTGTGAAAGGTTACAGGAGTTACATGTAAGTGCTGATAAAAGGTGTTTAGAACATTCATTTAATATGTTTCTATGTCTTCCAGAAGACAAATGGAAGATTCTGAAAGCTCTTGGATCAATTAAGCTGGATAGTCTATCACAGATGCTGCTCTTTTCTTCGGTGTTCATCCTTCCATCAATTCAGGATTTTGGAAACAATTTCAAACCAGCCAAAAAGTTGTCTGATGACCTGTAGCTGATTGTCCAAGGGTTACAGCCCCCGCAGAAGATCAATATATTACTGTTGTAGCAAGCAGAATCGAAGATCGACCTCCACATGTGTGACATTTATGGTTGCAGTCAGGCCCGTCGAGAGACAAACTCTGGCCCGGGGGTGGATATCTGCCGGGCCCTCCACCCCCCCCACCACCCCCAAAAAATAAATAAATAAACGAGCATACATGACGTCAGCAATTCAGTTTCGTTTAGGACCTTGTCTCGTCTTTACTTATTCCAGTGTGTTGGTTTTCACGAATTCTATTTCTGTCTATACAGAAATTTTTCTTGAAAGTTTAGCCCGGGCCCCTATACAACACAGTCCCGGGGGGAATCCCCCTCTCGACAGGCCTGGTTGCAGTGGCCATTGGCAAAACAATATCTGCCACTATTGTTCGTCGAAGGTTACATATGAATGGTCTATATGCCCAGGTTCCATGAGTTTGTGTTCGTTTATCTATCCAATCCAGAGTGGCACAATTAAAATGACATGTGAATTGGGCTGTGTCTGATCGGGACATTGTTATGTTAACAGGAGTCCCGATTCACCCTACAACCCAATTATAAGAGTGTTAGTGCCTTGAGAGAACAAGGCAGTCGTAATCAACTTGAATACATCACTGAATTTTCCGTGGTGGAAGCATCGTGGTCTGGGCAGGGATTTCGTTCGGATGTCGCACGGAACTGCACATCTGTAGGCAAGGTTTTGCAATGGCTGTACAGAATTGAGATAAAGAGTCCTAGACCCCATTGTAAAACTGTATGTTGCAGCAGTCATATCTCCTTTGTTTTAAAAGACGATAATGGGTGTTTCGGTTTTTATTCTTTGTTTTGCATTTAAACATCATTTTGTTAATGATGCAAATATGACATCTTATAATTTATGGAAATTCAATATTTTTTATCTCTGCATGCAATTCCTTGTTTTGTTTCATGAATAAACACAGAGCCACTTACTTGCAGCATTTCGTGTCAATGAAAGCAGTACTTGTCCTTTTTTTTTTATTTATTTAACTGCTCTGTGCTTAACTTTTGGAAGTGAGTGTATTAAGAGACAAGTGCTAAGAATATTTCAGTTAAGTAAATGCATATTAAATAATTAGTTCAGGGATGTGCCAGCTGAAATTAAATTTTGGAGCAATTTGTGGAACAAGAAAAAAAGACATTTTTGGAGCAAGAAAAACAGACTAGTGGAGCAATTTGGAGCAAGAAAAAGTCACTTTTGGAGCATAAGAATGTCAATTTTGAAATAGAAAATTTATTTTTGGAGGGAAAGAAAAAAGTCATTAAAGAATGCCAATAAAAAAATGAAAATTAAGGAGGTTCTTAAAAACTCTTAGCTTGTAACAAAAAACCAGTTTTTTTTTTTTTTTTTGGGGGGGGGTGTCCCGAAGCTTATGAAATAAATAAAAAATTCAGTTATTTTATACATTGCTATACAAAATATGTATTTTAAATCAAAAATACAATATTTACTAAACTATATTAACTACCATCAGCAGCTAATAAAAAATTTGGTAACAAAAAATTACAAATTTATATAAAATTAAATTTAAAACAGAGGTCAATTTTTACTCTTAAGGCATTGGAGGTTTTAAACAAACGGATGCCAAAGAAAAAATATTCATTTTTAAGCTTAATAGAGAAAGATTAAAATTAGAATGCTTAGAACGTGTGATGACTTTTGTAAAAATTCGGGAGATTTACAAACGTTTAAACATATATGGAAAAATTTTAAATGTAGCAGTTTTGATGAATTTGGAGCAAAAATGTCCAAAAAGAAATCTTTTTGTAGCAGATTGGCACATCAGGATTGATTTGGCACACTTTGGAGCAATTGGAACAGCTGGCACATCCCTGTTAGTTTTAAATATATATAATAAAAGAATTTCTTTGTGCATAGTGCTAAAACTCTTGAACCAACTAGTCCTTTGGGCAAGGCAAGGGTCCTGTCCCAGAAAGATACTAAAATTTTTCATTCCTCTTTGGTTATTTTAAATATGTGTTTGCTTAATTTATGCAGTAAAAAAGTATACTTATTATATATAATATTGTTTTAATCGAGCCTTGATTATAATCCGTTGGTTTGTTTAAACCTGAACACGCGAAGAGTATTCTTTTTAGAATATATCCAAGTGCCCAATTCCAGTCCCTGTTTGTACAACTGTAAAAAAATATATTCAGATATATAATAAACACTTAAGTAATGCCTTGGTATAAATAAAATAGAGAAATTAAAATTAAAACTATAAAATTTGAAGTAAAAGTTTGATATGTTTGCACATTACTTCTATTTACAGAATTCCATGATTTCTAATTGTTTCAAAAACTGAAGAATCACAAACGATCTTCAGAAAAATGTTTGTCAAATTTTTTTATTATCATGTTCAGTACTGCGATGCAGGGTAGCCACTATCAGTAATGGGACCTGGTATAAATTTTAATGCCCTTCCAGTGCCTATATTCATAACCTATGAGAGGATAGGGAGTCAAAATGTTCTTTTAACATATCTCTTTCCATCTTAAAGAGATATCCATAAAATTCTTGTTATAAAATAAAACACTCACAAATACCTAAAATTCAATTTCAGGGCATTTTGAAATTAGCCATCCAGGGAAGGTAGGCACAAAAAAGTGGGAAGGTTCATTTTTCTTGACTGAAAAAAAAATCTGTAAAATTCTTGCTTTAAAATGTAACAAATATGAATACTATGCTTAGATATAGCTTGTTGGTCAATAAGAACTTGTTAAAAATGTGTTTGAATGTTGAAAAAAGAAAGGAGGAAAAAAGCACTATTTTCTAGTCTCTCAAAATACTAGGCCCGTAAAATATCAATTTCAAGAATTTTTGTGTGTATGATCTATGATAAGCATGTACATGTTATCAGACCTTTAGGTCTAAAGAGGATATTGCTGCAGTGAAGGATTTTTTGAGAGAGGGGGAAAACCCTTTGATAAACCTGTTGAGAATGGAATGAAATTATTCTTCAGGAAATTTTACAGAGTTATAAATTTTCACAGATTAAGCTTTTGAAATAAAACATTTTCAATTAGTTTTTTTTTTCAAGGAAAAAAAAAGAGATGGAAAAAAACTCAGCAGCCTTACGAGGCCCTCAAAACTCTAGGCTCTGGTATGTTGAGCTGGCTCCCAAATGGTGGCACTACTGCCATGTGTATGTAGAAGTCAACAATGAAGGACTGGTTTTTACATTATACAGAAAATAGTGAACTTAATTATTATTTTTTTACTCAAAATACAAATAATTCAAAAATACTTACAAACATATTTCATGATAAACAAGTAACTGTATAATAAACAATGCCAAGGCAGCAGTAATAACTCCTAATCCAAGACCTACTTTCGTTCTATCAAAAGACCACCATAAACCAATTGATAATACTGCAAGTGATACTGACAGATGAAGGTTACTGGGAAAATCAATTTTCTAGGGACAAAGTTAAAGAAACTAACAGAAGAAATTTTAATTACTGTATCATCATATTTATAAATATCATAAAACAAAATACAGTAGGTGCCATTTAATGTTATCATTCGTTCAATATTATCAGAATAATGAAGTCCGGAGCAGATATGCTAAAAATATTTGTTTTTGTAATCAAATCCTACGTTTATTGTTATCAGTTTTGCTTACTATTTTTGATTTTTTATTTTTTCCCCCATTCTGTAACCAAAAGTGGATGCCTTTTGTTGGCCGATGAAGGAATTTCGAGTTTGGGCATGTGGCAGGTGGCGATTTCCTTACCTTTCCCTCCCTTCCCTTCATTCTGTTTCCTCAACTGAGGCATCCAAAACTACGTGACCTTTCGTAGACTGGAAAAGCAGGTTCCTGTGTGTCTCCTTATTTGCTCCTGTTGCTGTCCTTGTTCATATCATGAGCAAGTCGTCCAGCCTATTATAAGTTATAGAATTTTTTCTCTAATCCAGTTAAAACTTACTACACTTTCAAGCATTTTAGCAATGGAGAAAAAAAACGCAAGGATTTAACAGTTAAGGACAAAATTGACATTTTGAAGTGTTTTGATAATTTACCCAAGATGAGTCAGAGGAACGTTGCTGCTAATCTAAACATTTCTCAGCCACTACTCTGCAAAATTCTAAAGAATCCAGACGAGATTGAAAACAAAGCAAAGTTAAATGAAAATTTGAACTGTAAGCAAAAACGTACTGTTAAAGATGAAGAAATGGAATCTGCTTTGGAACTGTGGTTTGCCAATTTTAGGCAAGAGGATGCACGCATAAACTGTCCTTTAATGTGACACAAAGCTGAAGATCTCGCATCTAAGATGGACAAAAAAAATTTCATCACAAGGCACGGGTGATTTAATCACTGGAAAAAAAGAGATAACATTGTGTTTAAACGCACACATGGAGAAGAAAAGGATTCCGATTTTCCAGCTGCAAATTAATGGATTTCCGAAGAATGACCCTAGATAATTGCCGATTATGCCTCCCAGATTATCTACAAGGAGGATGAAACCGGACTATTTTCCTGCCTTGCCAGAACAAATGTATCTCTTCAAAAACGAGAACTCTAAGGAGTGCAATGTAAGAACATATAGCTGTTCCAACCAAAGAACGTATAGCTGTTCTTTGTTGTGCGAGCATGACTGAACAGAAGAAAAAACTTTTTGTTATTGGAAAAAACAAAAAGCCAAGATGCTTCAAGGATGTTAAGAAATTGCATGTGGATTATGCTTCAAATAAAACAGCATGGATGACAGCTGATCTATTCAGCAAATGGCTTGTTAAGTGGGACAAAGAATTAATTCGTGGGATGAAAGCCTATTACTGTGGAGAAATGAGAGTTAAGAGTTTTGGAAAGTATGGAAGGTACAGAACAGCTCAATACCAACGCATTAGCTCTTGGCAAAGAGGAAGAATCTCCTTCAGGCCCTCCATCTTTTGACACTATCATGAGATTGAGTATCCGAGAAAACAATTCAGAACTGTTTCTCACATGGTGGATTTTTTACAGTGGATGAAGGTATCGATGACGTATCGGAATTCAATGAAGCCGAACTTGTGCTACCCAACCTGACTGAAATTGACTTTGCAGAATGGATGTCTATGGATGAGAATGTCCAAGTGGCTGTGACAATGACTGGTGAAAGATGTATGCCGAACTGCACCTTATTGCATTGAGGCAAATGATGAAAAATCATCAGATGAAGATGAAACCGATAGGGAAAACATCCAGAATCCTCCAAGCACTACTATAATGAGAGAGGCGCTCCATGTCTTTAGACTTGGTGTGTAACACCGAGGCACTGCTGAGGACTTTCGAAAACAGTACAGATACGAAAGTTTTATCAATAATTTGCTGAGACAAAAAACGAAGCAGACAACTTTAGAAGACTTTCTAATTGTTCCTGGACACTCGTATTAAATTGTAATTAGTTTACTTATATATGCTATCACTGCTTTTTTGTAGTACTTTTTCTAAGTGGTTCTGGTAGCTTGAACACTAATTGAATTTAACGATTTTTTTAACATACTGTTTGAATTAACCTTTACTTAAATTTGTACCTGCACAAATAAATGTTACTTAGTACATAATAAAATTAAATTTTTGTATTTCCTTATACTTTTCGTTTATTGTTATCAGACGGTTATTGTTATCAAATACCATCTGTCCCAAAGTTATTACATTAAGCGGCGCCTACTGTAAATGCATATGAACATTTGTATTTCTAAACATTATACACACAGTAGCAATAATTTTAAAGCAAACTTTTTTATTTATTTTTATACACAAAATTATAAAATACAGAAGCACAATAAATATAAACAGTGAAAAATATAGATATAATGAATACTTCCATAATTTAATTATTACTATATATATTGCAAAATGTTTAAGGCAGCATTGAGGTTAGTATGTGTTTAACAAGTATATAGTAATAAGCTAGCCATAGAAGGCAGAAAAATAAACTCATAAAGAAACATAATTATCTTTTCACATCATAGCTGAAATTTTTAAAAAGATTGTGTATTCTTCAAGGTATTTTTATGAAAATACATCCAAATAGTTAACTATTTCATAAAAACTACAAATAATTTATAGTTTATGATATAGGTTGATAAAGAATAATTTGTACTTCTTTCATATGCTGGAGGTCTTCTAAATCACTGGTTCCCAACCATTGGTTCGCGAACTGCCAGATGTTCACAAGGTGTGTAATAGGGTTCACGAAAGTGATGTGCTAGTACACAATTACTACACAAGATGTTCACACAAAATAGGTTGGGAATCATTGTTCTAAATGTACAAGCTAATAAAACTTATTAGTACAAGTTCAAGCATATAGTCTTTACTCTCTAGACCAAAGTAAAACAAGTATCTAATATTGTACTCTACTATCATTTTAGCTCAAATTTAGCTTTGTAAAATTAGATTACTAATTTTATAAATAATGTAAATACAAAATAATTTGTGTTGATTGAAAAGTTAAAGAGATTCAATACCTAAATGACTTTATAATAGTTTAATATACTTCTTTTTCTTTTTTTATTTTAATGAATATGAATATTTGTTTTACAGTTCATAAACAAAAGGATACTCTACAGGCTTCATTAATACCAACAAACATTGCTAAACATCTCAGTACATGAGACCATTCCTGAGATAACTGTTGCTCTTTGACCTTGTATTCCAAGAATGGAAGAACCAAACCAACAAGAGCTGCAAAATAAAACAAAATATTTAGTCCTAGAAAAGCTGCTGGGTTTTTTTTTTTTTTTTTTTTTTGCTAAACTGGGTAAACACGATTTATTTGGACACACAATTAATTATAATCAATTTTGCTTATTGAGAAAAAAATAAGGTACTTATGTATAATCCCGGCAGTCCACCAAGAGGAGTGATTTTTCGCCAAGATAAATGGCCAGACACATGAAATTATTGATGGTTCTGAATACAACTGGCAACAGTTTGCCAGCATATTTAACAAAAAAATCTGATGTGTCCAACACATGACTTCCTTGCACGTCTATTAAATCAAAAATGTTTTCTACGCACTTCCTCTAAACTTATTTGTTTGAAAGAGATAAAATATCAATAATAGTAAGGTTTAGCGATTTCTAGCCAAATATTTCAATACCGCCAAGCTGAGTTCACTTTCAAAGATTTCCTTCTGAGACTTTATTTGGCGATATTTCGCCAAAAGCCGACAAACTTGCGATAGTTTGCGAGATTTTGGTGATAGCCAAAGTAGTCATTGACCACAGACTTTCAATGAATTGAATGCATCCATACACCTTAATGTATTTAAAGTCATTTGGCTCACCCTGTAAATAAATTCCCAGTCGATTGCTGTCAAAAAAGATATTGAAAACAGTTAGATATTATAATATAGTTCTAAATACAAAAGTTCAAAATTCTACGGGTTAAACTTTTAGAGTTATACAAAATACGAAATAATTTTTGGCGCCAAATAAGGCGATACTTCGGCGAAACTCGTCAATGTCGACGACATTTGGCGAGATTTTAAGAATGGACCAACAATGACAGATTATCGCCAAATTTGGCGATATTTCGCCAAAACTCGCCAATAACGATGACAAATGGCGATACTTTGGGCATGGACCAAATGACTGACATCGCCAAATTTGGCGACATTTTGGCAAAACTCGCCAAGGTCGAGGACAGACGGCGAGATTTTGGGCATGTACCAAACAATGACTGTCTGCAATTGTATTATATTGAAGATGTCCATAGACATTAAAGTACTGAAATTCTTTTCGGTGGTCCTGTAAATAAACTCTCCAGTAGATTGGAACCAAAAATCGAGATGCACAACTAGATGTTACAACAATCTTATATATGAAATTTCATAATAGTTTTTGAGATTTGAGAGTTAAATATGCACATACGTACACCAAAAGTCGCCAAGCTTGGCGACTTTTGGCATAGTTCTGAGGGAGGCACGTGACCGTGGTCAGACCATTACCTAACTTATGTGGTAGGACGGTATTGTGCTTGAAATGGATGAATGCCCCTAAAATTGCCATTGACCGTAATGTACTGGAAATCTTTTGAGTGTTCCTGTAGCAGAACTGTAAATGATAAAGACACTTTTTTTAATGGAGAAATTCATTTTCTAACTCTTTACAGCATATATCACTTCTCAGTCGTTTGAAATAGCCCAATACCTCTAAAAAACGCTTTGATGTATTTTGGCCCACAGAGCGTAATGTATTTCGAATCTTTTAGGCGGTTCTGTAGATAAACTATCCAGTTGAATGGAACCGTAAGGGGAGGTGCACAACTAGATGTTACAACTATTCAAAATATGAAGTTTTGACATTCTACGCCTAATAGTTTTTGAGTTAGGCGAGTTTAATGAATTTTGGCCCATTGAGCGTAATGTATTTCGAATGTTTTGGGCGGTTCTGTAGATAAACTATCCAGTCGAATGGAACCAAAAGGGGAGGTGCACAACTAGATGTTACAACTATTCAAAATATGAAGTTTCGACATTCTACGCCTAATAGTTTTTGAGTTAGGCGAGTTTAATGAATTTCGGCCCATAGAGCGTAATGTATTTCGAATCTTTTGGGCGGTCCTGTACATAAACTATACATTCGATTGCGACCAAAAGGGGAGGTGCACAACTAGATCATAGAACAATCCTAAATATCAAATCTCAACATTCTATGACCAATAGTTTTTGAGATATGCGAGTTACATACATACGTACGTACAGACGGCATGGAAAAACTGACCACAATAGACTCGCCGCTGGTCAAAATGAGTTGCAGACGCGTTAATATGATCATGCATGCTAGCCTACGATGAGACGCATCGAAAAAATTCTTAAAATTAAATTTAGAGGTAGTCAAAATCGGCTTTTTTGTCGAAATTTGGCCCCCAAAATTTTTCGGGATCACATTACTTCCTTATACTACGTACAAGGAAGTAAAAATAATTTGCCGGGAATGACCACCATGATAATATGCAAGTACCAAAATAATTTTGAGCTGTGAATTATTTTTATATTTTAATAAATAACTACTTTTACTACCAACAGGTATAAAATAATGCATAAAAATTTTTTAAAAAAACATAACCATCGTGACTTATTCAGGGCCTTGCGGGCCCTGAATAAGTCACGGGGGTTGCGAGGGGGGTTGGTTCGCGCATTGCCAGATGTTCACAAGGTGTGTAATAGGGTTCATGAAACTGATGAGCTAGTATACAATTACTACACAAGATCTTCACAAGAAAAATTTGGGAACCAGGGTTATGATTTTGCCCAATCCGAAAAAACCCAACTGGGTTTTTTTCAAAGTTTCAATTTTATTTACATAGATAATCTATCTCTTTATATCAGTACACCACTTGAAAAGTTTATAAACAGCTCCCTGCCTCCCCCCACACCAGCGTTACCTAAGGGGGGGAAAAAATCAGAAAGACTTCACATAGGCATAAAAACTTTCTAGAGTAAATTTTTATGCCTATCTGTATTAAAATGAATGAGGATTTTTTAACCATAAAAAATCATTAGTTTAAAAAGTTCTAATTAAGCACTAGTATATCACTATTAAAATTATTACTAATAGTCAATTTATCTAAGAGTAAACCATGATTGGGGTTGCTATTGTTATCAATTAAAAATTTTTTCATGTATGATTAGTAATTGTAATTAGTTATTACTATTAATTTAACCATTTTTCATTTATAATTGATTTTTGTAATCAATTAGTTGCTTTAAGTTGTATTTAGTAATAAGCAAATTTTTTTTCAAATACTCTGAAACCCCATCCCTTCTGAAAAAACCCTTAAAGAACCCAGTGGGTTGGTTTTTTTTTTTTTTTTTTTTTTTAAACCTGGGTTCTTAACAACCCTGTTGGGAACCATTGTTCTAAATGAACAAGCTAATAAAACTTATTGCAAGGGGTTTGCGAATGTAGGCGATTGCCTAAAGCCCCCCCACCTGGGCCATTTTTTTTTTTTTTTTTTTTCCCTATCACATTAGACTGAGCTTGATAGATGGTTGTTGTGATATATCCTGGAAAAAGCCAAGAAATAAAGCTAACATGTAATAGCAGTGCTAGTAGTATCTTACATAAGGCATGATAGAAAAGAGGCCATGTGCTTGCGCTTAACCTGGGCCCCCCTCGGGCCAGACCTGACATTTTTTTTAAAACTTTATTATAAGACTAGCTGCGTGCCCGTTCTTCACACGCCAGTGATGTGGAATCTAAAAAAAGGAAAATTATTTGACTCTTGACTTAAATTTTGCATCATATGTACTGAGATCATTGCAATATAACGACAAAAAACTATGTCAGTGTCATTCGCTATCAAAAGTGAAAAGCTTGATCGTTTGCTGTGAACTACTCACCTTCAAAATGTGTTATTTCCACATCATACTGTTTTTTAGGTTCATGTTTTAGCATTAAATACCTCTGACACTACATGAAATGGACATTATTGTTTTATTTTAAAATAACTGCACACCCGCTCTTCACATGTGAAGAAGCGAATATTTTACTAAAATATGGTCATAACTACATGTGATAAAACAGAATTCCATTTTTAAAAAAGTCCAAGTAATCTCCTCTATTGAAATTACTGCGGGTTATATTAATGCAAATTAGAATACTTTTCATTTAGTTACTTGTAAAAGAACCATCAAAAAAGGATGAATAGAACACTTAGTTTCATGAAATATTTATCAATGTGGTATATTGTGATTTATTCAATAATCCTTACAAATATATTAATACTACCTAATACGTATATTAATACTATCTATCTTTGCTTCTCACTCCTTAATGCTCAATTTAAAGAAACAGCTTAAATTATTTGGCACAAATAGGACCTTTTTATTTTATGATGATTCTTTGTACCGTAATTTCCGGAAGAAATGCTGTGGCGTTTACGTGTTTAAAAAGTAAAATTTTAACAGGTGCGGCGTTTCTAACGATGCGGCACTTACGTGCCAAAAAAAAAATATATATATATATCCATTCACATGAACAAATATTAGCCTATCACTTTGGTTCTGTACGTAGAAGATCATCAGATTTCGAGGAACTCTGTCCTTAAATGAATTTTTCAGAACCCATCCTCTCCCCTTCCCCTTATTTTGTAAATCCACAGTGATTCTTTCGGAAAACTGTCACGCCTCCACGTATCTTGCAAATGGATACAATATCATCGATAGTTTCAGGATTCAGAGAAGCTGAAATCATAACTCAAGATAATAAATCTATGATACCCCCAGATAATGATTTTGACGATGTTTCAGACTTTGACGGCTTCACATAATTTTGATTTCTCTTAGCAAAAGTAAAATTTGAAATTTTCATCTTTCATTCATTTTGTTTTTTCTTTGTTGGATCCTTTTTCGCAGTAACATAGTATCAGTGTTACGTATATATGGACTTCTTTAACGGATAATTATCAAAATTCATGAACGTAAGTACATTTTCATATTTCTTACTTAATAATTTATTTTTATAGTATGATTTTATTTCATTTTTTTCACTTAAATGAAATGCCATACATCATGACACAGAGCAAAATTTTCCAACTGTGAGGTTCAAGGTCATGTGCATGCAATTTAATTTAGTGCGGCGTTTCTGTACAGTTTTAATTTTTCTTGGCCTGTTTTCTTCGAGTGTGGCGTTTATGCTGATGCGGCGTTTCTTCCGGAAATTACGGTAACAATAATCATTTCCAATTTTAGTTGCCATTAAGAAAGTTCTCCATATATATTTAATTTATGCATAATTCTTATCAGATTGGCATATGTAGCACTGCAAAACATTTCATCTCACCATGGTAGAAAATAAGCAGTACCAATTTAAATATCCCATATAGCTAATCATATGTTCTGTCTCGTGGTAAACATAGAGTAATCTTGAGGAGCTATTTAGAATAGCTTTAATAGTGACAGGATGTTAGTGTTGCAGAGTTTACAAATTTTAAGAACTTTTAATTTATGTCGACACTGTTTAACTGCCATAAAGAAAACCTGGGTAGTTGAGAGAGTTAATCTGGTTAATTTGCACAGTAGTTTTCAAATTGTATAATATTGAAACTGTCAAAGAAGTAGAAAATTTTTTTGCTTTACATTAAAATAAAACTATGCCCGCAACATGCATGTGTTAGGAAACAAATATGGCTGTGGCATAGTTAAATGCCAAAAATAAAAAAGTAAATAGAAAAATTTTAATATATTGCGCTTTAAAATGAACTTTGTAGCTATTAAAATGAAGAATATTTTCAGCTGTGTTAAAACATTTTAATTTTTAAATAAGCAATGGATTAGAATACCACTTAGAATAACAATCGCAAATTTCTTAGTTTATTGTAAGTTTTTCGTGGCATAATTTTTACATATCTTAAAGCACTTGACGCCACAGAAGTAGATCCTCACTTGCGAATTGAAAATCCGGTGCCCCATTTAAAAGCTTATCGATAGGTTGAAAAAACACATTTTTCTAATCCTTTCTGTGGCAGTCTTATGTAATTCTCGTGATATGATTGGGCCGGCTTTCCGATTAGCTACCGCTTGGCGACTTCCTACTACTGGCGCCGCGGCAGGAGTGATTTCTCCCATTACTTGGCAAGCCTCTCCGTTCGATGGGAATGGAAAACCGGTCTGCGATTGTGATCCGGGACTGATCGTAACGAGAGTTGTCCGCTTAAAACGAATCGGACACTGATGCAGCTCATTTTAAAATGATTCGGTCGTGGATAGGATGCAGTGGCTGTTTTAAAAGAACTGCATCAGTTTATTTGAAAGTGGTTCCGTTTTTGTTTCGTTTGCTAGTCTTTTCTCTTTCCGGCAGAGCAACTCTATAGTTGGTTTTTATACAAACATATCCGTTGAATAAAAAACTTTCATAATTAAGAGTACGGCAAAAATTCACGTTTTGTTAGGTTTTTGATTATTAAAAAAAAAAAAAAGAGAGAGAGAGAAAGAAAAGAGAGGAACTGTTTCTGTAGCTAATCTAAAATCCTTATTTATTGTAAATGAAAAGAGATAGTATTCAGTATACAAATAGCTATAGGGGCGACTATATTAATTACAGTAAAACCTGACAACAGCAATACTTAAGGGACCAAGACCAAATAAAATTTATCCAATATCATTATAGCGAGGTTTTACTGTATTATAAATTTGAATCGATTACGCAAGTTGCGACTACACGATGAAACTCCTTCTTAATACCAGGTTTAACATGTTCACTCTCTTACATTGCGAAGATATAACAACAATTTTGAGGTGCGTGAATTCAATATTATTCAAAATTTGAATGGATTACACAATTTGGGATTACATGTTGTAGACCGACACAAATTTTTACTTTCTTGGCATAACCGAATGGTCCGTTTTTGTGTAGTAAATTAGCTGTACAGTTAGTTTTTATACAAAGATGGGTATGCGGAAATTTTTTTAGGTTTCTATTACATACTTTTTATTTATATACATACCCTCCAACATTGGCCTTCACCTCATCAGTAGCACTTACGCGATATCGACGGGGGGGGGGGGTGTTAGGGGAGTCATAACCCCCCCATGAGGAATTTTTTGCCATACAAAATGTATATTCTTCACTCCCTTGTCACAAACACCTATACATATATATGAGTTGAAGTAGTCATACCCCCCCCCTCTCCCCCCCGCTTTTTAGAGGTTTTCTCAACACTGGGTGTCTACCAAATTTCTGAAAGTCAATTTCCTGACTTTTGGGAGGTCCCGGGGAAAAAAACTCCTGACCAATGCATTTTACTTAGGGAAATTGCACAATGCTTGTCTTTATATTTGCATATTTTGTACAACTTCTTTAAATCAATTTTGACTAAAGTATACAGGATTAGGCTTTCATCAATTGAGAAACAGAAGTAGTTGCACTTTCGGATAGTATTAACTAACTGTTCTTGGAAATACAGTCCTAATATATAAGTTACCAAGTAAGCTAATTTGTCTTTTACCCTCACGTCACGATTGATGAGTCCCCCCATTTTCTCCTCCTTATACAAACACATCGCTTGATGCTTTCGCGGTCCGAAAAATGCGTCGCAGTTGCTTTCGGTTTCCAGTCTGACAATTAGAGAGAAAGTGTAGAAAAAACAAAGACATGAAAAAAATTGATTCTTTTGGTGAATTTTCCGGACCCATTTTCCGATTTCCCGCCTTTTACCAGACTTTCAAGAGCGGTAGACACGCTGCAACATCATTATTAGAGGTTTTTTAAAATATCAGTAGTACTATCACATTTTAAAAAACGATCCATGTGAACAAAGAAAACAACGTGCACTGCACTTTCCTTCCACAAAAGAGCTAAGCTTACATCCAAACACAGGACGGAGAAAGATAGGGTGGCGGGAAATGCGAGAGGAGACGTGACGTAACAAGAGAAGGAGCAGCTAACGGCATCCCCCCCCCCCTCCCACGCACACCACACTTTCGCCGACACAAGTTCGCTCACGGCTGCCGGCGCCGAGGGAGAATGTTGAATTCCCTTCTTTCACGATCGGCGCCGACACACAGGAGTGTTGACTCACAACAAAGCAGCTAGGGTTGCAAACCGCACCTCCGTGCAGGCATAATGCCCTAAAAAAAGTAAACATTTGCTCAATTCCGTAGTTTTTTCGTACCATCCGTAGCTCCGTAGTTCATGCTACTTATCCGTATAAACTACGGATAATCCGTAGCAGTTGGAGGGTATGTATATATAAAACTGATTTAAGTTTTCTTTCAAAAATAATAATCAAATAACAAATAAAATCCTTTAAAAATATATTTCTTTCGTTGCTTTATAATATTTTCTTCCAAAAATTCACCTATTACAATACAAACTTACACCTGTAAACCTGTACATGTGATGGTGCCATTTTCCATGTTTTTATGGGAACGGAGCTTAGTGACTAGGGCACTGCAGGATACTATTCGTTTAATAATAACATTATTAGAAAGCTGATGATTTCAATTTTAACAACTAGTAAACAAATGTAAGATATTCATTGAATGGGTAAAGTCACTAATACAGTTGATCATTAATAAAATCTTTACATTATTTTGGACATTAACATTCTGGGCTTTACATATTCTGGACAATCTCGAGCACATTATTTTGAAAAGAGATTCTACTTCTAAAACACATTTTTGCTGATTTTGATAAAGATTGGGGGGGGGGGGGGGCAGATTTATGTACCCAAGGATCTGTGCAGAAGAAAACTGGGTCTATTTTGTGGCCCCTTCACAGAAATGCAATCGATTAAAGCGGCCCTTCATTGACATTTCACCCTACATTTTAATCTGATTTATCAATTATTATTTTTTTAAACGCGACTTTTATTAAAAATTGGTATGAAATTTCACAAAAATAAGTGTTGAAATTCACAAAATTAAGTATTGAAATTCACAAAAAAAAAAAAAAAGCAGTTTTTCACAAAAATGGGAACTCAGGAAAAAAATTCTGAATCGACCCCTGGTATGTGTTTGTTAAACTGAATTTAGGTGATGAGAAATAACTGAATTCATTAATCCAAGTCTAAGGAAAAAAACATTCCTTTTCTATAAATATATTTTCCTTGGAGTCTTTCAAGAATGCTTAAGAAAAAAAATTCTAGATATTAAAATAATAAGTTTACTCCTCTCTTTTGTGAGTTTATTCTGTTACCTTCTAAGGTTCAGAGGGCTAACGATGATAATTTATAAACTTGAGAAGAAAAATTCTTCAATATATTTTTTTTTCTTTTGAGTCAAAATCTGTTATATATTATGCTCTTGAACTTGGATAGTTTTTGTATTATTTGGAAGTCCTTTCATTGGTGTAGTAACAGATAGTTACTAAGGTATCGGACTTACGATGAAACTTATCACGGTGAACGTACTCGTTAAATCTGTGAGGCTTTATGTTCTTCTTCTCTGTTGTCTGCACTGTTAAAAATGATTTACTTAAAAATGTGTACTTTAATGTACTCATATTTTTTTAAATGCATTTGCATCATAAACGAGTACATGGCGTGCTTAAATATAAATAACCATTCAAACTGAAAAATAATCATGAAAAAAAGCGCACCGGAAAAAGAGCACCCGGAATGGAATGGGTTTGTATTTCGTGAAGAGAAGAGGGGGGGGGCTGAATTTAAAAATATGTGAGAAACAAGTGGGTATCCAAAGGGCGTAAACAGGGGTACATTAGTGTATTTGCCCTGATTTGTAAGTATACAGTATCACTCTCCTACACTCTACAGAAGACCCTACAGACTCTAAGAAACTCCTTCTCCAGATTAAAAAATAAATAGAAAATAAAAAACGGAGTAATAATAACAATAATACTAATTTCAGCGTTTTTTTTTTTTTTGTTTTTTTTTTTTTTATAAACTGATTGTTCAATTTGTTTGTATTCTTAAGACAAAGTCCAGAACTAGTGATTCAGTGACAAATTACAGCAGTTTCGAAAAATTTAAGTACCATCTCTCACCTAACAGGCAACCCTAAGAATCTAAGACTCCACGGATTTAGCATGCACGTTCTCTGTAATATGTTATCACATTCAGTCTGATTTGTAATCAGCTATGGCTTATTATTATTACTGGTTTTCTTTTTATAAGAGCAAGATTTTATTCAGATTCATGGTAATCTATCTTGTTAACTCTTTGGTTTTAAATAATAATTCTTAGAATGAATGATTTATAAGTATATAGTATATTTACATATAAATATTTTTATTTTATAAAGTATTTAATTTAAATATTGCTACTTTTATTTTAGACATACCTTTTTTTTTCAGAATTAAATTATGATAATAATAAGTCAATTTAAAAAACTTCCTTAAAAAAAAACTTTTAAAATCAAATGTTAGTATAAGTGTAATGTTTTTAAACGAATTTTCATTTCCAAATTCTAAAAAAAAAAAAAAAAAACCCTTCTTAAAGGAAACTGGCTAAAAATTGTTTAAAACTCATTTCTTAAAGTGTAAAATATCGGCTATATATAACTGTAATTAAAATTAATTTTTTATTAGTTTTGTTGGAATAGTTTTAATAATTATATATTTACCATTATTAGTGTTGCAAAGCTTATTCCCCCTCACCAACTTTGATTAAATATATATGCAAGCCTTTTTATGAGTAAAACTGAAGCTTTCTACATCACCTCATTAATGAATGTGTTGTATTGTTTTTGGGGGATAGTGTTTTTTACAGATCAAGAGCAGTAATTTTTATTTTTAATTGTTTTAACCACTAATTATTTATTTTCTTAATACTTGCAATTAACTTGGATGTTTAATTTAAATACCTATTGTCAGGAGATATAATGGTCTGGATGACTCTTCTTCTATAACTCAATAGCTAACTTCTTTTAAATTACTACTAATCATCTTTTTTTTTGTTGGGATCTTTTTTTTAAATAATTACCTTTTCTTTAAATTAATTCTGCCTTTGTTTGCCCGGTCTCCGGAGGTGTAATTTTAATTATCAGGTAAATTCTGTCGATTTTCTGCTGACTATTAAGTTTCCCTCTCTCTTCAATAGCATAACTCATTTCTTGCAATATCTCTTGTTCATGTCCGGTTTTTAATTAGTTTTACTCTCTTCTAATTTTAATTTTTATTCCAAATTTTACCCAGGGTTGTCTCGGACGATTAGCTATCTCCCGCTAAAATTTTAGAAAATTTAACGTTTTTAAGGCCCTTATGATCAATTAAGTTTTTTCCCCATTTCAAGATGGCCGTTCTTGCCTGCGTTTCTTCTCGGCCAGGTTGGGTTCTTTCCCGCGTGTAGTAGTTGCTGGCCGCCATTTTCTTCTTTCTCGCTTCCTTCCCCCGTCGATCGAATGTTCTCGAAGTTTCCCGGCTGAGATGGCGCGCTCTGATTGGTCCCCGCGGCCGGCGTCTCTTCCATGCTCCCCAAGCGCGGGGCGGGAAAAAATTCATTCTGAGAGCTGACGCGGTGCTGTAAGGAGGGTGATTCCCGGACTCTCTTCTCGCTCTTTTTTTTGTCCAAGTTCGACGTTTGTCGCCCCATCAAGCAACTTATAGGATGTGATCCCCCAAAATCGGAGGCCAGAGGGCCAGGATTAATGATGATCACCACGTAATTTTCTTTTTCCCCTTTTTGTTTTTTCGGCCAACATGCCGATGCGACACAAGCTGCCACCATTGGATGTGAATTGGGCGTAAGGCCCCCACCCCCCTGTGTTTTGTCACAAGCGGCGATGAAATTTACCCGGAATTGACGTCTCGCACTACGTTCGCCATTTTGCCCTGCCCGGGAGACGCTTGTGTTGACTGGAACGCGAAGTCCCCGACACCTGCAGGAGTTCCCTGACCAGAGGAGAGACCAAGATGCCGCCTCCGGATGCCATCAGTGACCGTCCGTTGGTTCCCTAGAACGCCGAGACCAGACCTGCCATTGGATCCGTGGGCGAGACCTGACCATTACCTTTTTTTTTCTCCACCACGAGCTGGATCAGCGACTACATGCTTCAAGCTGTGCTAGAACTATCCCTTTTGTTTTTTATAATGTTAAATGGGGGGGGATTAAATAACAAATGCTAAATTTTCTTTTTCAACTTTACTGACTAGCCTTTTATTTACTTTTGGAAATCTCTGAACTGATTCTTTACCCACGCTTGTGACAACAAACTCCAAGTAGTGACTACTTATACGAGGACTTTACAAAATTTTGCTACTGACCACTTCCTTGGACTCTAAATCATCATGGTCAGTATTGCGTATTACCCTTTTGTACCAAAGATTTTTTACCTTTTTGTCTTCGTTTAATGTTGTTCTGTCATGTTTTATGTCGTACTACATATATACTGTATGTTTTTGTTGTGAAGGAATGTGCAGGTAAAACTTTGCCTTTTGATTGATTTTTTCTTTATGGAATATGTAGGTATAGGGTTGAAATTTTTTTTTATGTGTCCTGACTTGGGACATGGGTTCTTGATGTTTATTTGAGGTATTTTGCATTATGCAAAATTTTTTTTTCTGGCTGCCATGGCTGGTCTTCCCCAGGTTTAGTTGTCAAAATGGTATTATACGCTGCTTCTCAAGACATTTCACCAGTGTGTTCCTGGCTTCTCAACGAAAAATTTTTTACTTCGTAAAAAATTTTTTGGGGGAGAAGGAAGGATAATATGTTGTATTGTTTTTGGGGGATAATGTTTTTTACAAATCAAAAGCAGTAATTTTTATTTTAATTGTTTTAACCATTAATTATTTATTTTCTTAATACTTGTAATTAACTTGGAAGTTTAATTTAAATACCTTTTGTCAGGAGATATAATGGTCTGGATGACTCTTCTTCTATAACTCAATAGCTAATCTTTTAAATTACTACTAATCATCTTTTTTTTTGTTGGGATCTTTTTTTTAAATAATTACCTTTTCTTTAAATTATTTCTGCCTTTGTTTGCCCGGTCTCCGGAGGTGTAATTTTAATTATCAGGTAAATTCTGTCGATTTTCTGCTGACTATTAAGTTTCCCTCTCTCTTCAATAGCCTAACTCATTTCTTGCGATATCTCTTGTTCATGTCCGGTTTTTAATTAGTTTTACTCTCTTCTAATTTAATTTTTTATTCCAAATTTTACCCAGGGTTGTCTCGGACGATTAGCTATCTCCCGCTAAAATTTTAGGAAATTTAATAACGTTTTTAAGGCCCTTATGATCAATTAAGTTTTTTTCCCCATTTCAAGATGGCCGTTCTTGCCTGCGTTTCTTCTCGGCCAGGTTGGTTTCTTTCCCGCGTGCAGTAGTTGCTGGCCGCCATTTTCTTATTTCTCGCTTCCTTCCCCCGTCGATCGAATGTTCTCGAAGTTTCCCGGCTGAGATGGCGCGCTCTGATTGGTCCCCGCGGCCGGCGTCTCTTCGATGCTCCCCAAGCGCGGGGCGGAAAAGATTCATTCTGAGAGCTGACGCGGTGCTGTAAGGAGGGTGATTCCCGGACTCTCTTCTCGCTCTTTTTTTTGTCCAAGTTCGACGTTTGTCGCCCCATCAAGCAACTTATAGGATGTGATCCCCCAAAATCGGAGGCCAGAGGGCCAGGATTAATGATGATCACCATGTAATTTTCTTTTTCCCCTTTTTGTTTTTTCGGCCAACATGCCGATGCGACACAAGCTGCCACCATTGGATGTGAATTGGGCGTAAGGCCCCCACCCCCCTGTGTTTTGTCACAAGCGGCGATGAAAATTTACCGGAATTGACGTCTCGCACTACGTTCGCCATTTTGCCCTGCCCGGGAGACGCTTGTGTTGACTGGAACGCGAAGTCCCCGACACCTGCAGGAGTTCCCTGACCAGAGGAGAGACCAAGATGCCGCCTCCGGATGCCATCAGTGACCGTCCGTTGGTTCCCTAGAACGCCGAGACCAGACCTGCCATTGGATCCGTGGGTGAGACCTGACCATTACCTTTTTTTTTCTCCACCACGAGCTGATCAGCGACTACATGCTTCAAGCTGTGCTAGAACTATCCCTTTTGTTTTTTATAATGTTAAATGGGGGGGGGATTAAATAACAAATGCTAAATTTTCTTTTTCAACTTTACTGACTAGCCTTTTATTTACTTTTGGAAATCTCTGAACTGATTCTTTACCCACGCTTGTGACAACAAACCCAACGTAGTGACTACTTATATGAGGACTTTACAAAACTTTGCTACTGACCACCTCCTTACTTTTTCATTTCTTTTACTGATGTCGCGAGGCCACTAGCTGTTTACCCCTGTTATTTGTTAAATAAATTTGTGATTTGGTGATCTAATACGATGTCTCTGTGTTTATTTTACCACTTTTCTAACACACACTTCAGGCAAGGCTGAGATCATTGGGTTATTTTCTACACTTTCGGACACAACGCATGGTAAAAATCTTATTCTGATTTTGGTAACTTGCTCAATTTTAAAAATCAAAGAAATGAAAAAGTAAGTAAACACTGCGCAGGGGTCTTACAGCGCGTGGTAGAATTGCACAGGAACAAAAAATACTTGAATGCTTTAATACCCAATATTAGCCTTGAAAATCAAACAAAAAAAAAGAAAAAGGAAATGCTTAAATAAAATTGTCATGACAAAGGTAGTTTGATTGGATCCAAGAACTTAAGTTAAAAGGCTCTGCTGCAGCAAAAAGAAAAAAATATAAAAAAAATATTTATCCTATCAAAAAGAAAAAAAAAAGAAAATTGGGCAAACAAGTCCCCACCTTTTCCTAGCCTCACAAGGCATGTGATGAAAATCCCGCATTAAATCCCTACCTGTTACTTGAAACCCCACCTCTTATATCCAACAGGTTAGTTTAAACAATTGCCAAAATAAAGAAATTACAAAACAAAAAAGGGAACTCTGCAATTTTTTACACCAAAGGGTGCAGCAAAATACATAGATGTGCAGAACAACTCAAACAATTACAGAGATTAGCTTAGGCCAAACCAGTAATCTACATGGCATCCACAATTATGATTTTAACAAAAAGGATTTAAACATCGTTACTGGAAGCAATACATTAGAATGGCAGACAAAGTTGAAAAAGAAAATTTAGCATTTGTTATTTAATCCCCCCCCATTTAACATTATAAAAAACAAAAGGGATAGTTCTAGCACAGCTTGAAGCATGTAGTCGCTGATCCAGCTCGTGGTGGAGAAAAAAAAAAGGTAATGGTCAGGTCTCACCCACGGATCCAATGGCAGGTCTGGTCTCGGCGTTCTAGGGAACCAACGGACGGTCACTGATGGCATCCGGAGGCGGCATCTTGGTCTCTCCTCTGGTCAGGGAACTCCTGCAGGTGTCGGGGACTTCGCGTTCCAGTCAACACAAGCGTCTCCCGGGCAGGGCAAAATGGCGAACGTAGTGCGAGACGTCAATTCCGGGTAAATTTCATCGCCGCTTGTGACAAAACACAGGGGGGTGGGGCCTTACGCCCAATTCACATCCAATGGTGGCAGCTTGTGTCGCATCGGCATGTTGGCCGAAAAAACAAAAAGGGGAAAAAGAAAAATTACGTGGTGATCATCATTAATCCTGGCCCTCTGGCCTCCGATTTTGGGGGATCACATCCTATAAGTTGCTTGATGGGGCGACAAACGTCGAACTTGGACAAAAAAAAGAGCGAGAAGAGAGTCCGGGAAGCGTTTTCCCAAACCCTCAAGACTTCACGCACTTGGCGAAAACAGGAGGGAGCCAACGGTTTGGCGGAAGAGAGATGTGCATTGCGAAAGCCACCCTCTCATCAGGGCTATAGAATCACAAGGGCTGGGTCAATCGCCTGCGAGCAGACTTCGTGCGATTACACGATCAACTGTAATCGATTACAAGAATTGATATGGATTACGATTACGATTACTAACAATTTCCAAATAGATTATGACTAGTGAATATTAATTTAGTAAAATAACAGTAATCTTGATGTTAAAGTCGTTATTGATGCTGGATATGCTATCGTAAAAGTTGATAGCAACTCTGTGGATTGTGTGTTTAATCGGCTCAATGGCCAGGTCATTTTGAATCGCAGCGTTTTTAGGAAATGGTTTCCTTTATGGACTTTTCTAAGTATTGTACCTTGTTTAGCTTGCAGGGATCTCATGTGCGATTTAGCTGCAAAAGCCCATACGGGGGCTGCTTAAGTTGCGGTAGGCCTTATCATTGTTTTATGAATGAGGGTTTTGTTTTGCTTGCTGAGTTTTTTAGAATAAAGTATAGGTGCAATCTTTTTGGCAGCAGCGGTTTCTAATTTTAGTTATGTGTGGTATCCATGTAAGTGACTTCACGGATCTAGCTCAACCGTAAAACAAAAATTTTTGTGGAAAAAAAAATTAAAATTCTGGTTGTTTATCATAAATGTATCAAATTTATTATTGCTTAAGTTTGATTATACTAAAAATTTGTCTGGAAATAATGACTGCAATTTCAATTTCTCAATAAAAATTTATCAGTTGTTCCAAAAATAAATTTAAGCAATGATAAATTAGATAAAATGATAATAAATAACCAGATTCATAGTTTTTCTGTATAAATTCTTCTTTTGTAATTAATTTATTTGCAGAAGACCTTGCAAAACCGGTGACCCCCTCAAAGATCACAACCCTTCTTCAGGAAAAGGTAGTAGATGGTGTCTAGACGGGAAGCGTTTTCCCAAACCCTCAAGACTTCACGCACTTGGCGAAAACAGGAGGGAGCCAACGGTTTGGCGGAAGAGAGACGTGCATTGCGAAAGCCACCCTCTCATCAGGGCTATAGAATCCCAAGGGCTGGGTCAATCGCCTGCGAGATGTGAAGTTAGGGGAGAAGTCGTGGAGATAATGTTTTCTCAATGACTTTTATTAGATTTTTCTCACTTAAAATGTTATCTATGACATTTTAGATTTAGTGTGATATATTTTTAGGAAAAATTAAAACAATTGCTTCTGTGAATCCCTTTCTATTAGTAATATATAATATACATAGGCTCTCAAAAATATATTCAAGTAGAAACCAGATTTTCTGTTTTGAGATAAAGTAATGAATATAGGATTGTTTTCTAAAAAAAGAAAGAAAAGAATCATTCAAAATAAAACATTATGCACCAACTTTCTTTATATATGTGTGTGTGTGTGTGTTTAAATTTTAAATGTTAAAAAATATACAGTAAAACCCATTTAAAAAATTCCCGCCTAAAAAGTTCTTATTTGCGGTTCCCTATTTTTTCCTATTCTTACAATGTGAAAACAACCCGTTTAAAAAGTTTCGTTCCAAACACTTTCCTGCTTAAAAAGTCTTTTTCCACTTCTAAGTTTACATTCAGAGCGTGTTTACATGTGACTTTCGTTTTTTGTTTTGTTTTGTTTTTAATTTTTTTCCCTTTCTTATTACTGTTTGAAAAATCAATTTTTAGGACTGAAAAAGTATGGCATTGGCCAGTGAAATGCTAACAGTGCATGAAATTCATGAGGTTACAGAAAATTAAGAAATGAGCTAAACTGAATAAGAGATTGCAGAAATTCTTAGTTTTCCGGATGCTGTAATAGGACTAGAAACTTTTCACCGTCTTATTAAAAGTGTTGAAGATGATAATTTTTTTTTGAAATGAAAGACCAATTGAAGATCGCCGATAAAAACACAAAAACTAATTTTTTTCTTTTCGTCTGTAAAGTCGATTCTAATAATGCTTAAAGCTGATATTTTTAAAAAGATTTAATGTAAATAGTTAATTTTATTGTTTTACTTTATTAACTAATTTTTTAAGGTGCAAAACAATTATATAAGTACTTTCTATAATATTTTAATAAAGTAAAAAGATTTTTCGTTTAGATTCTTTAATTTTCTGTTCTCTTTATCCAGGATGCATACTTTCCTTTTTAATTTTCCAATTTCAGATGTTTTATTTTTTTTTTATACAGAAGGGTTCTTTTTAATTTCTGTGCCATGATTTTAAATGAACGACGATTTTTATTTTTTAATATTGTTAATTTCCTTCTTGCACACTCTAACTCAATTTTTAAACTGCTGATTTCTTCTTCCAGTGCATCACAGTTTTTACAACTGTCTTTCGTTGAACTTTCATTCAAGTTTACTTCATCATCATCATTTATTGTATCTTCTGATCGTATTTTCTTAGGACTTAAATTATACTTATTCTACTGAAAGCATCTTCCGAAACTTTCCTCTTTTTTTTGCCTTTCCGATCTAGGATTTGTTTTTTCTTCCAATTTAAAAGAAGGTAAATTAACTGTAGGAATCTTTTAATATTTTTCTTATAGGCAGACCTAAAAGTCTGTTTTGTAAGTCATCAATATAATGGCTTTCTTCGAAGTGTTCGCTGCACATTCGAGCATTTTTGGGGTTAACCCTTTGAGGCGCAACCCTTTCCCAATGCTGAAAAAAGGGCAGCCGTTGCCATCGCTCGACTTAACTACCAGCAAGAGGGCGGACGATCGAAACGTTCATCGCGTGCCACAGATCTAGAGACCCCTTTTTTGACGACAGCTGGCTGTGCGGCAATCAAATAGATAAAAAGTGGAATCATCACAGTAAAATTTCTCAATATATAAAAATGATAGTTTATTATTGAAGATTAGTTAAAAAAATTTCTTGGTGAATTCATTACGCTTGATAACGAAATATTGACTTATTTTGCATGTTCTCAGTTTTGAATAATAAGGAAAAAATAACTATATGTTTCAATATGAAGCTAGAAATTAAACTTACAACAGAAAATTAAGAAATCTACTATTACTAAGACAAATCCGTTAAAAAAAAATTAAAAAAAAAACGTCGGTAGCACCAAATTAAAAATATTAGGCATTTTTTTGAAGTGCTTATAGAAAAGTTTTAAGCATTTAAGTTGTGTTTTTATCTGTAAATGAATGGCTTTACAGATAAAAACACAAATGTACATAATACAGAATGTATAATTATATACATTTCTTACTCTACCATTTAGTATTTAACAAATTACATTCTTTAAATATATCGGAGACATGTTTATTAAATGCAATAGATCAATAAACCTATTCTGATAATTACGCTCAAAAGAAAGTAGATGGCGCCAAAAAGAACATGCGATAAACAATTTTAAAGTGCCTAGGATAAAATTGCGGAGCCGATAAGTTAAATTTTATCTATAAATAAATGTTTTATATATACAATCATATTATATACTTTTCATATTCTACCAATATATTAAACTAATTACATTTTTTAAACACAGAAAGCGCGCCTGTATACATCAAAATTCTTGAGGCGGTCTTACTAGCACTGCAACCTTATAGCGACTACAAGCTCGCGTAACTCCTCTCTTCTGCCAAATCGTTGGCGCGCTCCTGTTTTCGCCAAGTGCCTGAAGTCTTGAGGGTTTGGGAAAACGCAGACGGGAACACTACAAAAATCGGTTAACCATCTAGGTGGGCTGTTCGCACCGGAAAAAAAATACCTGTGGCATCTGACCACTGAAGCTTTGACGTCATATTTAAATTTTCTGGTGAGTGCTACAAATATTAGAAAATAATCTCTTGGGTAGCTTATTTTCTAATATTTGTAGAAATAGTTTTCTAATATTTTTCAAATATATTTTAATTTTTATCGTTAACTTAAAATTTGTGATACAAAACAATGCATTATGATCTATTTCATTTATTTCATTATATAATTAGTTGCAGTTAAGTTTACCCTTTGTCGCAAAGTTAAATTTCCTGTCTCAACTCATTAAAATGTTGCTATGCGGGAGTAAATTCACCAAAAATTTCAAATAGGTTTATTTTATGAAAATAAAACTGTGAAAGCTCTATTGTTGAAGGCTTGTGAATAACGTAAAAGTTTAGTGACAGAGCAGTGGTTAGGCTTTTTATATCTAGGAGGTAGAGATGGGCGGTTCGACTCATTTTACTGATTCGAATCTCGACTCACTCACTACTTCGATGATTCGAATCAGTGATTCGAATCTTGAATCAATAAAACAACTAAAGAAATTTTCCCTCTCTCTGCGCCGAAAGCCGTACTATTTAAACACCCTTCACCCATTCATCGGGTTTCTTCTCCGCTGAGTTCTCGGGCAGTTAGCATCTCTCTCTCCTTGCTCCAGTAAAACTAGTGTTTAAACTGCCCGAAATGAAAATACAGGGGAGCTTCGTATGACCCCCTGGGCCTGTAAGATTAAAAGGTTAAGTTTGGTGTCAAAGTATTCGAAATTTTATGTATCGATGGGGGTCACAGAGGGGGGTCGAGAATCAATAAAAACGCGCTCCGATGGATAGTTTCAGAGATATACGTTAATTAATTATGGTAATTAGACTAATTAACCATGATTGAGGCTTAAAAGGACTGCAAACATGTAGAAATTGGCTCTGGGATGGTTTCCAGACTTTGGAGTTGCCGCCGGAGGAGGCTAGTGTTTAAAATGCCCAAATTGAAAATATAGGGGAGCTTCGTATGACCCCCTGGGCCTGTAAGATTAAAAGGTTAAGTTTGGTGTCAAAGCATTCGAAATTTTAAGTATCGGTGGGGTGTTGAGTCTAGGGGGGGTCGAGAATCAATAAAAACGCGCTCCGGTGGATAGGTTCCGAGATATACGTTAATTAATTATGGTAATTAGACTAATAAACCATGGAGCTGTTTTTTCTGCGATGAGAGAAGAAGAAGCTTTCCGAGAGAAAGCAGTAGCAAAAGCATCACAAGCTGGTATTGATCTCAGGATTTTCTTATCGCCGGCCTCAGAGGCGTAGCCAAGGGGGGGGGGTTAGGGGGGTCATAACCCCCCATGAGGAATTTTTTGCCATACAAAATGTATATTCTTCACTACATTATCATACACACGTATACATATATATGAGTTGCAGTAGTCATAACCCCCCCCCATAAAAAAATTCTGGCTACGCCCCTGGCCGGCCTGTATTTTTGCCCTTTATCGAATTCGAGATTTCACTGAAATGAAAATGGGAATATCGGATATTTGATGTTGAAATAAAACCGATATGTCGATTTTTGGCCCAGTCCTACTGAGGGGCTGCTGCCCCCCCCCAAAAAAAATGGGACCCTTTACTTAGCTTACAATTGAACTTTATCTTTAAATTTGATACCCAGCCCACCCCGAAATAAAATCCTGGCTACGCCACTGTCAATAACACTAACTACGCCACTGCTTTAGGCCCTATTTTGTATTTCTCTGAATTACGAAAGAAAATAAAATCATTCCCCTTAAACGAAAAACAAGGTAAAAAAAAAAAAACGAAATCTGCTGCAATAAAGCGAAATGTTATTTTGCTTACTACAAAGTCCTTTTGTGAGAGCGCTTAATACCGCCCCTGTATCCTTCATTAAAAGTGACAAGCACAATCCTAACTTTATTTCATTCTATTTCCCTTCACATGAAAATCCGCCACCATGTAAACTTAACGTTCCGTTTTTTTTTTTTTTTTTTTTTTTTTTTTTTTTTTTTGAGGGTGGGGGCAGGGGGACATATATTAAAGTTAAAAGTAGAAAAGGGATGTTTCATTAAATTTTAAACAAATATTAAATCAGTCAGACAAGTTGGAAGGAGGGATTTTCTTAATTTTTTTTTCGGGGGGGAGATTGACCCCTCTTGCCCTTAGGAAGTAACGCCTATGCCACCCGCCAAAAGCAAACGATGTTCGACCCACTCCACACCCACAGACAGATAAAACTTTAAAATCCGACCACCAACCAAGAAATGAAACACCAAAGATTCGAAAAAAAAACTTCAATTAAATGAAACATCCTTTCAACTCTTTTCGACTCCTTTCGACTCTGAGTCGATAGAAGATTCGAAAAAACCCCTCCAATTAAATGAAACATCCTTTCAACTCTTTTCGGCTCCTTTCGACTCTGAGTCGATAGAAGATTCGAAAAACTAACGAATCTCAACGATAGTATACAATCACCGAAACAGAGCGAAACACTGAATCAGTAAAGATTCGTTGCTGCACCAACTCAGTGACCAACTCACCCACACCCACTCATTTACTGTTTCAAATCATCTATCGACTCAGAGTCGTAAAGAGTCGAAAGGAGCCAAAAGGAGTCGTAAAGAGTCGAAAAGAGTTGAAAGAGTAAGGGAAAATCCCTGGGAACGGCAAAGGGAAAATAAGTTTTTCTTCCCTTCGCACTTGGAATGTATTTCCCTTGAGGGCTTAAGATTCGAATCAGTAGAGAGTGAGTGTAAAGACTGAGCCACTCAGTACCAAGATTCGAATCACTGATTCGACTCATCGAATCATTGGCCATCTCTACTAGGAGGTAGTGATCTGATTCGCGCTTACGGATTATTGAAGATTAAATAAAGGGAAGTATTTAGTTGTAAAAATGTATTCTTATGCGTGTGACTAAATTGTCGTATTCAGATTCTGATATAAACTATGTTTGGGGGGGGGGATAGAATTAATTTGTGGCTTGTTAATGGAAGTGCTCGAAATTGAAGCCCCCTTAATTTAACTGGAATAGTTGAGAGGCCTAATTAATTCATTTGCTTTGGTAATTTTATTAAATGTGCCTACATATTATAGTAATAGATACTGAACCTCATTATAGTTATCAGTACTAATTCAATAGAAGTTCACAGCAAAGAATGAAGTGTGAAGAATTTAATAAAATCAAATAATTTTCCATATTATCCACATAAAAGTAAAACAAGCTCTATATTGTTGTCATAAAATATAGTCTACCCAAGAGCTTATGTAATTGTAACGCTAAGGGGGTCGGCATTTTCATATTGGTAATAACAGCTTTATAAAATGTTTTAGAAACTTGGTGTGAGAAAAATGGAAAAATAGATGCAAAGACCGTGGTGGCGCTTCCCAACAGAACTCGTGACGAAAACAGATAAAACTACCTAACGGAAAGACTTTTAAAATGTGTTTGCCAGGTAAATGCGGAGGGGGGGGGAGGGAATAAAATATTGTAAGTCTCGAAAGTTTGCAATTTTCGATAATTGATCTCCAAGTTCGCCAAAAAATAAGTTTTTCAAACTGAACCAAGCTTGGCGATATCTTCCAAACGTGGCTAGAAACTGGTAAAAGCGACAGTTTATTACAAAGTAAATGTATTGTTAGAAAGTATCTGGCGAAGACTGTAAAATAGTTTCAGTAGGCGATTTTAATATAGATTTCAATTCCGAAGAGGTTTTATGGAGCAGGGAGGACAAATACAGTACACTCATAGATTATGATACACTTTCCAAAGAGTATTTTTTAAGGTGAAGTACTGTTAGAATATGCCTGACGAAGGTTGTTAATAGTTTTGGTAGGCGATTTTGAAATAGATTTCATTTCTAAAGAAGCGCTTTGTGGAACAAGAAAGACAAACACGACACACTCATTGCTATGATGCGCATTCCAAACTGTATTAAAAATGGTGAAGTATAGTTGAAATAATCTTGTTAAAGAATGTAAAACAGTTTTAGTAGGCGATTTTACGATAGTTTCCGATTCCAAAAGTGTGTTTTTAATTGAACAAGGAAGAAAAATACGTCGTCACTCTCATGAATAATAATGCAATTCCAACTTAATAAGGAAGGAAAATAGGGAGGACGCATGGATTATGATACGCTTTTAATATATAGCACTTTCGTGCGTATTTAAAATGTGGAAGTGCTTCAGATTTTTATTTATTTTTTCTTCTCAGTTAGATGGAAGGATTCTACTGTGAGTCGCCGAGTGTGAAAGAATGTTTTGTTACGACGGTTGCTCTTTTTTTAAAAATTATTTTTGTATGCGCGAATTATATAGATTTCCCATAACTATTGCAGACAACAACCATAGTTGCCAAATTTTATGGAATATTATTAACCACTATTTGCAAACAGTAAATTTTTTTAAATATTTTTTTTATTAATTCAACAATCAATCTTTTAAAATAAAAAATATTGAGAAATTCTAATATGAAAATTATTGTTTGAAAAAGTGGTTAGTTAAATTCAATAAAGTTAATTTAATTTATCGTAGTTAGAATATTTGTTTAGTTACTATATGCCAACTTAATATAAATAACTTACAAAAAAAGGGGGAAAGTGAAGATTGATCGTGTTTGTGTAGCAATCTATAAATTAGAATTCTGAATTCGGTGCCACTTTTAGGACTGCAATTCAGGATTTCATATTTTAAAGGTGCATTTACTGAAAACTAGTTCTATATATCCATGACCTTAATTCACAAAAGAATGATTAATAGCATACTTTTTTTGTTAATAACTAGCACTAAAATAGTAAATTATACTCTAACATTTGGGAAGAGGTAATATCAGAATTTGGAAATTTGCGGAAATCTGTCGATATTGTGGCTGAGTTAGGACTATATTATGGGTGACGAGATATACAGGCTGCGTTTTTGACATTTCAATCACACTCTTTATGGCCTAGGGGGTGCGATCATCTTAGTCAGGCTGTCTCTGAGTAAGATGGTCACACCTCCTTGGTCACATGATTTTTCGGGTGCAAAGGGGTATCACTAATGCGTCAGCACCGTAGCCTGTATATCTCGTTATCCATATCGTGTACGCTCGTTAGCCAAGTAATGAACTCACTATGATACAATGCGATATAGAATTTGAAAGTAATTCCTCCTATCATGGCTTTTGCGCGATGTTTTCGGATATCGGAATCCGATGTGCTGGGAATAACCCTTTATCCCTTGGTGTTTAGATAAAATATGTATAACAAATAAAAACGTATAATAAAATTCTACGTCCGTTTCGAGATTCACAAATATTATCTGCCTTTTCAGACTCATACCTACTAATTTTTCCAAATTTATCGGGAGATTTCCCACCACTAATTTTTATTTAGCATTACATACTCAAAAAGTGTCCAAATTTTGATAATAAAAGAGATTGATAAAAAATTGTGCTTGAAAAATCTCTCGAAAAAAATCCTGACAGTTGGCAATGAGCTTTCGCGTGACGTTTTGTACACATCAATGCATATGCGCTATAACTGCCAATTTTAGTGGAATATAATTAACAATTTTTTGTATAAACAGCACATATTTTCAATATAAGACGATGTTAGGGAGTAATGCAATATTTTTCATAGTTCTGAGTCAAATATTGGTGCACACAAAAAGTGGTTAATTATACTTTGTAAAATTGGCTACTGTTATGTCCTTTAACATATTGCTTGTGAGTCAAGTAAAAGTACACTTTTCTTGAAGCAATCCAAGATCGCTGGACAAAAAAATTTCCTGCCTTAATGAAAATAACGCCCACAGCAATAATTTGTTCCTTAATATCAACAATAAACATTTTAAACTAAATCGAGAACAGTTTATTTACAGAAAATAAAGGAAATTCATAAAAACGACATTTCAAACAATAAATGCCAAGAATAGAAAAATTACACGTGTTTTACTGCAGAGGCGGAGCTGCATTTAAGGTAAGCGGAGAAATAACTTCAATTCTAGGTACTTTCTGCTGAAAAATCCTACATTTGAAATAATAATAATTTGGTATGCACTGTTGATTTGTAAATATTTAATTTACTCCTCTTTATTATTCAAAAGCTAAATTTAATTCATTACCGTATGCAACATATTATATGTCACGTTCTGTTTGCCCTGGCTATAAAATTCATATTTGATCCTTACTATTAACTTTAATGAGAAAAGTATTTCTGTATCTATAGCATGTATGCAAATTTATCGAATTGCGAAGCCACTAGAATTAATCTCATATTAAGCCTCTCCTCTGCTTCGAGTAATCAAGTGATTTGAATTTCAGACACCTGTATTAACAAGCATAAATGAATTCATTATCCCAAACGTGGGGAGAGTGAAACGAAAACGTGGTTACTCGAGATTCGAAGCAGGACAATTTGATCACTTTCATATTTGTAAGGTAATAATCTCTCACGTTTTCAGGACAATTCACAATTTTATAACTTTATAATCTGTTTATTTCAAACACAACTCTGCTTCTCATTTAAAAATTTCGTTATTACGATTTGACTACCCCTAAATTTAATTTAGCAGGTTCGTGAGTGACGTCTCAAAGTACGGGTCTATTTATACGCATACGTACTTATGTATGCACGCACTATCTATTTTGACCAACCTTGCATTTTGACTAGTTTTGCCAAGAAGTACGTAGGAGCGAATGTATAGAGTGCCTATAGGGGAGAAGGGCGCTAGTGTGGAAATTTTAAAAATTTGACAAAAAGTATGTTAAATATCACTTTTCAGACATCCAAGTATTTTTTTATTCAATAATTTGCACTATTACCTTTATTTTGGTTAAAATACAAAATTATTTGGCACAATAGTTGTTTAATAATAATTTTAAAAAAAAGTTATTTTTGTCCACACCAGCCCCATGTCATGGGGCTGGTGTGGAATAGCTAAAATTCTAATTAGAAAATGTAATACAACTCATAAAAACATACACAAAACCATAATGAAATAAATTCTAACCTTGATAATACATTCCTTAATAATTGTTAACCATAATAATACATATTTTAATTAAGATTAATCCTAGTAATTAATTTGTACTACTAATTAGGAACTGTGCATTTTTGAGTAAACATCAAAGATAAAACAACGCATTAGAGAGCTATTTAACTTTTATAGTTCATTCTTCACGTAGCTATTAAAACTGCTGTATGAGAAAGCATTGACTACGACTAAAGTTTAGTGAGAATAAAAGTAAAGCAGTGGATTTACGTTGTCAAGTAAAATCAATAGCTTCCAAAGGAAATGTAGTGTAAAAATAAAACTATTTAGTTGGGTTGTTTAAGCGTTGTTGAACGTCAAGCCGTCGCATGCTCGCATTTTCTCAAGATTTCGGTAATGCCAACATTACACACATCCCTAAAGATGGTTTAAAAATACAGGCATTTTTCACATTTCTCCAACCGAATAGATATTAAATTGATAAATTCCATATAACATATAAATAAAGCAATGTGTAAACTGTCCGTTAGTTAGTTAGATCGTCTATGTCTCGCGTAGCTCGTGTACGGGTGATCATACACCTACCAAATTTTGTACAGAAATACACCAGGACGGGCCCCGACACACCTCGAAGCGATTATTTCAAAATTCGAATTATTTTAGGAGAAATCGATAAAAAACGTGTCGCAAAAGGATCATTTTTGTTCTCGCCATTTCGCAATTGTAACCCCGCAGTGGAAAGAGCGAGGTTTGAGCATATCTAGGTTGCCATTTTTGGCAAGTTTATTAAATTATTCAGACTCTTGAAGTAAAAATAAAAGAATAACGATTTTTTTTTGTTTGGATTGTTTGTAAGGTTATTTCTTTATTAAAATATCGTGTGCATGAGAAATCAGAGCAGGAATGAAATGATTTATACTCAAAAGAAAAATAGAATTTTGAAATTTTCCGAAAATAAATGTGCAACTTTTTAATTTGGTGAAAAATAAAAGGGTTGATGTGCGATTTTGTGAAGATGTGATTCTAGCGCCAAGCGCTATTTATCGTCTGCTTTTGCTACTTGAATTATGAATACACCTGAATGAGTTTTTAAACTATTTCAGTTCGAATTGTATATTTTTCTACGCAGCTTTTTCCCATCTATTTCTAATGTATTACATCCAGAAAGAAAATTGTTAGAAATATCAATTTTAATTGTGTTTAATCACACTCATCAATAATGACATACTTTCCAACTTAATGGAATAAGGAAAGAAAATAGGGAAGACCCATGGATTATAATACGCTTTTAATACAATAGCACTTTAGTGCGTATTTAAAATCTGAAAGTGTTTCAGATTTTCTTAGTTTTTTTCCTTTCCATCCTAACTAATATTATAAATGTGAAAGTGAGTTTGTTTGTTTGTTTGTTTATGACGCTTTCACACCTAAACCGCTGAATCGATTGGGATGCATTTTGGTTTAGATATAGATGGGACTCTGGAGAAGGTTATAGGCTACTTAGAATTTTAGATTTTTAATTATTTTTTTAATTATTAATTAAAAATCGTTTTTACGTTGCCATGCTCGGCGAGTTTCGCCCGTATCAAATGATTCATGTTTTGAGCTAACAAGAATGCTATTACTTCAATAAAGAAGCGCGTGCATCTGAAAAACATTAAATACCACGGAAATTATGCCATTTTTATGCCAAATCTATCTATATCCTTATAAATAAAAATGAAATTCTGTTTCTTTGTGGATTTGATTAGTATACAAATCCACAAAATGGACTTATCAGCTTGAAATTTTGCAGAGATATGTAAAATAATATAGAATAAATGATAGTCCCCTTTAAAACTTTAAAAGTTCACCCGTTCTCGGAATTTAAGAGATTTTTTATGTTCTCCACGCAGAAAGCTTTCCGTAATTGTAAACCCTGTAGTGAAAAAAGTGTGAAATAAACATCGTGGTTGCCATGTGTGGCGATTTTGCCGAATAAAATGTTTCAAATTCTTAAAGTAAAAATAAAAGAATAATCATGATTTTTTTTGTTTGTTTGTTAGGTTATATTTGGAAGGTTATTATTTTTTTTAATTATAATATCGCGTGCATGGAAATCAGAGCAGGAATGAAGTGTTTTATACGCAAAACAATAAGAATTGAAGATTTCCGAGGCTAATATGTAAAATTTTTTAGTTTGGCGAAAAATAAAATTGGCTGATATGCCTATTTTGAGAAAGTGAATTCTAGCGGTTTGCACATTTTTCGGCTTGGCGCAATTTACTGAGAGCTTAAGGAAATAGATTTTTGAAAACAAGTGCATAGGTTTTATTAGAATACAGCGTTAAATTTTAATAATCGTGCAGAAATAATGCAGTTATTAGGGGATTTCAAGCGATCTTTCAGAATTCTCGCCAAGTGAGTACATTGATTTAAGTTGGGGGATTTCCGCCAAATTTCAGAAAATTGAAATCTTCGCATTTAATACATCGAGGTAACGATGAATAAAACACGTTATGGCTGATAATTTTTAAAAAATGCGGCTGTATTAAGGGATTCCACTTTTCAAATAAATGCCTGCTTTACTGTTTGGCGGTCGAACCATTTCCCATATTGATTGCTGCTAAGTCAATGCTTCGAATGATTCTCTGAAAAAACTCTTGCAAAATGGCGTATGTTGGCACTTTGGCGAGGCTTAGATTTGAAACTGGATTTCATTTGAGACTGGTATATATAATAACACTGGTTATAGATAAAAATGAATGTTGGTATGTGTGTATGAGGTTAAAAAACTCCAGCACCGTTTGACCAATCACCATGAAATTTGGTTCATCTGTCTTTTATTATGGAGAAGGTTTTTATGCTATCCGTTTTCCTCTAACTTGCCATTAGCTGGCGCAGCAGAACGTCAAATTCTATTCCGTTTAGCCGTTTTCTATGCGAATATCGTCCAACCGATTTCGATGAAATTTGGTACATGCGGATATTAGAACACGAGAATATTTTTCACTATCCATTTTGCTTCAACTTGCCGCTAAATGGCGCTGCAACGCATCAACTTCTATACCGTTCGACTGATCGGCATGAAATTTTTTATACATACACATTTGAGCACGAAGAATATATTCTAACTGTGTTTCCTTTTGATGTTTACTCACCACTAGATGGCACTGAAATGCATTATTATTTTAACTCGCCACTACATATCGCTGCAGCAGGCCAAATTCTTGACCATTCAAACGGTCACTATGAAAATCAGTATACATAGCTATTTGAACAATGAGAATATTTTGGCGTTATCCATTTTGCTATAACTCGCCACTTGACGGCGCTGTAGCAAATCATTACTTTAATTAACCACTAGATGCCGCTGCAGTGTATCACTTCTTGACTGTGCAACTGATCGCTATGAAAATAGGTATACATAGATATTTAAACACTGGGAAGAGTTTGGCGCTATCCACTTTTCTATAACTTGCCACTACATGTCACGTCAATACATGAATTTCAGGACTATCCAGCCGATCGTCATGAAAATTCGTATGCATCGATATCTGAATGCGAAGAATATTTTCGCCGTATCCGTTTTGCTAAAACTCGCCACTAGATTGCGCTACGGCGCATCGCCTTCTGCACCGTACAAACGATTGCCTTGAAATTCGATATGCATGATTATTGAACACAATATAACGCGATATCCATTTTGCTATATCTCTTTATTACAATAAATATGAATCACAACAAATCGTAATATCAAAAAGTCCATTCATTCCCGTGCGAAGAACGGGTACTTCAGCTAGTTTTTTTTATAAAGGCCAATATATCCAGAAGCTCTTCAGAATTAATATAGGACGAAAATAATTTGTTCCTTTTGTAGGTTTTTATCATTAAACCACATCTGATTTCTGTAACCAGTGGCGGCCCGACACGGTAAGCATCGCATCGGAGCACCGACTTCGATGGGGCGTCATTTCCAACTTACAAACTAAGTAGAGCATAAAAAGAGGCGTCTTTTTTATGTTAGCAGGGGTCTCTATACTTACCTTAGGGCCGCTCCTGTTTGTAACCATCTTAATTTTAAATTCCATTCAGATTCTAAGAGATTTCATTGCGAAGTGAGAAAGCAGTGAGAAACAAGATTCTTTTCGAACAAGATTTATTAAAATGGCGAACCAATTACTCACCGGAGGCGGCTAGTATAACGTAAACTTTAAAATGTTTCTGGTGGTTTAAAAAAACCGAAACATTTTGAAAAGTGAATTTAAAATTGAATTTTGGCAAAAAGAAGCATTTTTTAAATATCAACGATTATACATTAAGATAGCAAAAAAATATGGCAAAAGTACCTTATAGTAAAAAATTATATTAATTTGAATCTTACAATTGAGAAAAAATTTTCAGTTATTTATTAATTATATAATATATTATTATTATTTATTAATTAAATAATATAAAAAATTATATTAATTTGAATCTTACAATTGAGAAAAAATTTTCAGTTATCAGGAATTTTTATAGAACTCTGTAAAAATAAAGCTTGTGTTATAATGCTGACAAAGTTGCATCCTTCCATTCTAGTTGATGTTAATAGAATTCGTAAGTACAAAGAGTTATACATAATTGCAACTTTTGAAAGGTAATTCAGTTTCGTTCCGTAAAAGGTTTTACGCAATTTCTGCATATTGAATAAAGAGTTTGTTTTGCTGGCTAATTGCACAAGTTGTTTCGCAAAAGCCTAAATTTGTTACAATTCCTTACAGCTTTCTGAATCGAAAGTTAAGCATTTTGGAGATGTTAGGGGTAACAATCACAAAAACTAATTTTCTCTGTAACTATCAAAGTGTTTCGTCTATAGCCAATTTCTTGTAATTTTTGCATCTCATTATTTCGTGCGTTAGCATGTCAAAGGAATATTTAGACACTATTTGTCATCGAGTAGCTTTTGAAGTAAAGCTGTTCCTTCAATTTTGATATGATGCAAGTTGTGCAGAGATTCGATGTCATAGTTTTTTGACACTGTTTCACATGCGACCTTTTTTTTTGGCACTAGCTTTCGTTCGAAGAGATTGTTTCGTTGGCAACAAACCGTTTCTCAAAAGCGTAAATTTGTTACATTTCCAGTGATAGCTTTCTGAAGCGAAAGTTAAGGACTTCTGTATTGTTAGGGTTAACAATCACAAAGAGTGTACCTATAAAAATATTTCCTTTATAGCCATCTTCTTGTGGTTTTTGCTTCTCAGAATTTTTTGCGTTAGTAGGCCGAATGCATAATCAGACAATATTTGTCATTCGCGTAGTTGTTGAAGTAAAGCTGTTTGACCTATAGGACCACCCCCCCTAGGCACGGCCTTGCTAATCATGACGTGTATGGCCTTGCTAATCATGAAGCTTAGTGTAGTAGAAGTTAGGCTTCTATATCTAGGAGGTGTTGCAGACACGCAGTAATGTGATGTAGTAAATATGCAGATTTTCACGGTAGAGGTTGTACTGTGAAACCGTATGCAACTTTTAGTCAACTGACGCTGACAGCATTGTTACGAACTGCCAGGTTTTAGGATTAAAGAAAAGGAACAGAATGTGTTGGAATCAATCATGCGCTATATATTTATGATTATGCTTTGCTGTTTCGCAAAGCTAACTTGACGTGATCATGATTTACTAGGAAAACTTTATGCAGTAGGGAATGCTGTTCAGAGAATGCACTTTTGGAACGCATGCAAAGTAAAACATAATGGACCAAGCATGTCAATCACTAGTGTCCTTCTGTACTGTCTATGCCATTTTTACTCCAAAAATGAACCTTACAACTCCACTTTAGCCCCTGGTGGCGACACTCCGAACTATTTTTTTAAACAAAACTCCATGTTCTAATTAGCATTTATTGCGAATAGGCTTCTAGACCGAACAATTTTCTCACAATCGGGCCCTAAACACCTCTACTTTAATGACGGCCACCCTGTATGTAACTCGCATCACTCAAAAACACTTCGCAATAGAATGTTGAAATTTTGTGTTTAGGACTGATGTAACATCTATTTGTGCACCCCGTCCTTTTGTATTGCGATCGACCGAGTAGTTTATAGTGCTACTGAAAAGATTTTCAATGTATTAAAATTCATGGGATGCTTCAATACATGAAATGTGTACGGACACTCATTGTTTGGGCCATGTTCACAATGCCGTGACCTGCTGGTACCAAACTTGAAGAAATTATAGGTTGTTACGAATTTTTGGGTTTATCTGACAGTCAAGGGTAAGATTTAATCTAAAATTCGCATTCTACGTGTCAAATAAATAAAATTTGCATTTTGTTGCATGAAAATCGGTTAACGAAAACGAGATTGGGAGCTGACTTCTGTTTAGGGACTTATTTTGGGGGGGGGGGAATTAGCAAATTTTCGCCGAGAAAGGGGACGTTTAGCGCGATTTCATTAATGGATCCGGTAATGTCTGTTTCCCTGCATTAGCTTTACGCAATAGGCTAGTAATACTCAGCTGCATTTCTATTATGTAATCATGATTTGCACGATTGATTGGAACTTTTCTAGAAATGGATCTCGTAGTCGAAAATCTCGTAGATTTGCTAGAAATTTCAAAGATACTATATGAAAAGGGCAGATGACACGCAACAGATCAGTTCTCTAGTTGTCCACTGTCGCGAGTAGAGAAACTTTAGCTTTGCTGAGAAGCTGTGTTTCGTTGTATTGCGATATTACAAGCGATCGTCTCGCTTGTTTTGAGAAGCTTAATTTTGAATGCTGTTAGTGAATACTTCATTTTTGTAAGATGAGAAGTAGATGCCAGTTTTCCCTCGAGATTTTCCACTGCATTTAGCCTGTGGAAGGCTTGTATTGTATGAATGGAGAATCTGAGAAAGCGTCTGTGCTAAGCTGACTGATATAAAGTGTATTATTGCTTATTATTTTCTATGAGCTATGTACTGGAGATGATTGTACGTAAACCTTATAGAAGAAATAAAATTTGTGGTTCATCCTGTCAATTGAACTATTTACTAGAACTTTCCATGTACACTAAACTTTTAAGCTACGAACCCGGAAACTAAGCAAAGTTTTCTGCAACAATATGTATTAACGAAGATAGAGCCTGTTGTAGAAGCAACTACAACAGGCACTAGAAAAAACATTCGACAAAAATATTGCTATACCCAATATATTTAATCTTCGTCTACTTAAAATAAATAATTTCATATTCAATTTTCACTGTATACCGATATCGAATGTCATGCTCTTCTGGAAACGTGCGAAGACTTTTCTCATTTGAACTATTTAATTTTGTAGGAACAGCCCCTTTTATATCAATGCTGTATGCAGAGGAAATATTTTTATTTGTGGAAAAAAAATCTGGAAAAACGAACAAAGCGAAGCCTCTTCACAGGGGTAACACCCTTTTCACGGAAAAATGCTTTATTGAACTGAAAAACATTTTTTTTTGATTTAACAAAGGTTTAGTTGTTGCCATTTCAATCGAATAATGTTGATGGTTTTAACACAATTTTTGTTAAATTAACAAAATATTTTGTTGAATTCACAAAATTTGTGTAGCGTCAACAAAATTATTCGATTGAAATATCCCCAAACAGATTGTTTTGAATCAGAATCATTTTTTATTAGTGTATGTTTATTAACAGTGTGCTCATCGAGTATGTTTATAATAGTTTTTTAAAACATACTCGAGTTTATGTTCAGACCAAGAATAAATATTCCTTTCACGTTTTTATGATTTCTAAGTTTCATGCAGCAGCAGTGAGTATACGAAGCTTGGCTTTGCTTTTTTTAGTTTGTATATTTGTAGCTTTCTGTGACATTAGAATATTATGACACGTTTTGCTGGTAGTTGAAGCAATTGGTTAAGCAGTGTTAACACATGGAAGTTATATCCTCAATGCTGTAATTTTCGTAAAAAATTAAATATATGCATGAAAAAGAATAAGTTAGGAAAGAACAGAAAACAGAGTTATCAAGAATTCTCAAATTAAAATGCACTTTTTTCTAGTAACATTCGTTTTTTTTCTAATTTACATATAAATTAAAAAAACTACCGTTTCAAGTTCATATTTTCCTCTTCAAAGGATTTGTACAACTTGAAAAATTGTGACAATAAACATTAATTTGCATTCTGAAATGACTTTATGCTCTTAATTAATTAATTACATAATCTGTTTATGTGAATAAACATAGAACTAACGAAATTTATTTATTTATATTTAAAAAAATAATGTTGATTAAATTATAGTTATATTCCTTTGTCTTCTTTGAAACTCGTCGTCATAAAGAGTAAATTATGCAAAAGTTTTTTTCTTCTTTTTTTATGTTCAAACTGTAAAAGATGAAAAAAAAAACAAGATTTAAAAAGTTTAAATGATTAATAATATTTTTTTTTCGGTACATAACTGGGATTAAAGATGCATTATCTGCAATCAGGTTACTTAGCCTGATTACATGCAATGATTTTAGTTGAGTAGCTAAGTAATCCTTCTTCGTTTGGAAATAAGTTCAGTTTTATAACTGTTGCAAATGTTCAAAAAGATGCGTACAGAGTTTCCATCAATAAATTTCGTCTACAAACAGCATGACTCTGCAGATGAAATGGCTGAGCTAATTGCCACCAAATTTGCCACATCGATAGTTTAAAAATGCGAGAGTGTTTGTGTCCAAGTGGTTCACGAAATATATAGGCGGCGGTGCTGACATTTTGGCCACATCCTTTTGTAACGAAAAAGTCATTTCGTCCGTCCCTTCATAGGAGGCAACGGTGGTCCAATTATTGGGTATTGGAGTGACCAGCCATAACGAAGTGAGTCAGTAGTGGTCAATGCCTATAAACGTCAAGTGCCCGCCGTTCGACAAAAAAATGCTTGACGAAGACTGTAAAGCAGTTTTATTAGGCGATTATGCTGTAGATTTCGATTTCAAAGAAGTGTTTTATGGAACAAGGAAGAGAAACATGGCACACTCATGAATAATCATACACTTTTTAACTTAAATAAGGAAGAAAAATAGAGTCAACGAATGGATTGTGATGCACTTTTCATGAATAGCACTTTAGTGCGTTTTTAAAACATAAAAGTACTTCAGATGTTTTTTTTTTAACATGAGAATTGTAGAAATATTTCTAGATTGCGGAAAACGGGTGAAATTTGAGACTTTTGAATCATCCTCTCCCTCCTCGTATATCTTTCTGCAGATGCTCAAACGGTTACGTCTAAAGCTTTGAGAGATATTCTTTAAAATTATAAAATAGTCGAACTTCTTTTTAAATTAAAAAACACATATTGGAGTTTCGGATTTTAAAATTAGGACGTTATAGTTTTTTTTTTACACGATAAAAATGGTCTATAAAAAAAAAATATTTTTCTACTTTATTTCACACTTGGGAGTACTTGAAAAATTTTTTCTCTCCGTCCCTGCAGCCCAAACAATTTGAAGTCACATGGTATGCTAGAAAATTCCAAAGAACACCATTCTTAGTGACGTCAATAGGTCAGTGACGTTAGCGATGCTGAATGGGTCTTTCTGATGGTGTTTTCTCCATGAATGAGACTTGGGAGGGAAAAACCCAGAGAGGTTTCTGTTTAGTTTTTATTTACTTTTGTTACATTGGCAATCCTACCTCGAAAAGCTCTGGTTTCCTGGACTTTGGAACTTTTGGAATAATTATGATAGTTAAAAGAATGCATTTTTAAGATGATTTCGGAAAGAAACGCGGGTACTTATGCATTATCCCGGCGGTCGTTTCCGCCAAACTATTTTTTCGTCTAATGTGCTGTCAAACTTTTGCCAATCGTATTCCAAACCATTAATAATTTCATATGTCCGGCATTTATCATGGCAAAAAATCGCTCTTCTTGGTGGACTGCAGGGATAATACGTAAGTATTATCCCGGCCATCCCAGGAGGTATATCATCCCAGGAGGTATTGTAGTGTCAATGTATAGGTAGGATTGTCAAGTATGTCAATGTATATTATATATATATATATATATATATATATATATATACGTATATATACATATGAAATGAACTTTAATTTCAATATTATATGCTTTTAAGTTTTCATTTTATTTCGTTTTAATAGAACTGCGTATTTCAAGCACTCGGTTTAAAAATGTCTTTAATTTTCACCATCAATTGTTCATGATCAGTGTTTCAGTATATTTTGAAATCATTTAGCTCCGTAAGACAACAGCATTATGGCTGTAAGGCCATTTTCACTGGTAATATACATTCGAAAGAATAGCTTAATGTTCTCAAAGGCATCGTTATCTTTGTCAAAAACGTACAAGTTAAAGTCATTATTGCTATGTACGTTGTGAATAAAGGAAGCATATACACGTGATCACAGTCGATTCCGTATTTACCGGGGGAAAAGTTTACGTAGCTATTAAAACTGCTGTGAGAAAGCATTGACTACGACTAAAGTTTTGTGAGAATAAAAGTGAAGTAGTGGATTTACGTTGTCAAGTAAAATCAATAGCTCCCAAAGGAAATGTAGAGTAAAAATGAAACTATTTACTTAGGTTGTTTAAGCGCTGTTGAAAGTCAAGCCGTCGCATGTTCGTATTTTCTCAACATTTAAAATTAAAATTAGCTCCTTTCTCATCCGTCGGAACATACGCAAAATTTCGGTAATGTCAAAAACGTACATTCCCAAAGATGGCTTAAAAAACAGGAACATTCTTTTACACTCCTTCCACCAAAGGTCAATAATATTGATAAATTCCATATAACATGAACTTTAAAAACTAACATTTAAAATTAAAATTAGCTCCTTTCTCATACGTCGGAACATACGCAAAACTTCGGTAATGTCAAAAACGTACATTCCCAAAGATGGCTTAAAAACAGGAACATTCTTTTACATTCCTTCCACCGAAGGTCAGTAATATTGATAAATTCCATATAATATAAACTTTAAAAACTTTCTGGTCGTTTAAAAAAACCAGAACATTTTGAAAATTGAATTTAAAATTGGATTTTGGCAAAAAGTAAGATTTTTAATTATCAGCGATTATGCATTTAGAAAAAAAAAATATGGCAAAATTTTCTCACGGTAAATTTTTTATTTTTCAATTTAATCTTATAATTGGGAAAAATTCAATTTTTCATTTGTCAGAAAGTTTATAGAACTCTGTAAAAATAAATTGTGTGTTATAATGCTGACAAAGTTTCATCTTTCCATTCTAGTTGATGTTAATAGAATTCGTAAGTACAAAGAGTTGTACATAATTGCAGCTTTTGAAAGGTAATTCAGTTTCGTTTCGTAAAGGGTTTTACGCACTTTCTGCATCTTGAATAAAGAGTTTGTTTTGTTGGCTAATTGCACAAGTTGTTTCGCAAAAGCCTAAATTTGTTACAATTCCTTACAGCTTTCTGAATCGGAAGTTAAGCATTTTGGAGTTGTTAGGGGTAACAATCACAAAAAGTAATTTTCTCTGTAACTATGAAAATGTTTCCTCTATAGCCATTTTCATATAAGTTTTTCATCTCATTATTTCGTGCGTTAGCATGTCAAAGGAATATTTAGACACTATTTGTCATCGAGCAGCTGTTGAAGTAAAGCTGTTTCCTCAATTTTGATATGATGCAAGTTGTGCAGAGCTTCGATGTCTTTTTGACACTGTTTCAGTTGCGACTTTTTTTTTTTTTTTTTGGCAGTAGCTTTCGTTTGAAGAGTTTGTTTCGTCGGCAACAAATGTTCCTCAAAAGCATAAATTTGTTACATTTCCAGTGATAGCTTTCTGAAGCGAAACTTAAGGACTTCTGCATTGTTAGGGTTAACAATCACAAATAGTGTACCTATAAAAATATTCTTGCAAGGGCGGATTAAAGGGGGGGGCGGTCACCCGCCTTATGTAAAAAATTAATAAAAAAAATTAATGTAAAAGATTCTATTTTACTTCCACAAAATGGATGTACATGTCAATTTTTTAACTAACCACCCCCACCGACAAACTAACCGCCCCCCCTCCGACAAACTTGCAATAATTCGCCACTGTCTTCGTATGGTTTTTGCTTCTCAGTATTTTTTGCGTTAGTAGGTCGAATGCATAGTTAGACAATATTTGTCATTCGCGTAGTTGTTGAAGTAAGGCTGTTCTCTCAATTTCGTAGCAATGCAAGTTGGGTACATCTTCAAAGCCACGCCTTTTTGGCGCTGTTTTAAATGGGACTTTTTTTTGGCGTAATAAACGATATTATTCGGCAAAGATCAGGCATTGTTTGCCTCTTGCTCAGACGTGAAATTATAATTTTCTTTTGAAGTTTTTGTGTTGCATAACTAGGTTTATTTTCATGTAATTGCTATAATTGTTAGCATAATTGTATTTACGTTACAGATTTAAAGCATAAAAGGAGGGTTGAGTAAAACTCAGATGGAAGTCTATAGTAAATTAAAATCTATAATATTAAACTCATATTTATACGTCTTTATTTTAAAAAATGGCGACATTAGTTTGTCCAAAAAAAAGAACTTTGCCTGAAAGGGATGATGCTAAGCTGATTCCTAAAGTTCTCATATAGAGTGTCCTAAAAAAATTTAACCTCGGCTTTTATTCTTTAAGTACTGATCCTGGACATATAAAATAAAGTACAAAGCTTCGTATAAAAAATATATAAATTTCATGTAATCAATTTAAATTTGATTAATTACAAAGTTATTTTTTATGCGAACACACACAAAAATAAATAAATAAATAAAAAGAACTAATTAATAAAAAGTATTTCATACATTAACTAGGTGATTTACAAAATTTTTTAGAATTTATATATGCATATGTTCTCTAATGGTGAATGTCAGTTACAGTCTTCAAAAATTATTATGCTGAGTAACCCTTTCCCTGCTCCACTGAAAACCAAAGTAACCTGGGTCTCCGAAAGTGTAAATCCGTCCTCTTCGTGTTTGCCTTCATTACGACACCCTGTATATTAGAAATTAACACGTATGCGAACGAACTTTGTAACGAAACATGTAAATTTTTTCGGAATGCAAGTAAACGATCGTACTAAACTTGATTTATTCGTTAGGCAGAGCTTTCTAAGTTTTGACAATTACCCCACAGAAATATGTGAATTAGCCTCTTGCAGTGGAAGGCAAAACAGCTAAGAGACCGCAATTTTCTCCAGCATTAAAACCTATCATTTAATTTTAAGCGAAATTTCAATGCTCAGAAATTGCAAGTAACGAACCACTTTAATGTTAAGGACTTGTAAAGCGCTTGAAAGATAATTCCATTTTATTCTTAAAAGACATAATGCAGTTTCTGCACAAGTCATTTAAGAGCCTCGTTCGATCGCGTAATTGGACAAACTGTTTCTGATTTGATTGCATTTCTAGCGATGGCTTCGGGAAAAGGTTGTTATAAGAATTTTATGCCGCTCGAGTTGAAAGTTTGCGAAGAAAATGTTTCAGTGAAATCCAGTGAAAAGTATTTCGGATGCAAAACCGTTTTACTTTTTTTTTTATTTACTTTTTTTTTTTTCATTTCAATCTTATGTAATTTAATATTTTAGAGTGAAATCTAGGAAAAATGTTTTTTATTTGCGTAATTGTTAACGTTAAATTCACGAAAAATGTGAAGTAAATATATATTTGTAGATGGTATGAAAATTCCCCCCAAGGATATGCAGGATATTTAAGGGAAGTTCCTGCAAAATTGGCAAATAAGGAAACAAAAACTTTTTCCGACTTTAATTTGCATCACAGCGCTATACAAACTCAGTGAACTAACCAGGTGGACTAATTGAACTAACTGGGATTGCTCTTGTGCCAGTCAAAAACGGGACATAGCGGGGTATTTTACACTGTTCGTATGTACATTGTGGTAAAAAAATCCCCTATATATCAAACTCTAGCGGCCTATCAGCTCTAATCGAGCCCTAAATTTCAGACATGGTTATTTGAAGGTATGCGCCACGGTTACCGTTACTGTGAGATAATTTCGAAAATTTCGAAAGGCAACACCCACGTTTTCCTTGCGCAAATGGATCAGCCTATTGAGAAACCATAAATGGCGTTGGAACAATTAGCATGTAACAAAAAATCGCAAGCGTAAAGCATTTCCAAAGAAAACAATTATAAAGAACTAATGGTAACAAGCGAGAGGAGGGGTTCTGACGCACGCTACATAATTCACAGGATCAGACAGTAGAAATACTATTCACGGAACACCACATGCAAGGCATTGCTTGTGGAAAAATAGTTTAACTTTTTGAAAATAAGTTTTTTCTTTTATTCAGGTAGCACAATTATTTTGTTTTAAATACTATTAGGAATGTGCATCATAATCCATGAGTGTGTCGTGATTGGCTTCCTCGGGTTCATTTCTACTTTAAGGTCCCGACTCCCGACAAGGCATTGATAATTAAACATATGCAGTTACCACGACGATTTTTTGTATTTATATGGCAACCGTAATTTAGAATTATAATGGCGATTTGGAACAGCATGTAAGTACAACATTCCATTACTTATTTATTTATTTTGGGTTGCCAATTAATGTAGTTTTAATAGTTAAGTGTTTTCAAATTCCTTAACTGGTGCGATCAATTATCAAAAATTGCAAACCTTGTGCGACTTCCAACACTTTATTCCCCACCCCCCTCTGCTTCCCTAATAGCACAGATGGTCACAAAAGAGTCGCCGTGACGTCACAGAGGGTCACAATTGTCACAGGACTGTCACATACTACTCACCTTGTGACTTGTGAGTGATGTGACTCTACTGTGTAGTCACTGTGAAGTTTATTTGTGACCAGTCACCAAGTGACGTCGCCGTGAAGTCACCATGTGACTAGTATGTGAACGGTCGCTAAGTGACTCCACTGTGAAGTCACCATGTGACTAGTATGTGATCGGTTGCTCAGTGGCTCCACTGTGAAGTCACCATGTGACTAGTATGTGATTGGTCGCTCAGTGACTCACTGTGAAGTCACTGTGTGACTATTTAGTGACTACTGATTTTTTTGGACTTTAAAATGGCGTCACACAGCCTCTTTTCACTGATTTTTTCTAATATTTTGTGGCAATTTCTTTCGTGAAACGTTTAATAAATAAATCCGAAAATAGTAATTCAATAAACCCTCGCAGTTATGTAGTAATGGAATTTAGTTTAATTTATTAATTTTTAAATTATTTCATTTAAACAAGACAATATTATTTATAAAAAAATATTATTCTTAAAAATATTAGAGTTGAGAGTTCTAATCACAATGGTGAAAACTAAGTATCTGTGAGTAAAATTAACAATTTCTTTCATATCCCCATGGCATATGTTTCGATAGCGTAATGTAAGGTATTTGAGGGGGGACATGATGTCCGGATCATGGGGATGCGGAGGGACTATCCGGTATTTTCAACCTTATTGTTACTAGAGTAAATACAAATGTGTCAAAATTGCTGTTTTTTAATAATTGCTTTAAGTTTTCAGATCCCCCCCCTTTTAAATACGTCTCTGGTATGTTTGAAAGTTCCACCACGAAAAATTTGAGGTAAAACTTTGGGTCTAAGTCAAAAATACTTTATTTATTTTATCTAATGCATGTTTTTCCAATTAATTTTATTTATTTTTATGTGAAATCCCTTTTAGGCAAAATATAGCAAAAATATAAATCTTATCCCTCATACCTTAATATCAAACCCCACATGTCGCACATTACAAATTTATTTTATAACCGAATAAAAAATTTCAATAAATCATTAGTTTTTTCGGATGAATACTTAAATAAAACAGCACATTATCTCCTGAAAATAATTTATGTGGAAAAAGAAATATTTCCAAGATTTTAAATTTATATTTATTAATTATGATATTTTTTATATTATTTATAAAATACTCACAGAATATAAAATTTATTTATAAAATACTCACAGAATATAAAATTTATTTATAAAATACTCACAGAAAAATTTTAAATTTCCAAAAGAAGCCGTCAGAACTAGCTTTTGCAGCAATCAGTTTACTTTTAAAGGATCGCGAGCAAGGTAATCACAGCGTTGTGGTAAGATGCGGGGCTACCAGCCGTTAGCTCCAAGGTTCGATTCTGGACCAAAGCAGTGGACCTCAACTTTCTCTTGCCTGAGAGTTTGGTGCTGCCATCTGGTGTATAATTTCGGTAACTCTTTCCCCCCGAATTTTTTCGCTGTCGCAAAACTGTCCCATCGTGACTTCTCTGAACGGTAACAATGCGACTACACAGCGAGAGGACATAGGGACCCTGGCGTGACTTTGCTGCGGAGTCGCGGCGACTGTTTGTAACTCTATTGTGACAGTATTGTGTGGTCGCATTTCAGTCACAGGGGACTGTTGTGCTATTAGGGATTTATCTGCAAAAATGTTTGAAAAGATCTTCACCGTGACATTTCATGTCTACAAATTCGGGTAGACAAAAATCTGGGGTGAACGTAATAGCCCCCCTAGAGCTAAAATAATATCCTAGCAAAGAAATACATCTCTTAAATATTTTTTATAACGTCTTTCAATTATTCTTGTTTTTGCATTCAGAAGAGTTTACATTAATGTATGATTGCAAGAAAGATAAAAATATTAACATAGCTGTTAACCTTCCTGATTTTTTCGGGAGATTTTTTACCACAATTTTTAAACAGTTTTATTTTACATTAAAATTGTGGCGTTACTGTAACTATAAATATCTAGATAAAAATGAGTGATAAAAATCTCTTGATGAAATGGTGGAGGTTGGCAGCTATGCAATTAATATTACCTTTTAGTAGGTCTACGGAATTTTGTTTAGTCTGAAATATGAATAAGATGTTGGCTGAAGTTTCTATAAGAAATCAAAGTTATTATTAAAGTTCTTTATATTTTCTTTTAGTATTTCCGAGAATTTCCATTTACACGGTTTGGTTACGGTTAAAGGGAATTTTAGAGACTAGCACAGGCAAAATTCTTTATTGACGTTGCATCAGCAGTTAGTGTACATTTAATGAAGGAACACCGGAGCGAAGAAACAAATTTTACATATTAGACAAGTCTTTATTCGAAAAGTGCTTTTCATTAGTGAAATAATTTTATGTGAAATGAGCGCAAGTTTGTAAACATACAAGTATAGATATTTCCCCCAACAAATAAGCAGTTTTTCCCCATAATCTAAAACATACCTTGTTTCTGAATATTATTTGAGTATTATTTATGCATTTTTTCTTCAATTTAATTTTTTTATATTTTTCCATTATCAGTCTTCACGAAATTTGTCATGTCTGTTAGCGGACATTTTCTTTGATATTTGTACACTTATGTTTAGCACAAAATAATGCAAAGTGATATTTACATAAGTATAGAGTCCTTTTGTCCATATAATATAATCTTTTCCATTTTTTGAAAGTTTTTATTGTCATGTCTGCTACCAAATTTGTTATCTCTGTTATATATTATAGTAACAGACATGGCATTTCAAAGAACAAAAATTCATGAGTCTAAATAATTCTACAAGAATATGAAACGAGACGTTAACTTAGACTAAGAAACTAATGATCTAAATTAATAAACTGAATTAACAAACAAATAAATATGTTTTATAGAACTAATTAAGATAACAGGCATGGCGTGCTATAAAAATACTTATCACAAATAGGCTTTTGCTTTTCCAGTCAAAATCCCAAAACTTAAGATGTCTGCTTATATTTCTTTCTTGACCACATTGTAATGGTAAACAGGTGTTGCTATTCTCAAATTTAAATTTTGTTGTTTTAAAAGTTGAAAATAATATATGGCAACAGACATGACACCAATATCCGGACAACTGTATTTAATTATCAAAAGCCTTGTATTTTTCTTAAAACCTTAAAAAAAACTTTTCATAATGTAAACTCTATTTCACAATGTTAAAGCATGTCAGGGCAGAAATTTTAGCTTTGGGCAGTAATTCTGCATAACACGTTTTATGTTCTATGATTCAGACAGCTATATTTCAGTATCTTCTTTACTCATTTTTAAAAATTATTAAATAGTATGGTTTTTTAATATACTGTTTCTGTACTGGAAACTGTCTAATAAAAACCACGATAAAAAGAAAAATCATTTAAATTTTCTTATAACTTGTGAAAAAACATTTTACACGCGGTCAGCATATGGCACCGAATTTTGAAAATGACCCAGAAATGAAACAAGTTTTATGAAATGAAAGAACAAATATGTGTTACAATATCTAATACAAGTAAAAATTTACTACAAATATATCATATCTTTATGTATAACAATGGGCGATACTAATACATATACTGTCTTGCCATATTTATTTATATTTTGTATTGGTTAACACCTAAGTTGTTTTCTGTTGTCTACTGTCAGCAAGCTACAAGCATTTAACTATGTATTCTAAAAATATTTTACCTTACCTAAAGGTAAATAACTGCTTTCAATAGAAATGCATTTATACCTATTTTTCTCAGTGGAAAATAAAGAGGAAATTTCAGCAAATAAGTGTTTCCCAGGTGTACTTCACAGGATGTTCAATTATTAATTTTTTTCAAGAGCATGGTTTTATGCTTTCAGAATTGCTTCCTTAAAAACGAAGGACACTTCTGCATATATGCATATTAGTCTGTAAAAACTTTCTTAAAGAATTTGTGAACGATTGAAAAAACCCGTGATATTAAACTTCAATAGATACTTAGGGATTTTGCATAATCTAACATGGGAATAAAATACGCGAGTAGGAGATTTTTACACTTGAAATTTTTCTACAGTTTATTTATTTATTTATTTTTATGAATTTGTATTCCAACAGCTTGGAAGAGTAGAGCACTTTAATTTTCTTGTTCAGATTCATTCGTAGGTGGAAATTCTAAAATATGCTTAAAATATGACAATTTTAAACTCATTCAAATTTCTCTTAAGACATCAATTTGCAAAACTGTTACGGCGTAAACAAAGAGAAATAAACATATAAATGTGAAAGATTTTGAAAAATATTATGTTAGCGAGAAATATTTTAAATAGCTAAAATTATCTTTGCCAACAGCCACTTGTTGTGAACAGTAATTTTTTTTTATTAAAATGTAGGGGAATTCTAGAAACACCATAATCTAATAATTTATAAGCCACTCTTTTTCGATATTATTGAAAATCACTATCGCACAATGTGGTTAGGTATAATTCGTATATTTTGCGAACACATTCCCATACCATGAGGAAGGTTGGCCATTATGCAATCATGATTTTCTTTTGTTAGTCCGTCTCTACTAAATTAAGATCCACTTTCATCATGAAAATAGAAGCTCAGAATAAAGTGTTTTGGTTTGAAATATCTTCAATAAACATTCTAAATTAAATTAAGTGATTGTAATTTATTTATGTATATAAAAATGCGAAATGTAAGTAATGAGTATTTAAGCCAGATATGGGCAACCTTTAGAACGTTGCGGGACAAACTTTAGAATGTTAGCGAAGTCGCGGGCCATAAACTTGGAGTTTATATGGGTTTTACACGAGGTTCTGATATGCTCGCCGGGCCGGATCGAAAGCCGTGGAGGGCCACGTCCGGTCCGCGGGCCGGAGGTTGCCCATGCCCATATGTGATTTAAGCAATACGCTCCGAGCAAAGCACGTACATATTTTTTACAGCAGAGGTGGAGCTACATTCAAGGTGGGCGGGTCGCAACTTAATTTCTGATAAATCACAAAATCACATACTCTGTTTACGTTACTTTTTCTAAGTCGCTCCCTTACTATGTATTAACTACTGTAAATAAGTACTGAGTTCGACGACATTCATATGCATTACTGTTGTAATATGTGATGTAATACGTTACTGTTATAATATATTATGTTAATATAATTCTTTTCCCAATTTCTATACTCTGTGCACTATAAACAGAAAATTTTTAAACTGCATTTTAAGGACTTTAATCTACTTGAAACGAAACTTACGTTTGTTATTTAGCTTCATGAAAAAATATTGGCTATTAAAAACAATGCATGTAGCCCTTAAAATTCTTGGAATTACAATGCATTGTGACCTTTGATCTACTATCGTAAATAAAGTGAAGTTAATTAATTTCTAACACATTAAAAAGTAATACAGGGTGTTTGTAAAAGGAATATACAAAATTTTAGGGAGGATAGTACACATCACAAGGAATGAAAACTGCATAGAAAACTATGACCGCAAACATCATTTTAACCCTTTAACAGCCAGGTGTTGGTTATTTTCAACAAATGTGGCAGTGACCTCTAAATGTTGAATTTTGAACTAAGATTTTTTTATGAGTTAATGGTTACATAAGTGAATATAAAGTGTAATAATGCTACTTCTAATCGATGTATTTCGCGCACAGATTGTATTAATAAGACTATTATGCATGAAAATTGTAAAATATTGGAAAATGTAAGATTTAAAAGTGGACAGCAGGCGGAGTTACAAGAAACTCCTATAATTGGTTACTTTTATTAAAGAACGACCTCTCAAAAAGACCGTTTATTTCTGGTCCGATAATTTCTCGCTATAGGTTACTTTTCTTCTCTTAACTTAGCTCATTATTTACCCTCCCCCTTCCTGAATGACAAATTTTCAATTTATCAGGTGAAGGGTAAGATTGTTTCCCTCGCAGAAATATTGAAATCACTCTTACCTTTGGAAGATTATTTGGCAATAAAAGGGCAGTTGTACCTTTCCTATTCCTCTGGAACAGGTTGCAGAGATCAATAGGCATATTTTTAGCATTAGGCATTTTAATTTACCCATAAACACATACACCTACCAAGAGTATGCACGAATACATTAACTGGTTGGAACACATGGAGCTGAAAAAAGAATGCAAATCTATGGCGTCAAGAAATTTCTCGTTGATAAATGATCCGTAAGTTCTGGTGCTGCATCTATATTGTATTGTGAGAAGCAGACACCACAGTACCTTTTTCTGGAATTCTCAATATTTCTGGAGGAAAGGAAAGAAGTTATCTAGATCTCTCATTTCATAGTCTTATCTAAATTTGGTAGTGTTCATGAAAAAATTTTACTTTGTAGTGGACAGAAAATCTTTATTAACCGACTAAAAACGGAGGAGGTTCTCAAGTCGACCCGTATATATATATTTTTATGTATGATCACGCATAACTTTTTTAAAGCTATATATTCATATGATAATCGATTAATTCTACAACAGTTTTTTAAAATAGATATTGCATGTATGTTTCTATGTTTCCAGATGCCTTAATTCAGTGGCCACCTTTCTAAAAGAAGGATTTTCTGTGGTCAAGAGGGTGATGTCTTTGGGGGATATTTCACTATACTAGCTCTACTCAAAACAAGACTCTTTGAAAAATCTTTTTCAAATACATAAAAAGTGCGTTTCTTTGTCTATGGGGAATTTGTGTCAATAATTATTTCTTGGTGTCTTTCTATGGTTACGCTTTTTCTTGCAGTGTTAAATTAACTTATCTCGAATGATTTTGCATTTCTAGCTTTGCCTCGAATGAGAAAGTGACTTGTACTACCATTCTTCTCCCGTCACAAATCACATCATCCTTTACGACTTGCGAAAAAACTTGAAAGTAGAAGAAAAAAGATGTCATCAGTCACCCCTTGCTTTTGTTTGACTGCAATGGAATGTGAGAGAAAACAATATTCATATTTCTCAAAAAGTAGAACTCGCTGTATGCATTCCAAACATTTTCTTACGTGTAATCTACTTGAGCCTGTGCGATATGGGTAGATGCACTTAAGCGAATTGATATGACGGATACTTATACTCGGAGAAATAAACTCTGAATATATTTATGCAACAAGAAAAAAAAATCAGGGCAAGCACATTGACTATAATGCAGTTTTCAAGGCAGCCGTCTTTTTGGAGCCCAATTTCGCGATGTATGTAAAGAGGTATACGACATTAATGTAATTAAGTCCCTTTTAAAAATGCTATTGCCATGTTTTAACTGATGAATAAGTTGCTAAAAACTTTTATATTAAGCTCAAACTGTATTAATGCCTCTACACTGGCCATCGACCGTAATATACTCGAATTCTAAGTGCTCCTGTGGAAGAACTATAAATGGTACATACATCGTTATGTATATCTGTTTCAGCATGAGATCTATAGAAAACGTTAAGATAACATACATAAATTTTGTATTAATCGATGCATATTTACGGCAGTTAGAGCATGATCTCGACAATAAGAAAAACCGAAGTCATGAACGCCTTTGACACTTGCCGGAAGGTGTTTAATACCCAGAAGCTTATTTATTTTGGGGTCATATATATACGCATGCAGCTAGAATTATCAGCTTAAAATCCTACAAAAAAGGGCTATTGCTGAGATTTTTTTTTAGGTTTAGGGGCGGGAGATTTCGATAAACAGCCGAGTCAAATATCGGTTCTCACCAACTTATTTATTTTTTATCAACTATACGACCAACTTCTTACTTTTGCAACCTGAGTTTGTGTAATTTTGCCTACCGCACCAGAAATAGAAAGTAAGTAATAGTTTTCCGTATTTTTTTCCAAGTTTGTCACCCAAGCATAATGTATATGAGCTTAATAAATTAATATGAGTTATGCGTTATATAAGTTCATGAGTTTAATAACTTATTATAATAAAACTAATTTAAAATATGTCTGGATCTAAATTCGGACTGAAAGGTTAACACAACAGGTTGTAGGTTTTATCTGAAATTAAATATCTCCCCTGCTTTAATATGGCTCTGCCTCTGCAATAAAACACAGCTATACATTCTTGGTATCCATTGCTTAAATTTTAATTTTTCTACCTTCTTTAAATTAAGCCAATGATACGAAATTTCGCACGTATATGAGGTTTGAAAGATAGGTGGTTGGTAAAAGAGGATTTTTTTCGAAAATTCGTAGCCCACACAGGAGGGCGCTGTTTTTGCTTTATTTAATTCGGAAAATTTATTGCTGATATTGAGAAAATGTTCTCCTTCCATTATGAGGGCGGTACTTTTTATTGTATGAAGATGTAACAAACTGCCCAGCGATATGTATGACTTATATAGAAATGTATGACAGTAAATTATTTTGTAATTAACTGTTTTTATCATTATCTATACTTAAACTAGTAATACTTACATAAAATACCTACAAAACAATCAGAAAATTCTTGCAACCAGAAATGTAAAAAAAATATATTTTTATACTAAATTTTAATGTTGGTAACTTCCGTATCTTGGAGTTTTCCCATGAATATCATCAAGAAAGCCGGCTGTTTGGAAAGTCTGGTAAAATTAATTGTAGTGGATGCGTAGTGTTGGCACTGTGATAGTTGACAGATGGAGATGGCAGAAAACGAGAGTGTTGTCGTAACTAACCTTGTGAGTTTGCATACACATGCAAAACACAGGGTAAAATACATTCCCTTATGCAGTAGAATCTGGATACAGCAATATCATCTATAACTATAATTCTTATCTAACGAGATATATTTTCATAGTCCTGGCTTAATTTAATATCCTTTAGATTAATTTAAAGCAGTTCTTTGGATGGCAAATTTTTTACAACGATAATTTTGTGTACAACGATGATAATTCAGAGATGCCAAGTCTCCCGCTTTTTTTGGAGATTTCCCACCACTAATTTTTACTTACAAACTTATACTTAAAATAAGTCCAAATATTTCATGAAAAAAAAAAAAATTCATTCATTATCAAACCCATCATTATAATTTTCTCTATTACGATTTTTTTTTTAGCACTAGGGTGCTATTTCTTTCAGTGCCAGGTTTTCGTCAACGCAACTTTGTGGACATGACTTGTAGACAGGTTTTGTAGACATAAACAGTCACGGTGAAAATCTTCTCAAATGTGTTTGCCAAATGACGTAGAGGTGGAGGGAGAAAGAAATTAAAATCTTGAGAGTCGGATAAGGTTCACATTTTTCGATAATTAATCGTCAAATTAGCTGACAAAAAATAACTTCAAAAACCGAGTCAAGCTTGGCGATATCTTCAGAACTTGGCTAGAAACTAGGAAAGTATTGTTAAAAAATGCCTGGCGTATAGGGGCGTAGCCATTCCCCCATGGAATAGACCCGCCCCCCCCCCGCATGCGGCATTTTTTGCCATACGAATTGTACATTCTTCACTCCCTTATCACACACACGTACACATATATGTGAGTTGCAGTAGTCGTAACCGCCCCCCTGCCTCTGACTACGCCACTGTCTGGCGAAGATTGTAAAATAGTGTTAGTAGGCGATTTTAATGTAGATTTCAATTCCAAATATGTGTTTTATGAACAAGAAAGACAAACACGGCACTCTCATGGATTATGATGCCCATTAAAAATAGTATTTAAGATGGCGAAGTATAGTTGGAACATGCTTGGCGAAGATTGTGCAACAGTGAACAGTTTCAAGGCGATTTTAAGATAGATTTCGACTCCAAAGATGGATTTTATGAAACAAGAAAAAGGTCATTCCTGTCACTCTCGCCAACCTGAAATATCGCCGCACTTTGGCGAGCTTTGCAGTCATGGGTCTCTAGGAGTTATGCACAAATTTCAACGCTCCCAAAGAACTAGATGAAAACTAAACTGAACAAATTAACGATAAACCTACCAGTTAAGGAATTTTAAGACTTTTATTATTAAATTTGCTTTAATTGGCAGCCCAAAATAAATAAATAAATAATGCAATGCTGTACTTACATGTTGTTCCAAATCGCTATTTTAATTCTAAATTAAGGTTGCCAGATAAATACAAAAAATCGTTGTGGTAACTGCATCTGCTTAATTATCGCCACCTTGGCGGGAGTCGGGGCGTTAAAGTAGAAATCAACCCGAGAAAGTCAAACCCGCCACACTCGTGGATTATGATGCACAGTGGCTTAGGCAGAAATTTTTCATGAAGGGGGATACGACTACTGCAACTCACATATATGTATACGTGTGTGATAAGGGAGTGAAGAATGTACATTTTTTATGGCAAAAAATTCCTCATTGGGTGGTTGTGACCCCCCCCCCCCACTATCCCCTTCCCTTTAACTACGCCACTCATAATGCACATTCCAAATAGTATTTAAAACGGGGAAGTACAGTTGGAATATGCTTGGAGGAAATTGTAAAACAGCTTTAGTATCAATTTTAAGATAGATTTCGATTCCAAAGATGTGTTTTATGGAACAAGGGATAAAAATACGACACACTCCTGAATAATGATTCACTTTCCAACTTAATGGAATAAGGGAAGAAAATAGGGAAGACGCATTTATTATGATACGCTCATAATAATAGCACTTTAGTGCGTATTTAAAATCTGAAAGCGTTTCAGATTTTCTTTTTAAAAAAAATAATTTTTTCTAAATAATGGAAGCTGACAGAGAGATGGTACAGCGAACTAACTCTTCCGATTTAACCGAACTTTCTAAATAATGGAAGCTGACAGAGAGATGGTACAGCGAACTCTCTTCCGATTTAACCGAAGAAACTTGTTTCACTTTTTATTGAGCTACTAATGAATGCAGTTAGCCAAATTTTAAAATAAGAAAAAACTGTTAAATAATTACGGTGGAAAATATCCCAATACAATTGGAAGAGTTAGCAGTTATGGAGCTGCTCATTAATCCGCTCGCTGATCTTATAGATAAGAGAACACAAATTAAAGCTTTTAAAGAACGGTAGTTTTAAATGTCTCACTGTGGGATTTTGTAAGTTTGCTTGGGGAAGGGGGAGGGGTGTCAAGTGCTCATGGGGAAAATTGGGAACTTTTTTTTCTTCCGGGCGATTCTATTGAAGTAATGGGGAAAAAAATGAGGAGGCGTTCGCAAAATCCATTTTTTCCGCAAGATTTTCTTTCTTTCTTTTTTTTTTTTTTTTGATGGGCAGAAAAGGTGAAAAACAAAACAAAAAAACACGAACATATATAATATTTTGAATAACACTGTATTGGATTATAGGTAAGCCCCCTTCATCATCCATTTTTACACCTGAGTGACCATACTGTTTTGTGATAAAATAGAGAAATTTAATATATATTACAATTTTTATAGAAAAATTAAATAACATTTTTGTATATTAATATGAGAATTTGCTGTCGTTAATTTTTGTGTTTGTCTAATTAATCATAGGGTTTTGCTTTCTCGCTTTTTCCCCAGCCTGGGTTAATTGCGAATAAATTATGTTGTATTTTCCGCTTAGTTTTAGTACAATAATATTTTGCTTGACATTTTTATAATTGTGATATTAAAGAAACCTAGATGAAATAAATGGGGAATGCCGATGCAGCACTGGGAACATCTCCTCTTATGTTTCGTGCAGAGTAAATAATTTTATTTGTGAAAAGATTAGACTGGATAATCTGAAAAAACTATTTTAAATGAATTGAAATCGCAATATTCCCATCAAAGCCTGATAACCATGACTTCAGTATAACGTAATTATCATTTTCGGGATCTAATTTTGTCACGCAAATAATTAATTGAATGTTCCAAATGATTCGAACCATATTTTTACTCTCAAAAATAAACTAGAGCTGAAAACAGCAAAAAATCGCTTGGAAATTGGGTGGATTTTCAGATTTTTAAAGAAGCGCAAATCATTTTCCTTATTTTTTTGCATAATTATGAAAATTTTCAAGCGGGTCGTATAAGCAGTGGAAGATGTTATAATAATTTTTGTGCTTAACCTTTTTGGAGCAATAGTGGTAAATGTTCTATCTTAGAATGGTTTCCCGGAATTGTTATCGAGTCAGCAAGTCAGGGACCAGCGTAACTATATAGTAGGATTACAGTTGCCCCAAACAGAATTTATTTATAACAATTAATTTATAAAGCAATATCGAGTAATAAAATTGCTCCCCCAATCTCCCCCCAACTGTTATATATGTACCCTGGACTGTAGCTACTAATGCATATTGATCCAATAATATAGCTCCTATGAGTGGAAGTTGAGGGCCGCCTAGGGTCCAGGCACTTCCTACCGAATTAGAAGAGAGAGAATTGCCAATCTCAAGTAGAAACCACCACAATTTTGCAACAGCAAGATTTATGATATAAATAGCTTCCAGTTACACAATGGCAATATAATCAGCTCCATTGCTATCGTTAATTCGATAGCAAGTGAAAAAAATAATTGTAACCGCATTGGGTGATTTTAGACTAATAAAATCCGTAACGTCAATTTTTGTGTATTGTTAGCACGCTTTTTACAGCGATAATAATTTAGGTCGCAGATTGTTATTGTTGTGAACACATTTAAAATTCTTGATGGTCTTCGCTTGATATTTTCAATTTCATACATTGTCTTATGTCGTGTCCTTTAAAGTATTTCGCTGATAAATATCTGAATATTTATTTCTTAAATTTTTCGCAACAGGGAGTTAATTTTTACAAATACACCATCTATATGCGAAAAGTCTCTACATCAAACAGAAAAACAACTAAAAATATCGCTGATCTTACAGTAATACATGTATTCACTGAATACAACGATGAGTGCCACCTAAGTGGTGTAGTGGCTAAAGAACCATTCTATCACACCTGCTGTCTGTGTTCGTATCCTGGCTTGGGCTTGGATGTTTACTTTTCCGTCCCTTCATAGGGGGGAAACGCTGGCCCTCCACTAGGTGCCCTTATAATAGGGTGGCCAGTAATTCGAGCCCTAGTGGCTGCAAAATGCTTGATGAGCAAGTGCCCGCCCGTTGGAAAAAAAGATGAAAAGTCAGAAAGTTTTGTGACAAAACACCTATGTTGGCAACTCTTACTCAATCAAACCACTCAGTGGTTGAGGAGGAGCCGAAAATCATCACCTAAGTCAGTATTTTATGAAAGAAATGCACCCCATCACCAATAAATGCGAGTAAAATTAGTCTCGCTAATGATCCTAGATAGCATAAAGTTGCAGCAGATGTTCATTTCTTTCGTAAAAAGTAAACGCATGGCGATAAATACCCTTCTTTCATATTAATCCATCGAATATATATCCGCCAATATTTCCCCCCAAACAGCACGACAAGGGCGGATTAAAGGGGGGGGGTCGGAGAAGGCGACCGCCCCGCCCCCGAGAAGAAAGAAATTAATATAAAAGATCTTATTTTACTTCCATAACATGGATGTATATGTCAATCTTCTAACTAACCGCCCCCACCGACAAACTAACCGCCCCCACCGACAAACTAACCGCCCCCACCGACAAACTAACCGCCCCCCCCCGACAAACTTGCAATAATCCGCCACTGCAGCACGATTTTGTAGAAATAACAGAATTTTACCCATTTCTAGTTTTTCTAATCTATTTCTGTATTCACACGCTGTTTTGCATTGACCTATCAATCTTTTCCAAACCGAAACGGATTGATTTAACGCCATACAGTTTTGCTGACTATTCGCAAATTTTTTAGCCACTTACTCAGAGTCAGATTTTAAACTTTGAAATTTTAATTGGAAATTTCAAAAGCCACTATAATCACTATCTTTTCAGGAAGCAGTCAAACCTGTACATGCTACAAATTTGTTGATTCTCGAAACCGTATCTTCATTTCTTGCTATGTATATTCTGAAAAATGTGTAATGCTTTTTTTTTATTCTATTAATATTGATATGGAAAATATACTAAATAACTGTAGTTGAAAATTTTAATTTGAAGATTTTCTTATATTTTAAATCTAGACCTCCAAGTGAAACACACAAATATAACATTTATTTTATAGAAGACAGTAAAATTCACTACAAGTTCCTCTCTTACACTTTAAGTAATCTTGAAATCTTTCAAATTCTACTTCACACTCAAAGCAACCTGAACCCATTATTTAAGAATATTTTATTTTACTAGGGAGTAAGGAACAGCCTTCAGAACTTACTTCTTATATCAGCAAGTGTCTCCTTTTCAAATTCTCCATCATGAATACTTTCGAAGAATATTCTCAAAGAATTTTATAAGAAATCGCATGTAAGTAAAACTTACGAATGTAGAAAATCGTTCTCTTGAAATAAATATACATTCAAATTTCCTTTCCCATGTTAAGTGTGTTGAACGAGATCTTATGGAAGCGTTGTATGATTCTTAAGAGTTTAAAATTAAACGATTTTAAGTTGCCAACAAACAGTGAAATTTAATTTATCTAAGCAGCTTTTTTTGAGAATTTAGAAGAATATGCTAGCACTGATGGATTTAGAGTTCATTAATCCACCTAGTGTTGTTCATCGCAATAGTTACTAAATTAAATTGAAGAAAAAAATTTCTAAATTTCTGTTAAGTCCCTAAATTAAAATAATGGATGAATAAATGGCTACTTCATAACTGAAATTCTGTTTATTTAAATTCACAACGATTGATCATTCTTCCCATGTACAAATTAAGCATGACTGATCAAAAAATGTGGTTTTGAATATTCCGTGCATGTTGGCACCCGTGGAATTTCGCAATATTGTCCGATCAAAAATATTTTACGATTCTGCATGTGTTTAATCTGCCTACAAAACTTCTAGATGTAATAATTGGACATCATAATCAACTCTTAAATATATTAAAATTCGAACAGTTGAGCATACTTTATTTGCTCGTAATTATTTAATTTTCTTTCTATGGTGAATAGTCATATAAAGTAATCACGGGGACACTTTTGCTTAAACAAGGGATAAGAGCCTGTTTAAGCATTAATCATATAAGCATATTTCCATTAGTACTAATGTGCTGGTTTCCGTTTCTGTTAATTCGTAATACAACCTCTAAATTCTTTATTAATTTAAGCGGTAATGCTTCAGAACATCTGAAAAAGACTGGCTTTTTCTGGAAAAACTAGTTTATTATTTGTCCAAGCAGAATAAAATTTTTTATTATATGTTGTTCTAAGGGCGAGTAACACCATTGCATATTGAAGCATCTTGGTAGCTGATAGCCTGGAAAACTGGATCAAGAATTCAGCTTAGCATATTCAACATTCAGGAATTCATCTTAGCATATGTTTATCAATGGCTCTTCCTAACTCTAAATTGGCGGGTACTCCTTTTAGATCTCCGCATCAATATGACGTGAGCTCAGTCAACACCTTCCAGATACAGAGAGCCGTACAACTCTTATGTCACCAAACTTTGTCATCATTAAGCGAACGAAAGTTACACCACCGCAATTTCAAAAATTAAAACTATTTAAAATTTCTGATGAATGCTACAAATATTAGCAAACAACTTAAATTAAACATTAAAATTAGAACGCCTTTCTTATACAAAATTATGCATTATGATCTATCTCCTTACGATATTATTCAATGACATGGTTAAAAACTGCCATTTGTCATAAAATAATACTTTTTATCTGGAATCATTAACAATGTTGTTATTGATAGAAAACTCACCGGAAAGTTTTAATAGTTTTATTTTTTGAAAATTAAACTTTAAATATGGTTCGGCAGATGACATCAAACCTTAATGCTGTAGAAATGGTAAAGCTTTCTATATTTAGGAGGCGTTGGCGCAGTGCGCTTAGTGGATGGAGTTGTAGTAGGCTGAACTCTGTTGCAATTTAGTACTGCGCGCAGTTTGCTCAAGAGAGACTGCATATGAGGTATTTTCCCTTTAATCATGAACGTGTTCTCCCAGTTTTGATCTAGGCCAGTATTTGTATCTCAGTATTTCGCGTAACATAAGGAAAATCATTTGATGTAAGCTTTAAAACTCTCAGAGTAGGGAGAAGAGAATGAGTCTTCAGAGCGCTTCGAAAACTTTCCTTTTTCATAAAAAGCAGCGTCTTATCAAGGGTAACATAAAAAATTGATCAATTCATTCTTTTTGAGTATCACAGAGAAGGTTTTAAAAACATTTAAAAAATATCCCAAGTTTTGCGAGAAGCCCCTCAGCGGAAGCGAGAAACCAAAAAAAAAAAAAAAAATGTTACTAATGTCAAAATAGAAAATCTATTTCCTTAAAGGTACAAAAGAACACGAAATAGAAAGTAAACCACTAAAAAAATTACAACAAAGTACAGGTGCACTAACCAGAGACGCACTCTTGCTTCACCTCTCATCATCTACCAACTCAGTTAAATTTATTCTGCAACCCCGATCTCCTTTCTCTTTCAACCCCTGCTTCTATTGATTGGAACATTTACTCTCAGAGTATTGTGGATAGTTTGCCACCTTCACTTGAGCTTAACAATACTTCTGACATTGATAATGCAATTGAAGTTCTCACCTTTAATATTAGTAACGCCCTTGATTTTGCTAAATTTCACCATCAGACCATTAATTATTACTCTCTTCCCTTTAACATTAAACTCAAAATTAAGCAGAGAAATGGATTAAGAGAGTGGCAAATTCTCAGAGATCCAACTATTCGCTCACAGATGAACAGGGTGCTTTAATTAAACACGATATCTACAAAAACGATAAATGGATCAACTTCTTGCCCCATCTGATAATTCCGTGTGGAATTATCTTAAGAAAGTCCATAAACCTCACACTCCCATCCCTCCCCTGCAAATTTCCTCAGGCATTGCCGGTGATGATTTAGATATTGCTAACGCTCTGGCTGATCAGTACGAAGCTCAATTTGATCCACACGCCGAAGTTTTTTGCCCCGACACCATGGATCACGTTAATGACAAAATTAATGAATTTAACACTAATATCCCTGATTCTACAATCCCCCTTTCTAATGCTGAGCAAGTCTGCGGTGTCATCCGCAACTTACCAAATAGAAAAGCCGCCGGAATTGATAAGCTCTCCAATGAGGCTATCAAGAAGTACCAATTATGTATGCTCCCATTATCGCTAATATTATCAATACGAAGTTCAAACTTAATTATTTACCCCAAACCTGGAAAAGTGCTGTAATTATTCCAATCAAAAAACCTGGTGATAACCCCGCTGTTCCTGGGAGTTACCGCTCTATCAGTCTTTTGCCTGCCCTAAGCAAACTGGTCGAGTATATTTTCTGCAGCAAATTAAATAGCTACCTTAACGACAACAACATTATCATACCCGAACAATTTGGATTCCGACAGAGGCATTCCATCCCACATCAACTTTTTTCAGTTGCTGAGTATATCAGTGAGGGTTTGCACAACAAAGAACAGGTTGCCGCCCTATTCATTGACATGCCTTGCATTTGACACTGTGTGGAACTCTAGTTTTATCTACAAACTAATTAATGTTGATCTCCCTACCGTATATATTAAATTAGTTCAATCATACCTCGATAATAGGTCATTTTCTGTCCGTTACTCAAACCACTATTCCATCAAACGTAGCATAAACGCCGGTGTCCCGCAAGGGTCTAAACTGGGACCCATTTTATTTAACATCTTCTATAACGATATACCTAAATCATTCGAAACTACCGTAGCTCTCTACGCTGACGATACTTGTGTGCTTGCCAAGAACAAGAACGTCAGATTTATGTTACAAGTACCTCACAGATCCTATACAAGCACTTGAAACTTGGTTCAACAAGTGGAGGATTAAGCAAAATACTAACAAAACTAAAGTCGTCTACTTCTCCCACAAATGAATCCCTCCCCCACCGCTGCTGATATATGACCGGTCAGTTCAATTCGATAGTGGAATTAAATACCTTGGAATGATTCTGGATAAAACTATTAGTTGGAGATCTCATTTTAAATAAAGCGTTCGCAAATTCCGTAAGGCTAAAGCTGATCTCAACCATCTTCTCTGTGGTAAAGGAATGTTAATGGGAAACAAGGTATTACTTTATACAACAATTCTTGGAACAAATCTCCTATACGCCTGATCTCTTGGCGAAGGAGATTTGGTGAAGCATGGCGAAGTCAAACCTACTAAAACTACAAACCCTGCAAAACAAATCTCTTCGTTCTATCTGCAAAGCTTCTCGGTATTTCAAAAATACTCTTATTCATTCCGACCTTTGAATAGAGCCTATAAGAAAAATTATTAATAGAAACTCAAATAACCTCTTCAAAAATATTTATAAGATTCCTAACGAATTACTCTTTAATCCACCCGACTACGACAGCAGATTGTATCACAAAAGACCCCGTGCTATTACTCAACTTCATGATACAATCCATTACGGATAATCTTTTTCCGTGCTTTACTAAAGCTCTTCGTATTTATTTCATAATGCGCACGTTCTGTGACGCTGTCAGGCAACACCACCTAGATACAGAAGGCCTGAGAACAGAAGCTTTTACATCATTACTAGGTCTGCTAAGATGACGTCATCAGCTTTACTTTCACAAAGTAAAACTATTTAATATTCTGGTGAATGATACAAATTTTAGAAGATATCTTAAGTTGAAGATAAAAATATATAATACATTTCTGATAAAAAATAATTTATGATGATCTATTTCTACATCATATTATATAATTAGTGATAGTTAAAATTTCCTATTTGTCGTAAAATCAAATTTTCTATCTTAAATCATTAAAATGTTTTATGCGAGAGTAAAGTCACCACAAACTTTGAATAATTTTAATTTTCTCAAAAAAAAAATGTGTGATGACGTCACTTTAGTGGACCGGGGCCGTCGCTAAGCAACGGGCCTGCGCATGAGTTGCCATCGCTTAAAATGAGTTTATCATTGAGGCCTGTTTTCGCCATTGACAGTGTTCTATTTTATTATTCTAAGTATTATAAATGTTATATTATTTTATTATTTTAAAACAATTTTTTTATACTTTTGTCGTACTAAAGAACTTTAGATGTAGGTAATCGTTTTGTGAATCTTACGCCATTTTCTTTCATGAAAATTTATCATAAAATTCGAACATTTTGCTCTGAATGTAAAGGTAAGTGAACACTTTTATAATGTATTTAGAAATTCTAAAAATATGTATGTAAATCATGTTTAGTGAATAATTACTCATGTGTTATTTATAAATAAATTATTTTAATCAGAAATCGTATTACTTGAGTAGTTTTTATTCTTGTAAATAAGCATGACGTTGTGATACTAGTTAGACAATTTAATTTTGCCAGTTGAAAATGTTATTTATCAGTTATATATGCCTTGATTATGTGATTCAGACTTACATTTGGTACAGTGCAGAAATACAGTAAATTATAAATTATTGATGTTTGCCCGTTTATATAGAAACTTCAAATGTAGTTAATATTTTGTACACGCGTTCATTATGCTTGCTCAATTCCAAAGTTCGATTGAGAAAGCGACAAAAGAATAACATATAATACATGAAATGTCTTTATTAAAGAATAATTAATTCACGGATCGCGCTATAGAGCGTATTTTATCAATTTTCTCCAATATACAGGATATCTCGAATACACTGAAATGCGCTTTAATACATCATTTGTTAAAGATCAATGTTGAATTGTTTAAAATAACGTAGGGAATACGACTACGTTAATGAAATATTTATTATAAAATGTCTTTCTCATTTCTGTATTTAGTTATTTTAAAGTATATTAAATATCCACTTGTGAAACTAAAATAAGCAATCGTGAATCATGAGAGTAAGCGCTACTTAGTTTTTCCTTCAAATTATATGCATCTATTTTCTTAATATGTATCATAGCAAACAAATTAATCTTGAGTTCGTACTTGAATTAGTAACACAATTACTACTTAAAACTACATTAAATAACGTTTGAAAGCACTGGGAAGCTTAAGAAATGCCTGATGTATACGTGAAGACTCAAGCATCCGTAGGTCTCTTTGGATGGCTCATCAAAATACACGCGCAGGCCCGTTACTAATTGCGAAGGCCCCGAGTGGACCTAGAGATGACGTAAAATTTTCTGTTCTCAGGCATTGTATATCTAGGAGGTGTTGTGTCAGGACGCTCCAGGTGACGACTCAGGTCAACACCTCCTAGATATACAATGCCTGAGAACAGAAACATTTACGTCATCACTAGATCCACTAATGTGACGTCATCACACATTTATTTTCATTAAGTAAAACTATTCAAATTTTTTGGTGAATTTAATCCCCATAGAAACATTTTAATGATTAAGATAGAAATAATTTACGAATGGAATTCCAACTATCACTAATTATATAATATGATATAGAAAAAAAATCATAATAAATTACTTTTTATCAGTAAGGTATTTTAATTTTTATCTTCAACTTAAGATATTTCTAAAATTCGTATCATTCACTAGAAATTTTAAATAGTTTTACTTTGTCAAAGTAAAGCTGTGATGACGTCATCTTAGAAGACCTAGTGATGACGAAAAAGGTTCTGTTCTCAGGCCTTCTCTGTCTAGGAGGTGTTGCTCAGGTCTCAAAATGTATTAAATGTTAAGTTATAACGCACGTCCGAAATTGTAACCACCACAATTTTTAAGCAGTAAAGATTTATCAGAAATTAAAATCCTGCAGTTATGCTGTTCTCTGGTGTTTTTTTTTTCTCCCCAAGTTTTATTACGCTGCCACCAAAGAGGCAGCAGACATTACAAAGTGGTTCCTGGAATCTTCGCACCTGCCGTGACGCTGTTAGGACGCCTCAGGTGCTCCGATAATGTGTTCTATGTTAAGTTATAACCTGCATCCGAAATTGAAACCACCACAATTTTTAAGCAGTAAAGACTTATCAGAAAAAAAAAATCCTTCAGTCCCTCTGGGCTCTCGTGTAGCTATTCTGGATTTTTGCAGTAGACATTTCAAAGTGGTTCCCGGAATTTTCGTACCTGCTAGATCGCACACTTGTGCTGTCAAGACAACTTTTCTGTGACACTGGTAATTTAATTCACGAATCTGTTATTGGTGTAAGCATATTTAAAACTCTTTGTGATGCTCTTCGTTAAATACTTTCAATTTGTATATTATCCCTTTAAAGTTGTTGTGTCCATGGGTAGATGATTGCACTATCCGTAGAAATAAGTGCCATTGCACCCGAAGGTTTGGACTTCTGCTTGTTGGTCCCTAATTTTGAATCGATTCCACATAACGGACCAACCACCAGTTGAAATCGGCACCCGCAGAGGTATCGTTTGAACGTGGAGGATATTGAAGCCACAATGGATTTTACGTGCACCAGCTCCAATTGTCACTTTAAGGTACTTCCATGATATATGATTTCACAGTATTTTTCATATTTTTTTCAACAGGAAGTTAATTTTTGAAAAATATGCATATTCTTTAGGTAAACAGTCCTTACATCAATGAGAAAAACTACTAAGAACTTCATTCATCCCACTGAAGTAATTTTATGCCCTAAATTGGTTACAGTTGGCTTTTAAACTCTTACAGAATCCCAGAGTATGAGCTTCAAGCTCACGTACTTAGAAAAACTTCAATTTATATAATGTCTCATCAATTAATATTCACACTTGATCACTCTTTTTTCTGAAGCATCAAAGGCAGGGTTTTAAAATCTGTTTGCGAAATCCCAAAGTATTTCCAATCCCGGTCACAGAAACCGTGCGACGCAGTAATGCCCGCCGCATATTATTGAGGTCTACAGACCATTTCCTTGATATTGGACGCTCCGCTGTGTACTATTCCTCGATGATGTCAAATTAGGTTGTGCGCCATGTCCGCAGACTATGCTTGCAAGTAAAGCTGCTTCAGCACGCACCTGCTGGAGCATGTTCGTACATACAAGCTGCGCCGGAATTGCAGATTTCCAAATAAGATTCGCGCAAAGCCCAATTTTTCGTCTTTTTTTTGTGTAGAATTTACACATTTTACATGCATCGATATCGCCGATTGCATCAGTGATTTCATATACAATCTTTTCCCTTTTTTTGTGAATAATCGTATTTTCATTCATTCCATGCCTTTTTTATTAACAATTTATACTAACAATTAAAATTACTACTTACTTTTACTAAGCGTGTTAAAGCGCGATATCGACGGCTGCATACAGTGATATAATATGCAATCTTCCTAAATCCTTTTTGTGAATAATCATATTTTCATTCATTGCAAACCATTATGCCAATTTTTGTATCAACAGTTAAAATTGCTACATATTTTCGATAAATAACGATTATTTTACCAAAACATTTCTTTTGTATGAGTTTTTATTTTTCATCCAAGATTATCTTGCAGAGTTTCGTGCTTTTGTGTTTTTAAATCTGCTTTGCTGACTAATACGGAAAATTCTGTGATAGGGTTTCCAAATTGTACTGTTAGAAGGCATATTTTTCCGGTCATTTGCACACTTGCATGAAAACATAATGGTTCACTATTGCACAAACAAATTTTGTGCACAAAAGGAGAAGAAACAGTCTACACAATCTTATATAGAACATGCGATTTAGAGAAAATTCATGGCTATCAACTTTTACTCTGCTTAAAGAACTACCTAACACTAATATATTTTAGGAATTTTTGATTTAAAATATCAATGTAGTGATAGTAAAATATCAATGTCATTGAGTATTAAAATACCAATCAGTAAATAAGTTCTCGGAAATTGTAGTTGATAATCTTCCAAAAGAAACGTAAAATTTCACAGTTTTAAAAAGTTGCGGTTTAGCTTTTGTGAAGGAAAAAATACTCGATGCTTCCAATTGTAGGTTTCTTATTGTTGTTTCTACTGCCTTTTCTAACAGCACATTAAAGATTAGCTGTTTTTGATGAGCTGTGTCAGCGTATCACATAATATCTGGAAAATCAGTTGTCATAATCCAGTGCAATAATTATTCATGTTTAGAAGATTTTAATGATAGAATGAAAAAAATTAGGTTATATTTAGATCGAATAAAAATGAAATTACTTATTTTAACGTTTTGAAAGAAATTATAGTATTTCACAGACCCAACGTTCTTTTAAACTAGCTTACCTTTAAACTATCTAGCTTACTTTTAAAGAGAAAATCTTATTTTCTTCTCTTTAAGCTCTTGCGTCTAAATCTACAGCATTCATTGTCTACTGACATATAATGTGCAGTATGATGTGTATGACATGTGTAAAGTAATTTATCTAAAATAAAAATAAGGAATTATGCACACTCCCTCCCCCCCCCAAAAAAAATCAAACTCTTGCATAACATTAGATATTCTACGAAAAATCTCATATTGCATAAAAATGAGTATATTTTGTTTTTTGAAAGGTAAAGTTCCCCTTACTTGGAAAGTGTAAGAAAATATCTCAACATTATCATTGGATGGTTGCATTAGTTCTCATATATCGCATGTTACGGAAGCGAGATAAGATGTATCGTGATGTATTTATTTTAAGGGAGGGATTTTTTGCAATCGAAAATTTTGTTTGGAAGTATATTTTTCTTGGAGGATATTCTTTAAGTCGATTCGGAAAGAATTTTAAAATAGTCATGCAAAAACACTCGATGACATCATAAGTGAATTCTCAAAATATGGCCGTAATTGAAAAAAAAAAGAAAAGAAAAAATAGAAAAAAGAAATACTTTTAAAATACCTTCGAGAGTTTTCAAATTTAAGTTATTGAACTACATTTAAAAAATCTTTTTCTTAGAGGAATGCAAAGTAAGTACACCGTATACCTTTAAGGCGCAGCTACCAACTTTACGTTCTTTTTTTCAGAAGATTAACTTCTACTATTTTTGTTTATCAATTCAATATTAGAAAACGCAAGTTTTTCATTTAAAATGTAACTGTTTTTTTTAATCGTAAAAATTGGCAACTATACTCTAAGGTAATTTTTTTTTCAGGAGTACAGTCAGGCACCCTTTAGGAGTAATTTTAATTAACCTTTTAATAAAAGGTTCAGACTATAAGTATTAAAACAGTATCTAATGATTTCAAAAATACAGGAACATAATATATATTTTAAATCGAACTTTCAAAATTCTTCAGAAATTCCATTTAAAAGTAATAAAGTTATTAGAATAGACTATGTAAAAACGCTCCACCTAAAAAAAAGGTATATTTAGGAAAGCGAGAAAATTTTAATCTGTATGAAAAACATATGGGAAAAGAGATACGAAGAAAAGTTGCCTATTTCCAGAAAACATTCTAAATAAACCATTTTGTCCCTTGTACGAAACAAAGCAACAGAACAGATAGTAAATGCATATATAAAGCACAGGTGGCAACCATTACTACCAAATACTATTAATGACACCTCCCACACAGAACGTATACAGGTAAAAACCCACAGCAGCTACTACAGTGAGATTTCAGGATAGCTCAACGGTTTTTCTTGATTATAAAATTAAAAGTTACTTTTAGCAAAAAGTGGTTAGATTATATTCCGTAAAGATTCGCAGTTGGGTTGATATAATTCTTCATTCACTGCACACGACACACACACACACACAAAAAAGTCCTATTAAAAGAGTGGATTTTACTCCAACCTCTCAAAGTTACCAAATTCGTATTTAAGAGTGTTTTATTTTATAATACTCTTTAGTGAAAAAAAACATGCTTTAGAAGTCATTTAATAGCACTAAATTCTCCCAAAGCGTTTTCATGAAAGATCGCATAGCAGTAAGTGTTCTGGGAGTGAGCGTACCAGGGGCGGCCAAATTTGCTTGAGTAAGAGCCACAAATTATAGATTTTACGTATTCCAAAGAAACAGGGACCGTTTCATTTTCTATATTTATTTTTTAAATAAAATGGAAAGATTAACCATGTCTGGTGAGTGTGCGTGCACTTACTACGTATTTCTTTTGCATATTTTTTTAAATAAAAATTAGCATAAAAAATATATTATCATTAATCTTAAATTATGTTTTCTGTACAAAGTCGAATATTTTTAAAAAAACTGAATTCATTCGTACTTGATTATAGTATTATGATCATTTTCCTAACCAGCTGTGCTTGAATTAATTGTAAGCCTTCAAGCAATGCCGTACTGAATTTGAGCTTCCACCAAATTACCTTATCTTAAATATTCAATAAATCTCTCTGGAAAATTAAAATTAATATCTACGTTCGTACACTACCCTAAACTGCGCGTTTCGAAACGATATAGCAAATTTTACGCAGTTAATTAAGTTTTGTTGCCATTTACTCATGGATTATGGAATTATCTCATTGGAGGCTTACATGCTAGGAAGAACTTCGCAGTAATCCTTCAACCGACTGTTGTGAGAACATAAAGATCCCCGTAACAGTACAATCGCAATTTTTTAATTAATCTTATAATTCAGCTGTTTTATTACACGGTGAATAACACTGTATATGTAATCTAAACTGTAGATAATGTAACAAATATTTTTAACTAAATGTGTTAGAGTTAATAGACGAAAAATGTAACTGCGAACTTGAACAGAATATAATTAATCACTTTTTGCAAACAGTAATTTATTTAAATATTTTTTGGGACAAGTTTAAAGAAAAATACATGTATGAAATTGGCTGTTTTGTAAAATGAAAATTAGAGTTGCAAAATGTGGTTTACTATTCTACAAATGTGCTGTCACCTATGTATGAGAATACATTTTCAGATTTAAAATACAAAATAAACTTGTTTGAAGGATATATGTAACTATCGTCTATAAAGTCAACTAGTCTTCTTTCGTTGTAATTTCTTACCGGTTTTTCGGAAAATCGTAAATGATGTCACAATCTTTGATGCGATACATTCGTTGAAAATTTTCTATTTCTTTTTCAGAGTAGCGAAGTGAAGTTGAGCAAGCGCACGTGATTATCCGACTGAACTAAGTCTGGTGAATAATTCAGGTGAAGTAACACTTCCAATCCAAATGCTTAAAATATATCCAGCTGAGGAGGCATATTTCTAGGTGGAACCATATACATATTTGTGACGTGAACGTACCGTATTTCTGAAGGGCGAAAAAACACTGTTCATAAGATTGAACGAATAAACATAATGGATTTTTCAGAAGTTTTAACACAAAGATGATAATTATTATGTAGATGTCCCCCGAACAACTTCAATTAGAAAACATTAAACAGTGAATCTAAACAGCTTACATCTGTGAAAATTAGAACTCATGATGTTGCGATGTTGCATAAGATTTCTTTTTTTCAGTACTCTCCTTTTTACTATGTTCATACATTTTCAATTAATATTTATTTTTTATAATTATATAATCTTCATGTTAAAGCCTACCGTAAGAATTATACAACACTCTATGACTTATAAAATATAAATAAATGTGTTTTAAAAGGAGTAAAAAAATGTATTTAATTTTTCAGTTTTTTTTAAATATTCAATCATGTTTTAACTTCTAAATTCAAAGCCTTAAATAAATAAATAAATAAAATAAAATAATATGGATGGAATATATTTGTTAAGATATTACTAATGATCTTGCATTGATAGAACGCTGGGCTAACATGAGTCAAAAACTATCTTTCGATGCTTTTTAACATTTTCAAACAAGGTTAAAACGTATTTGGGATTTCGATTTGTCGGTCTGCTGTCTGTCTGTTTGTTCACCAGTGCCCTAACAGGCGCAAATGTATATCGATTACCGTAAAATTTATGGATGCAATTCCTATGTACTGTACCATGTACCATAGGTGCCAAGATTACGTAATATAATTAACCACTTTTTGTAAACAGTAATTTTTTTGAATATTTTTTTAAAATAATTATCAAACCAAACTTTTAACTTTAAAATTTTGTTATGTTTTAAATAGAAAATTACCGTTCACAAAAAGTGGTTAATTATATTCCGTAATACTTGGCACCTATGATGTACACTACTTAAAATGGTGTATGTATCGTTTATAGTTATTTTAAGGAACATCCAAAACAATTCCATTACGCTCTTGGAAATGCCTTATTTAAAGCGTATTTTAGAGAAATTTGGCTATTTAAAAAAATATATACTTCATTAAGGATTAAAAAATAAAGCTCTCCATTGAAAATAGTGTATGCAATTTTAAGTTCTTTTACAGGAGCTCTCAAAAGAATTCTAATACATTACACTCTATGGGTAGTTATTCCTTAAAGCGTATTTTACAGATATTCATATAAAACCACGTTGATAAGTGTTATTAATCATTACAAAGTAAATTTAACAAACAGAAAACATTAACACTTTTAGTAATACAGACATACTGTCTGTATTACTAAAAGTTCTACAGAAACATTGAAAAGAATTCCAATGAAGTTCTAGAGCAGATAAGTGACATAAATCCATTTCATTCTCACAAGAACACATTCTCAATTAATAAAGGGGGGAGTAGGGGTACAACGAAACATGCTACCTAAAATCAATAGGATTGTCACAGAAAGTTGAAGCTCACACACCTATTATATAAATATATATTCCAGTTACTGGTGTGATTTGGAGACAATCGAATTTTTACAAGAGATACAGAAAATTACTAGATTTTCACCATTGAAAGCCAAAAGCAATTTTGTTTTACCTCCTTCTTTTCATATGTATAGTTATTTATTTTTCAAATATTGTGATCACTATGGTGTGATCTTGATACTTTAAAAGGCAGAATTAAAAAAATAAGTATTAGGAATTAGTGAAAATTCATTTAGTTTGTGAGCCTCAATTTGGGTTACAATGAAGCATTTCATTGTTAACCAACAAAATGTTAAACAGTTTTGGTAGGCAATTTAGTATAGATTTCAATTCAAAGAAGTGTTTTGTGGAACGAGGAAGGAAAACACGGTACAATCATGTATTGTGGTGCCCATTCCAAACAGAATTTAAAATAGCAGTGGATAATTGGAATATGCTTGCGAAGGTTGTAAAACAGTTTTAGTAGGTGATTTTAAGATAGATTTCGGTTCCAAAGATGCGTTTTATTTAACAAGATTAGGATGCCTATTCCAAACAGTTATCCTAAAATGGTGAAGTATCGTTAATATACTTGGCGAAGATTATAAAACAGTTTTAGTAGGCGATTTTGAGGTAGATTTCGATTCCAAAGATGTGTTTCATGGAACAAGGAAGACAAATACGGCACACTCATTAATAATGATACACTATAAGGGAAGAAAATAGGGAAGACGCAAGGATTATGATATGCTTTTAATATATAGCACTTTAGTAAGTATTTAAAACGTTCTGAAAATGTTTCAGATATTCTTACCTTTTTTTAAAAATAGTGTAAATCTCCCTTGACGAAAATTCCAAATTAGCGTGAGTTTTATTACGAGCACTAACTTCAAAAATTTATTACTTTGAGAAAAGCAAATTTAATGCATGAAGATATTTTCAAAATTGTGTTTTTATTTTCCAAAAACTGTATAAAATTTTACATGAACATAAACTCATACGTTTAGTTTTTCGACCGGACAAAAAAAAAAGAAGAAGAATCCTTCAAAGGAACTTTAGAACTCCTCCTCATCTATTTCTTTTGGTTAGAGTACTTTTATTCCTTTTACAAACTTTCCGCTGCGAGTCCCCTTCGAGATTTATTTGTCGGTACAATTCCTTGAGCTCCCCCGGGAAATTGGTTCAAAAAAGATGACAAAACGAAAAAACATCCTCCTGACGTCTTGTGTTATTCCTTGCAGCAAACTGTTGACGCAGTATGCAAAAGGAAAGGTTTTTCTAATGAAATCCGGTAAGAATTTACATAAGTTTGGTACTTCACGGCCAACAAAGAGCTGTCGATCATTTGAGAAAATATAGCAGGGTACTGAGTACTCATATTGAAATTAAGTCAGTGTTAGAAAACTGTAACTTCTATAGGAAATTAAATTTAGCAATATCGGAGAATTATTATTAGTATAAATTAGCAAGGAACATTGCATCAAAATATTGTTATCTATATAAACAACATTAGACTTTTGTCTGTGCGTTACTGGAATTAAAAATTTTGAAATTTCTATCCGTTTGGGCGTTTGGAAGAACTTGGTAAAAAAAAAAAAAATTGTCTTTCTTTCATTCTACACGGGATGCTTTTTGGCTCGAGCATCACGTAATAATGACTTAAGCGAATAAAACTAAATTTAGAGACATGGCAGGTGGTCAAACAACTTAAACTATACTTGCCGAATTTTTTTAAAATTTGGACTACATTTTGAGATTTTGTGAAAATGTTTAGGTGGTCAAATGAACATGAGCGTCAAAGTACTTTAAAATGATAAAGTAATTAAAAAACTTTGTAAAAAACACACATAAGAAGTAAAAGGAAAAAGGATACGCGTTTCGTTCAAAAATTGTTTTGAACTTCTTCAGTCCAAGCTCTTCGACGTAAAGAACACAGGGAACTGAAAAGAGAAAAAAAACAAGCAAGATGTTGCCACAAGGGGCAAAGAAAAGTCGAACAAAACCACGGAGAGGGGAGAAAAAAATTAAAAAAGGGGGATAGAAAGGAAAGGAAAGAAGCACAAAAAATACAGAAATAAAAAAGGAATAAATAAAAAATAAAAAAAAGGGAACACACAAGTACAAACACACACACAAAAAAAAGAGAAAACAAAACAAAAAACAAATAGCACACGAAATTTTTTTTTTTTTTTTTTTAAACCACGAACAGGACAGCACAATAAGTATATATATATATATATTTCTTTTAATTTTTTTTTAATTTTTTTTTTTTTTTAATAAAAACGAAAAAGAAAGACAGTAACACACGTACATACACATTAAAGAAACAGGGGGGGGAAAGGGGGGGTAGACGAAGAAAGTGAAAAGAACCTTACAACAGCAACTTCCAAGCAGAATGAACGAAAGGAACGGAAGAACCATCGTTCACAAGACGATCTAAGTGCTGGGTGATGGAAAAACCTTCCAAAAAATCCAGATGGGACAAAGACTGAGGAGTGCACAAAATCTTAGCCTTAGAAAACTGAAATCGATGATTGGAATTCCAACAATGTGAGGCAATAGAAGATTTGGAAAGTTCGTGCTTAGAGACATATCTCTCATGCTCTTTGAGCCTAAATTTGAGAGCTCTTCTGGTCTGACCAATATAGCCCAAATCACAAGATTCACAAGGAATATAATAAACACCCCAACGGTTCTCAGTAGGAATAGGATCTTTAAGGGAAGAAAATTTAAGTTTATTAACAGGTGTTTAGTGTGTAAGTTTATTTCTGCATTTTTTGTGCTTCTTTCCTTTCCTTTCTATCCCCCTTTTTTAATTTTTTTCTCCCCTCTCCGTGGTTTTGTTCGACTTTTCTTTGCCCCTTGTGGCAACATCTTGCTTGTTTTTTTTCTCTTTTCAGTTCCCTGTGTTCTTTACGTCGAAGAGCTTGGACTGAAGAAGTTCAAAACAATTTTTGAACGAAACGCGTATCCTTTTTCCTTTTACTTCTTATGTGTGTTTTTTACAAAGTTTTTTAATTACTTTATCGTTTAACACCAGTATTTTGAGTGTTTTTTCACTTTAAAATGTTTTATTGGCTTTGTAAAAATAGAGTAAATGCTTGCTTCATTCTTGAAAAAGGGCAATGGGATAGAATGAAATTTAAAATTGTATTAATTGGCAAGTTATTTAAAAGATATAAGCCAAAATTGTTTTCAATATTTCATAGAATTTGAGGGCTTATGAAAATCGTAAGATTGTTTGTTCTTGCATCCTTTAAAAATGGATTAAAAGAATTTAATGAAATTTAGCAATATGATCAGCAACGACTGAAACAACTAATGTCGGTTTTTTTTTTAAAGTTGAATAAATTTTAAAACTGTCTTTAAAATATATATTATTTTTTTTAGATTTTCTGAAAATTGAGCAAAAATTTTTTGAGGCATAATGCTAAAATATCTACAACAAATTAAACAAAATTTAGTTACAAGCTAGGAATGAGCTTGACTTAAAAACTCATTCTACTAATAAAATGTTTATTTTGAAATCAAAATGATTTTTTTTTATCGGCAATTTCACTCAGCACTTCATTACCCTCTAACCTGTAATCTTTCAACAATACACAAAGTTATAATTTTGCTTTCTATACTTTTACCAATATGCTACTTTCATTTTTTGTACTCCTACAATGCTGACAAAAATTCAGGTTTTTTTATGGAAAGTTGCATTGCGTACTAACCCGTCAACGACGAGTACTTTAGCTTGTTAATAATGTGAAACAAACAAACAAACAAACAAAGCAAAAAAACCAGACTTAGAGGTGTAAGGCTAATTTTTGAGAGGTAGTTGTAAGGCTGAAGCAAATCAATTTATTCAAAATTTATATAAATATACAAAAGAAGCTCGAATATCCGAGCTCCGCCTATCCGATGTTTCTTGTTAGCTGAGATACTAAATTCAAATGAGCTGTCCACTTAGGCACCAACTCGGTTATTACTACGTAAAAATAGAGCATTCAAATTTCAACAAAATATGTAGATACCCACATGAACTGAAGCTTCTAATGAGAAACACAAGGAAGGAATTTGAATTTCCCATTTTATTTTTAAGAATGTATTTAATAGAAAGTATGATTAAGTAGTGTATTTTTTTCATTTAAATATTATATACGTACGGGGTGGGGGGTTCAAGCTTTATTAACACCTATTTTTCTTTTGGTGCAAATAATGTATTAGTTATTAATATTTTATTGTGTTAATTAACAAACACTTTTTGGCGATACACCAATTATTTATATAAATTTGAAAAAATCACAGTTAAATGTGCTCTCGCCATTGCACAGACTTCAGTGCAATCACTTGATGCAAATAGGCAATCTTACTTTCATTTTCAATAATATTACTTAATAATTAATGTTATATGAACTGCCAAAAGTTAATTAAATTCAAACTGAGTAGCATTTTTATGTTTTCTTAATTGGGTTTCAAGTAAATACACACGATAGACATCCATATTTCATTTAAATAATGAAATTAATTTACTTTGCTCAGATAAAAACCTTCTACAATATTTTTTCTTTTTTAAAATAATTATTATAAATCTTTATCCGTTGGAAACTTGACGTAAAGGACGTAAATTTTATTTGAGTTAATCTGGTATTATACTGCTTTTAACAAAACTATTAAAAAATAAAGAAAAACTGAACCTTTGGATCTTATATTCTCTTAATTGGGCTTTAGATAATGTGCACAGTAGATGCATACATCTATCACTTTGATAATAAAAGGAATTTATTGTTACCTTGCTCCAATCAAAATCTCCTAGAAATTTTTTTTCAATGATTTAATAAATCTTTTACTTTATGCGACTGAAACTTGATTTGAAGAAGATAAGTTAACTAATATTTTACTGCTTTTAATAGAGGTGTGTAAAAAAAACCCTTAGACTTCTGACTTGAAGTAAATTAACTGTGTTTAAGCAATTAATATTAACTTTGTTAATTAACTGTCCTGTATATGATATTCTTTTCATAATAAGCATTGTGAATTTTAAATACACTCAAAAAAGTTGTTATCGTCTATAAATTGAAGGACGTGATGGATAATAGTATTTGAAAATGTTTCAAATAGTCATCTTGTTTCGAATTATCTTTTAATAATTTCACTCAATTTACTAACCTTTTGCACTCGAGAGGTGACTCTCAGTCAGTCACCCTTGTAGGTGATCAAGAAATTCGAGAGGTGCCTCTCACTCACCACTGCATACTAACGGTAAACCCGCAACTGCCAATATTCACGGAATATGACTAACTGCTATTTGAAGACAGTATATATTAGGAGTACTATTTTCGAAACAACTAACAATTCTAGCCTTGAAGCTTTTTGCAATATTGTAACTCAAAAATTCCTGTTTACAAAAAGTGGTTGATTACAGCCCGTAAATATTGGATGGGATCAATTAAAACATCTCGAGTAATGAGTTGCTTGAGCAAAAAAGGCTTCAAACACAAAGGGTAAAAATATAGGTATCAAAATAAAACATTGACTCTATTTCTACATTTATATGCTCTTATCTATACAAAAGTAGGCAATTAAAAAAAATTTTCAAGTTGTCTGGGTCTTTAAAATGGTTTGAAAAAGATTTATAAAATTGTTTAACACGAAAGAATTATTAATTAGAAACCCTTAGAAAAAATGCAAGTTAGTTATGAAATTGTGAAGGATTCTTATTTTAAAAATTCATATCGTAGATTTTTACCCAGAGCTATAAAAGCTTTCTAAACAACTTCTAATGCTTAAGGTTATATTTTTTCTATATTTCCATTGCTCCAAGGTAACTAACAGCTTAAACAATTGTCTTATTTTTAACCAACGGTTGAAATGCATAGCCGAAATTGATCGAGTTTTTAAATAAAATGGAAAATTGAATTGCGACACATTAAAAAAAAATCACATATTTATTATGAAAATTACCAGAAAAATTTTAAACTTTTGTTTTATATAAATTTCATACAGCATTGTACAGCCTGATAAAGATGGGCGGTTCGACTCATTTTACTGACTCGAATCTAGACTCACTCACTACTTCGATGATTCGAATCTTGAATCAATAAAACAACTAAAGAAATTTTCCCTCTCTCTGCGCCGAAAGCCGTACTATTTAAACACCCTTCACCCATTCATCGGGTTTCTTCTCCGCTGAGTTCTCGGGCAGTTAGCATCTCTCTCTCGTTGCTCCAGTAAAACTAGTGTTTAAACTGCCTGAAATGAAAATACAGGGGAGCTTCGTATGACCCCCTGGGCCTGTAAGATTAAAAGGTTAAGTTTGGTGTCAAAGTATTCGAAACTTTATGTATCGATGGGGGTATTCGTCTAGGGGGGGTCGAGAATCAATAGAAACACGCTCCGATGGATAGTTTTCGAGATATACGTTAATTAATTATGGTAATTAGACTAATTAACCATGATTGAGGCTTAAAAGGACTGCAAACATGTAGAAATATGCTCTGGGATGGTTTCCAGACTTTGGAGTTGCCGCCGGAGGAGGCTAGTGTTTAACATGCCCAAATTGAAAATATAGGGGAGCTTCGTATGACCCCCGGGGCCTGTAAGATTAAAAGGTTAAGTTTGGTGTCAAAGTATTCGAAACTTTATGTATCGATGGGGGTATTCGTCTAGGGGGGGTCGAGAATCAATAGAAACACGCTCCGATGGATAGTTTTCGAGATATACGTTAATTAATTATGGTAATTAGACTAATTAACCATGATTGAGGCTTAAAAGGACTGCAAACATGTAGAAATATGCTCTGGGATGGTTTCCAGACTTTGGAGTTGCCGCCGGAGGAGGCTAGTGTTTAACATGCCCAAATTGAAAATATAGGGGAGCTTCGTATGACCCCCGGGGCCTGTAAGATTAAAAGGTTAAGTTTGGTGTCAAAGTATTCGAAACTTTATGTATCGATGGGGGTATTCGTCTAGGGGGGGTCGAGAATCAATAGAAACACGCTCCGATGGACAGTTTTCGAGATATACGTTAATTAATTATGGTAATTAGACTAATAAACCATGGAGCTGTTTTTTCTGCGATGAGAGAAGAAGAAGCTTTCCGAGAGAAAGCAGTAGCAAAAGCATCACAAGCTGGTATTGATCTCAGGATTTTCTTATCGCCGGCCTCAGAGGCGTAGCTAAGGGGGGGGGGGTAGGGGGGTCATAACCCCCCATGAGGAATTTTTTGCCATACAAAATGTATATTCTTCACTACATTATCATACACACGTATACATATATATGAGTTGCAGTAGTCATAACCCCCCCCCCATGAAAACATTCTGGCTACGCCCCTGGCCGGCCTGTATTTTTGCCCTTTATCGAATTCGAGATTTCACTGAAATGAAAATGGGAATATCGGATATTTGATGTTGAAATAAAACCGATATGTCGATTTTTGGCCCAGTCCTACTGAGGGGCTGCTGTCCCCCCCCCAAAAAAAATGGGACCCTTTACTTAGCTTACAATTGAACTTTATCTTTAAATTTGATACCCAGCCCACCCCGAAATAAAATCCTGGCTACGCCACTGTCAATAACACTAACTACGCCACTGCTTTAGACCCTATTTTGTATTTCTCTGAATTACGAAAGAAAATAAAATCATTCCCCTTAAACGAAAAACAAGGTAAAAAAAAAAAAAAAAAACGAAATCTGCTGCAATAAAGCGAAATGTTATTTTGCTTACTACAAAGTCCTTTTGTGAGAGCGCTTAATACCGCCCCTGTATCCTTCATTAAAAGTGACAAGCACAATCCTAACTTTATTTCATTCTATTTCCCTTCACATGAAAATCCGCCACCATGTAAACTTAACGTTCCGTTTTTTTTTTCTTTTTTTTTTTTTTTCTTTTTTTTTTTTTTTGAGGGTGGGGGCAGGGGGACATATATTGAAGTTAAAAGTAGAAAAGGGATGTTTCATTAAATTTTAAACAAATATCAAATCAGCCAGACAAGTTGGAAGGAGGGATTTTCTTAATTTTTTTTTCGGGGGGGAGATTGACCCCTCTTGCCCTTAGGAAGTAACGCCTATGCCCCCCGCCAAAAGCAAACGATGTTCGACCCACTCCACACCCACAGACAGATAAAACTTTAAATCCGACCACCAACCAAGAAATGAAACACCAAAGATTCGAAAAAAAACTTCAATTAAATGAAACATCCTTTCAACTCTTTTCGACTCCTTTCGACTCTGAGTCGATAGAAGATTCGAAAAAACCCCTCCAATTAAATGAAACATCCTTTCAACTCTTTTCGGCTCCTTTCGACTCTGAGTCGATAGAAGATTCGAAAAACTAACGAATCTCAACGATAGTATACAATCACCGAAACAGAGCGAAACACTGAATCAGTAAAGATTCGTTGCTGCACCAACTCAGTGACCAACTCACCCACACCCACTCATTTACTGTTTCAAATCATCTATCGACTCAGAGTCGTAAAGAGTCGAAAAGAGTTGAAAGAGTAAGGGAAAATCTCTGGGAACGGCAAAGGGAAAATAAGTTTTTCTTCCCTTCGCACTTGAAATGTATTTCCCTTGAGAGCTTGAGATTCGAATCAGTAGAGAGTGAGTGTAAAGACTGAGCCACTCAGTACCAAGATTCGAATCACTGATTCGACTCATCGAATCATTGGCCATCTCTACAGCCTGAATGTCTGTAAAAAGTAGCATTTTAAAGAGATCGTGTTAATTCACGAGTACGAAGTAGCACACGTGGGAAACAATAATCTTGCCAACGGTTTTAACGCTGGTAACAAGGACGTGCGATTCGATACGAAAAGATTGCGCACAGTATATGAAATAAAAAATGAGTAAGCAACTATGGATTGCTTCTTTCCACTATTCGAAATTAGTTTTTAAAGAGATCTGATACTGCTCCCACTAAAGAGATTTGTTTTGAAACTACATTTCGAACATTCGCGAAAAAAAAAAAAAAGATTTTATGGTAAATAATGGAGGAAAATTTCACCTGAAAGTGTTTTTATTAATGATGTATTTCTTGTTTTAGGTAAGGGTTTCAACATTGCTCTAGCGTGCTTAGTTTGAACATAAGATTAACTGTAGATGACTTATTGCTTCAGGGGTAATGTTTGGAAGAGAGTTCCTCCTTCAATGAAATATACTGCAAACTAAATCGGAATAGTAAAGAAAAATAATATTCGATGATTTTAACGCAATACTTGTTGGTCATGTGAAAGTGCGTTTTTTTCACGATTTAGTGCTAAGACGCTAGGTATAAAGATCCAGCCTGAAGTAAAAAAAGAAAGCAGCCCCCTCCAATCTATCTCCAAATAAAATAATTTGTTTCTGTGATAGCAGCAAAAAAATATATTATAAATTAAATAAAGTGAGAGAAGTTTATTTACATGAAAAATGCAAAAATCTAGTTCAAAAAGTAAACTTTACGTACAGGTATTTTAAACATACCTTTACTGACTGACTGAATAGGGGGTTTTTATTGGAGCACCTTGAGCAATAGCTTTTATCTCCAGTGTGAAATTGAAGTGTGTATTTGATATCATGTGTAGAAGGCCCAAAAAGTCCTGGACAAAATTCAGTCGAGTCAGCAAAAAGATGCAGACAGATGGGAAAAAGGAACATCTTGATCGTCGATCGAAGCAAGACAGCAAAACAAGGGCGAGCAGCGAACCAATCAGGAACGTAGAGACAAAATGGAGACTGACCCGTCCTCCCCCCGTGAAAGCACGGTCTTCATTGGACGGGTTGCTCAGTCACGACCACGTGCAGAAGTAAGATGTTGAAAAAATAAACAGTCGGGCGATCCAAAACAAAGTTTGGAAATTTGAAAAGAGTGGCCTTCGATGTTGAAGATGGAAAAGTCAGGGTATGGCCATGTAGATCTCCAGGAAAAAATGAAGAAAAAAGTCCAATTCATCGTAGGAGCGAGTGACGCGGGGCGATGATGATCCGATGACAAAACCAGATGAAAACTGCGGCAGGAACCCAACGTCGCCCTGTAAAGGGAGCCACGTCCGCAAAGTGAAGAATCTCCATCCACTGAATAAGCCCTGCCACGGCATTTCGCCATCAGACTGTGGCTCTTCTTTAACGGATACTCCAAACAGCTTCAGTTGATTCCGCACACCGTTGGTTGGCTGCCACCCGCAAGACCGACCACAGTCCAGTAGTAGAGTCCTCGGTCCTCATAAGCCTCACACCAATCGGTCCTCGGGCCGGTGATTCAACCAGTGTGTGAAAACGTAGTAAAAACTACAGCTTGATGTTCAGCTTCAGTCCGGCGGCGACGATGTAGAAAATCAGTGCGCGGAGCTGCATTCTAAGTTTGCAAAGATGTAACTTTAATTCTGGTGGTTTTTAAAAGAAATGAAAGTAGCCCGTTTACAATGTATTTTGCAATTATTAAACACAGAAATAAATTTATAGTTAAAAAATAAATACCTTTGAGCCTCTTACATGCAGAAATAGCCATTGGCGTAGCTGACGGGATATATTAACTACGGTGCTGACATTTTAGTCACACCTCTTTGCACTCAAGGAGTCACGTGACCAAGATTGTGTGATCACTTTAATCTAAGAAAATCAAAGACGGTTACACATTAAGGTTACTAGTTTCGTCGAATGCAAGACAGAATGACCAACATGTTACCTCCGCAGATGGTATATATTATTAGTGAGAGCCATGGGATGTAACGTCACCAGACTTCGACATCATAATTTATATTATTGCATTTTCATTGAGTAAATCCATTTTAAAAGTCTAGTAAATGCTACAAATCTCAGAAGTTAAAGACAAAATTTGAATACCCTTCTTATATAAAGTAATTATTATTATTTCCTCACCATATTATAAAATTACTGATACTTAAGAGAAATTTTAAGTAATTTTTCTTTATTTATTTAAGTAGCCTAATTACTTACTACCGTAACAGAAAAATATGTTCTACACCAGCAACTGCGTACTGTGCTTTTCTCCATTGTGTATCTTATGTCTACGTCTAAAGTTTAATGAATTACACCCATCTGGCTTTCTGTACTTAGTACACGTTACTTTGAGACGTTTTTGCACGTGAACTTCGCAATACCGCAGTTTTTAACTCGCAGACCGTTTCCAGTTCTCGGCCCTGTTCGCTTAACTTTTACATCCAGATGAACATAAAATAGTCATAGTACAATTTAATGATAATATATAGTGATAATATCGCGCAAGGTATCCAGAAACATGTATTGTCCACGAAACGATAAAGTTTTAATTCTGATCTAAGAATAGCAATTAATATATATGCTGCAAAAATATTTAAAATAGCTTTGTTATTTAATATTGATTAAAATGTAAGTAGTCGTTAATAAGAAACTATTTATTTATCGAGCATATAATTATATATTTTTAATAAACTACAGTAAGTGAGATAATTTTTTAAAAATCCTGTTTATTTGTTGAAAAAAATCAAACTTTCAACGATTCATTTGACGCACACATAAAACAGACAAATCGCGTTTTATGTTCTATTTGTCAGGTTATATTTTAACAAGTTTTTTGTTTATGCAATTACGTATTCTTTTTTTGGTGAAACATTATTATTTTACTTAAAATCACGACAAATTACTTTGCATATAGCTGGAATTGGAAAAAAAGAACAGGAGACTTGCCCATCTGTCGTCTATGACTTTATCCAATAAATTTCATTAAATTGAATCCAGATTCTAATAAGTATCTTTAAAAAGGTATTTGATTGACATGAAAACTACGCAGTGATTTAAAGTGAATTTTTAAATATTGAAAAGTGTCTAAAAATATTTTTTTAAATAGAAAGTTTATTAGATGCGACTGATTTTTAAACGTGTGTGTGGCACATCTAAAACGTTAGCGAAACCTTTCTATGAATAACTAAGCTTTTTTAAACTACAGCATTATAAAACATATTATCAGATACTTTGTCTTCATCCTTTTAATGCCCTGTAACTTGTGTTTTATCAATGAAGTAGCAGACATAAGCTGTCAAAAACTTCCCTTATTAATACGCAGGTTTTTTTCATTTTTTTATTAAAAAAATCTTAAAATGTTATAAGTAAAACTTTTTTTGCAGTCCATAAGAGTGTCAAGAAGCCAAGTTTCTTTCTCAGAAATTTTGAAGTTTTATGTCCATCAAAATTTAAATTACCTCAAACTGTTCTCTGAAAAGTGTGAATATCTTCACACTAATTTTATCGATTTGACATTTGAGGCTAGAATACTATATTAAGTATCATTCTTTACACGGCATAACAAAATCGGAGTAAGCAGGAATTATTTTTAAAGCTACTATCCACCCTTCCACTATATTTTGTGCATATTTGTGCAAATTTTCAAAAGTGTTAATTATAAGTGACGACTGCTATAAAATTAAAGAATGAGGGAAATCAATAAAACTTAAAACAAGTATACTTTTATATATTTAAAACTTATGAGATTTTTTCTCAAATTTTTCTGCAGATATTTACAAAATTTCTAAACTTAATGATAGAATGGTTTTTTTTTTTAGATATGCAAATTGCAAAAATTCACTTAAATTTGCAAGAATTTAAGTTTGACGATGATAACCGCCAAATTTGGCTCAAATAAACTGCTGCGTTGGAAAGTGTTTCGTAAATATATATGTGAGTTTGAGATGACTTATTTTTCTTGTTTCAGAAATTCAGAATTCTTTTAAGCATGTTTAATAACTGGACAATAAAGTATAATAAATCTTTAATATATTATCCTAAGGTAGGTTTGTTACGCTGATTTTGCCCTGAACTAAAAGGGGAAACGCTATATGATGAGTACTTCCCGGAAAGGTTATAGTGAAGCAAAGTAAATATCATCAGCAAGTGCCATTGCTTGTTGTACTACACCATCTGGATGCTCTTTAAACTTTTATCAGAAAGAGAAGATAAAGCATTCAAGCTATAAATCAATCCCTTTCAAACTGATAAAACTGACTTTTCAGTCTCATTATAAGAAGAAATCGACTTATTTTCTGTTAATTGAAATTATTTTTAGTGTGTGTTCTGTTAATTGAAATTTCTGTTAATTTAAATTTCTTAATATAATTACTATAATTACTTTTTGTATTGAAAAATTAAATGTGGTGTTGATTGAAATTTCTGTATTGAAAAGACGGATTAATAATAAATAAATATGAAATACTTTTATATTTTAAATACTCACTGAAGTGCTATATATTAAAAGCGTATCATAATTCATCCGTCGTCCCTATTTCGCTTCCTTATTCCATTAAGTTGAAAGTGTATCATTATTCAGAGTGTGCAGTGTTTGTCTTTCTTATTTCATTAAAAAATTTTCAGAATGAAAATCTATATTCAAATTGTTTACTAAAACTGTTTAAAATCTTCGTCAGGTATATTCTAACTATACTTCACCTTTATACAAGGCCGTAGCCAAGGGGGGGTTTTGGGGGTTCAAACCCCCCCCCCCCGAAATTTTCAGTCACATAACTTACTGTTCGTAGAAAAAAAATTATCCCTTGTATCGCCAACTACATTTATTGCACTTCAGTTCATTCAAACCGCATGTAATTTTTTACTTGTGTTTCTCTGAGGATCGAAAAGTGATAAATTTCACTTAAATAGGCTTCTCTTTTCTCTGTACGTTATATGCATACCTGTCTTCTGAGTATGGCCAAAAGGAAATGCAATTTCCGTGGCACTTGCAAGCAGAATTTCTCATTCTCATCAAATAATTCTTTAAATAAACAGTGTTTAATGTATCATAGCAGTAGGAATTTGTGAAGGTGGTAGCAAAAATGTGCCCTAAGTACACTATGTACGGCTGCTTTATTTACACAATTTTACACAGTATTTACATTTCCCATAATTAGAATGCAGTATGATCGGAGCAAAAGCTCACATTCGTTTCAATGCTTCTCCACATTGCTTCTCTCTCTTCTTCTTTCACCCCCCCCCCCTTACACGTAGGGAGAGACAAAAAAGAAATATCGTAAATAAAAAAATTTCTCTTTCCACAAAAAATAGTGAGTCATCTCTCGATTCCATCGGAGATCGAAACACGAAACAGTTTCACAGTATCGTGTTTATGACCTCTATAAATAAAAAAGTCAGAGTGATAAGTTTGTGATTTTTGGAGTTTGGGACATGTAAGCTTCAGTCTCGACCCATGTGGACCGGGAGGGAGATCCTACGTTGCATTATTCACGTAACCAGTCCGCTACTCCTTAGAATAAAAAGAGAGTGGCACTGCGGACAGCAGGAGTAAAAAAAAAAAAAAAAAAAAAAAAAAAATCCGCTGCCTGGCTAGTGTCGCCCCTCTCGAGTCAGAGCCCTAGGCAGTCGCCTAGTTTTCCTATATGGTCCAGCCGGCCCTGCTCTGTCACACAGTGCTTGTCATTCTTTAAAGGCTGCACTAACACAGAGGTTCGCTACGCCCGATAGGATATTGCTTACATAGCACTGTTTCAATTTGGATGCATTTTTTTCGCGTTTTAAATAAAAATGAAAAAACACAAAGCTGGAGATCATACTTTGTTTAATTTTAATTTCAGTGTGCTGAAAAAAGTACCATATTAAAACATAAAACTTGAAACCCCCCCCCCCCCCCCGAAAAATTTTCCTAGCTACGGCCTTGCCTTTATAAATACTGTTTGAAAAGTGTATCCTAATCCACAAGTGTGCTGTATTTATCTTCCGGGCAGTTCCATATAAACATAGACACAACCATCAAAAAAAGATTTTTTTTATTTTTTAACAAATTCTGTAAGCAATTACTCCAAATTACCATTCACCTCGACTCTATTGGCCCGGAGAACAACTCACTATGGCGTGCCATAAAGAGAGTGAAGAGCAAAAAGCTCCACGTCCCACCAATAAAACACAACAACGCTATTCTAGTGCAGGAAGAGGACAAGGCAGAAGCCATTGCACAAGTTTACGAAAAACAATTCACAAACGATGAACATTCATCGCTCAATATCCAGCAGAATGTGCAAGACTTCCTCTCAAGGAACCCAACCGCGGAAATCCAGCCCGCGAGCCCCTCCGAGGTAATTGACATCATCGAAAATCTACCTAAGAAGAAAAGCCCGGGGAGGGATGGTGTCAACAACCAAATGCTCAGGAATCTGCCAGCCATCACCATCTTCAAAATAACGGCTCTCATCAATTTGATGCTGACGCACATGTATTTCCCTAAATGCTGGAAAGATGCAGTGGTATGCCCCATACCCAAGCCCCAGCATGACCTAGCACTACCAGCCTCCTACCGCCCTATAAGCCTGCTTAGCAGCTTGGGGAAATTAGCAGAAAGAGTCATACTACATAGGCTAAACAACACCCTGTCTGATAACAATGTCATGATGCCCGAGCAGTTTGGGTTTAGAACTAGACATAGTACCATACACCAACTCTACCGAGTGGTCGAACAACTATCTGAGGGGCTTCAAATGAAGGAACACACTGCCATCGTATTCCTTGATATTAGCAAGGCTTTTGATAAAGTTTGGCATGAGGGGCTCCTGTATAAGCTCATCAACATAGGCATACCGGACAAACTCATACACTTACTTAGCAATTACCTGTCAGAACGTTCATACACCGTGAGACTGGGCGACGTCCACTCGGACAGACATCAAATACGTAGCGGGGTTCCCCAAGGTTCTATACTTGGCCCTACGCTATATAACCTATATGTGAACGACATCCCCAGACACGAAAAAACTAACTTAGCCATGTATGCAGATGACACGGCCATTATTGCAAGGCACCCAAATAGCAGTTTTCTAAGAAGAGCCCTGCAGGCGCACTTGGATGCCATTGAACTCTGGATGCTCAACTGGAAAATTAAGCTGAATGCGCAGAAATGCAGTGCAATACATATGGGAAACAAGATGCCCCCCGCAAGACTCAACATCAACTCCAGGGCTATCGAGTGGGTAAACTCAGCCTCGTACCTAGGAGTGACTATTGATAAAAACCTATCATGGAAAAAGCACGTCATCCGGACCAGAGGCAAAATGAAGGCCGCCTTTGATGGAGTCAGTAGCCTCATCTATACCCGCAAACACAAAACAAAGAACAAAGCCATCATTTATAAGGCCCTAATCAGACCAATCGCTCTCTACGCCGCCCCAGTATGGGCTTATGCTGCGAAGAGTCACATTAACAGCCTCTCATCCACTGAGGCACGCTTCCTCCGCATCATACGGCACGGCCCGACCTTCCTGCTAAACCGCATCATTAAAAAAGACTTACACATTAACACATTAACGAAGCAGCTACACAAGCTTGCAAAGAGATTCCACAATAAACTGGGCTCTATCCCCAACGAGATCATTGCTGAACTACCTGATTATGATCATAGTGATCCCCTCTACCGAAAACGGCCGAAGGCCGCCCTCTCTCTCCTCGCGGAGGCCCAGCACTCAGTCTAGCAACCCAGCCGAAGATCACCGCTAGTCGGTGAGGGGAAGCTGGGTAGACCATCGAGCTGTTGGACCCCTCCCCCCGCCCCCCTCCAAGTCGTGGCCAGTTCTCGACTTGACTGAAAAACCTCTGAAGATCTTCCAAGAGCAATATGTGCTCACCCTCACTGATGTGGGCTCCCCACATCTTCCCTCGAACATCTCTCCTAGTTCTCGCACAATGACACCTAGAGCAAACTGGAGGTAAGACTTTCACAGTTAGGAACTCCTTGAATCGTATTTTTTCAGTCAGTCAGTACTCCAAATTACCGTCCCTGTGTTGACAACAGTTTATTTTCCGTAAAAAATTTTTTAGCAGCATGGCAGCACTTCAAAATCGGATCTCAGATGATTTTGTTATACGCAGCATTAAATTTTAGTAAATTAATGTTGTTTTTGTAATTTTATAAATTTTAAGATAATATTTTCCGATTGTTTCTGATAAATATACTTATAAAGTTTATAAAAATAATAATTACTTAGATTCTAAATGGTTAGAATGAAAGTAATTATATATATATTATTCCTAAATGATATGTATATTATTCCTAAATGTTAGTGTTTAGCACAGGTAGCATCATTTACCAAAACATGGCTTTGTTATCCTTGCAAATGTAATAAACTATCATTTGCTTTAAAATTTAATATTCTCTTCAGTTTTTAGCCGTTTTAATTATAATAAAAGTTTTTTTAAAAGATAGCAGACAGTTTTGTAGCGTTATTAGCATAAAACTATTGCAGCATGAGTTACCACATGATAACTCATGCTACACTTAAAAAGTGAATTCATTTGTTACTTGCATAAATGTCATATATTTATGTTACATTACAGTAATTGACAGGCCCGGACTGGCCAGGGCGTCCGACTGTCTGCAGACGGGTGGGCTCCCACCCTCGACGGTCCCTCCCTGCTGAGCGCGGGCCCCCAAACAGAAAACAGAAAGAAAATTTTAATAAAAGTGCGATACTGATAGCACTTGACTGAAGTTTGACACATAAAAATTTTTTGCAGCTGCAATTGTGCCCCAGAAGGCTTCAAAACACTTCATTTTAAATGTAGTTCTCAAAATTTTTTGAGTGGAGGTTCCCGAATGAACAAGGGATTAATTAATATGAATGACGCATATTATTTAATAGATCAATACTTTATTAATGCCTTAATTATCAATCATAATTAATTAATAATAACACTATACCTCCCCCATACCCCGAAAGTTAACACATTCTATTTATCGGTTGCACAATAACCCGGGCCCCCTTTCTCTTGAGACGGGTGGGCCCCTCCCTCCCAGTCCGGGCCTGGTATAATTGATCAAGTTAACATAAAAATAGGCCAATCGTTAACATGATATTCCTATCTGGATACATTTGTGGACTATTTTTTAATTTCATAAGTCCGAACTTGCAACTTTTAAAAGCTCACACAGAAAAAAAAATAGAAAGTGAAGATGTTCACGAAGTAAAATTCATCAATTCTAATTTAAAAATGCGCCTCATAGCTGCAAACGATTATATTTAAATATACACGATTTAATACATTGAACAATTTATCTGAAGAAAAATAACCGCATAACAAAAGTTTGACATACATGTTCTTAAGTTTGAAATTATGCTCTTAAGAAAGAACAAGGGTTTAGACCAAATGAAAATGATGTATTACCACATTATTCAGTCTTTACCGAATGCAAATATGAAACAGACCCAGACCCGGACTGGCTCCTTCGGGACTCTCGGTTAGAGATTGAAAAGGGTCCCTTACTGTGGAATTTAGAGGGACTAGAATATTAGAATATGTAATATTTGAAAATTAGGCTTACGTGCTTAAAACAGCATTTAACTATTTTAAAGATTTTTGGGGCTTTGACTTTTCGGGGCCCCTCTCGAGTAGCGAGGTTTCTGGGTTCTTCCACTGAGTAAAGGTCTAAGATTACAGGGAAATAAATAATCAAATTACGCTGATATATATCAAATTACTCTTTTTATAAAGTAGTCTATTCAGCTTTGGGAGTCATCTTAATCTGAGATAGCCACACCCCCTTGGTCACATGACTCTTAGTTGGCAATGGGTGTGACCAAAATGTCAGCACAGCAGCCTGTCTTTCGCGTCAACCACAGATTAAAACACTCTGTTGTAGAATGTGACACTTCAACACATTGTAAAAGGGCTACTTTCAGCAAAAAGTAACCAGAATCAAAGTTACATCACCACCTACGTTGAATGCAGTTCCGCCTCTGCAATAAAACACACATATAAGCATTTTATTCTTGAAATCTATTGTTTGAACAGCCGTTTCTCAACGCTTCCTATTTTTTAATGTTAATAAACTTTCCCTTTATTTAATTTAGAATGCTTATTGCCGATAACGGTCGACGCTCCTTTCTACTTTTGCTTTAACCTCTCAAATAGTTCGAAAAATCGAATCTTAAAATAATAATCCATGCGCAGTGGCGGGTCCTGGATTTCAGCACACGAGCACGTGAAAACAAAAAGAAAAAAATACAAAATAAACACATGAACAAATTAAATCTTTTAAGTACATTTCTAAATTTTTGGGAACGTGAGTTTTTCTCTCGTTCCCAAAGAGCGGTTTAGAAGGGCATTTTTCGGATCGCACGTGCGATCGGAGATTGCCCTTCTAAACCCCTCTCTGAGAACAGAAGCGGATAGGAAATCGGCAGAGTTAAGACATTGCTAATATCATTCCGTTCGCACATTTTCAGTCTGCGCACGGACCATAGTTTGCTGTAACCTCTTCCGAATTCTCCACCTTGGTTTGTTATGTTCGGTTTGCTAATCCATTCCACCCTCACCCCCCATTTTTTTTTTAAATTATTTTCTTTATTTTTATCATTCTTCAGTACAATATTTTTTACGAACTAGTATGAATAATTAAGATATCAGTAAAGTAAGTGTTTCGGATCTATAACAATTACATTTTTGAAATTGTCTTTGGAAAGAAAAATTGAAATTAAATTATTCAAGTCAACTCGTTAGAACTTAGCCAGATGGTAAGCTGCAAGGCTACAGATTATTATTTTTTTTTTCAAGTTGCATGCATTGTTTTCTTTTAACTACGGCAAACGCAAATATATTTCAACGTGTAAGTTGCTTCGTATCTGCATATTCAGTTTTCGAAATTTGTTTTGTGAACCTCCAATTCAATAACCTACGAGCCGTCACTGTGTGAGTGCATTTAGAACTATTTGCTAGTTCGTAAAATTGCAAATGTCCGAAAAAAATAGATTCGTTAAAACGAGAGTCGACTGCATTGAGAAACAAATTATTTCACCGTGGGCATTATGTTTTCATTATACGGACGGAACTTCTAGCGTCAGAGCTGTCCCGAAAAAACATATTTTTTCGGGATCCGCAAGCAACGCGTTGAATGTCAGCCCATGAGATCTATGGTCGCTGCCTTAATTTATTCAGACTTCAGTGTATCACAGTCTTTCTATTTATCTATTTATACCCTTTTCTATAGCACTTTTATTTAAAACGTATCGTTCAAATAGCGTCCGTTCAAATATTCCAATTTATAAAATGTAAAGAAAAAGAAAGTAGAGAAATAAAAAATGGCGCTATTCTCCTCTGAAAAACGAGAAGGAAAGAATAGAAATAACTTGGTTTCTAGTAAAATAAAAAAATAGAAAAAAATAGAGCATGTTCTGAAAAGAGAGTAAAAGAAATTCTCTGTGAATTGCGCCTTCAGATGTCATATAACGAAAGCTTTGTCCGCACAGAATCATTTATCTCGGATTTATTGAAATGTTGCACAGAAAGTTACATTTAAATGAGGCAACGAACATAAATATATTCTCAGAATGATGTATTGAGCTTCAAGATTTGTTTTGAAGTATTTTTAAAAGTATCCCGCTGTACTTAGAAAATGAGGAACCTCCAACTTTTCCAGGCCTATTTGAATTAATTACGTAAGTATTTAATTCGGTTTATGTCTTTATACTTTTTCGTTTCTTTCCTTTTTGACAAACATAACTAAGCCTTGACTTCCCTGAAATGTACCACAGTAAATTTAATAATTAACAAGATACTCAATGTACCGTGTGGTTATAAAATAAGCATCTCTATTTGGAGTTGCATGTAGCTTGAAGGAATAGTCTAAATGACACCAAAATAGGTACTTGCTAATCGACAGGGGGGAGAAGAATATAATTATAAAACAATAGCTGTAGCAATTCTCCACAGATGGCGCTTCCAATGCAAATGCCATTGTAATAACGAAAAAAGATCAAGTCAAGAAGCGGTCATTTCTTCTAGAAACATGGTGTGAGATGCCTTCTGGTTTGCCAGATTTGTTTTAAAACTACCGCACGTTAACAGCTCAAACGCTTCAGCTGCTTTAAGTGAATTTAGGGTGGGGGCAGGGGAGGTCTGAGATAGCCAGATTAAGATGGCCACGCCCTCTGAAACACATGATTCTTCGAGTGCAAAGGGGTATGACCAGATGTCAGCGCCGTATCATATATATCTTGTCAGCCACGCCGTTTGACTCGGAAACGCTTGCTATTCTACTCGCTTTATCCTAAAGTCAGGAAATTTGACTGATTCTTTAGTAACATAACGTTACAGAAAACACGTTTTGGAGCGCCCGAGGCTCTTACTTCCGGTACACAGTAAGCGGTTATCACTAGTGTCACCTTGTACGTATTAACATTGATAGAAGTAGAAAGCATACGCAACGCGACGTTAGGAAACTTAATTCATTATTTCGAAAGAGGCGTTTACAGAAGTTTAGTTTTTCTTTTTAATTTACACACTTTTATTATTGATTGGATTATTTAAAATAAATACTTCGGTAACATTTCATGCTCCATATCATTATTGCGAAAAAACTGCAAGTCTCCCATGACAACAGTGACCATTGATTGACCCAAGGCGGGACACAACGATGGGCATAGAAGGGGGAATCGCTGTTGCAGTGTCTTTGCAGCGATAGGAACGATTATTTCAGCCACAGTGATGCCGGATGTTCTTTTAAAAAGCCGCAAATTTTCATATATTGCATTTTATTAGCTTAAAATGCCATAAAAAGGCACTAGATTTATCAATAAACTCCTTAATGTATCACCATGGTTTTGCTGGAGCTGTAACATGACTGCCAACTGTTAAGATTTTTGAAGAAAATTTTTACCAGAACTTTCATTGTACCAGAACGACCATTATCAGCAAACAGATAAAAAAAAAACTGGAACGCTTTCAGATTTTAAGTACGCACTAAGGTGCTATGTATTCTGTACGCACTAAGGTGCTATGTATGTTAAGGTGCTATCATAATTTATGCGTCGTCCCAATTTTCCTTCCTTATTACATTAAGTTGGAATGTGTATCATTTGTTATGAGTGTGCCGTATTTTTCTTCCTTGTTAAAAAAAAAAAAACATCTTTGTAACAGAAATCTATCTAAAATCGCCTACTAAAACTATTCTACAATCTTCGCCCAGTATATTCCAACTACATTTCACCGTTTTAAATATTGTTTCGAATGTGCATCATAATCCATGAGTATACCGTGTTTGTCTTTCTTGGATTCATTCTTACTTTAACTCCCCGACTCTCGCGAAGGTGGCGATAATTAAACATATGCTGTTACCATGAAATTTTTTTTGAATTTATGAGGCAACCGTAATTTAGAATTAAAATGACGATTTGGAACGACATATAAGTACAGCAGTCATTTCTTATTTATTTGTTTTGGGTAGGCAATTAATGTAGTTTCAATAATTAAGTGTTTTCAAATTCCGTAACTGGTGCGTTTATCGCTAATTTGATCACTTTAATTTTCATCTAGTTCTTTTGGAAGCGTTGAAACTTGTGCATAACTCCGCCAAAGTGTGGCGAATTTTTAGGTTGGCGAGAGTGGGGGCGTTAAAATAGGAATCAACTCTTTCTTGTACCATAAAACACATCTCTGGAATCGAAACTTAAAATCGCCTACTGAACTGTTTTACAATCTTTGGCAAGCATATTCCAACTATACTTCACAATATTAAATACTATTTGGAATAGGCATCGTAATTCATGAGTGTGCCGTGTGCATCTTTGGAACCGAAATCTATCCTAAAATCACCTACCAAAACGGTTTTACCACCTTTGCCAAGCATAATCCAACTATCCCCTACCATTTAAATACTGTTTGGAAAGTGTATCATAATCTATGAGTGCACTGTGTTTCCCTTCCTTATTCCATAAAGCACTTCTTCACAATTGAAATCTATATTAAAATAACTTGCCAAAACTGTTTAACAATTTTCGCCAGGCAGAGTCAAACTATACTGCACCTTTCCTTTATAAATGCCATTTGGAAAGGGTATCATAATCTATGCGTGTACCGTATTTGTCTTCTCTCTTCCATAAAACACGTCTTCGGAATTGAAATTTATATTAAATTTGCCTACTGTTTTACAATCTTCGCCAGGCATTTTCTAACTAAACTCGCAATATAGTTATAATAATTTGTCACGTTTTGGCTCAATTTAGCGATCAATTATCAAAAATTGCAAACCTATGCGACATTCAACATTTTATTAACGCCCCCCTCTTATACCCCCAACTTCCCCGTTATCTGGATATGGCGTACACAAAATTCTGGGATTGAACAAAATAGCACCCTAGTGCTTTTAAAAAAGGGAAAAAAAAAAAAACATTGTAGCGAAAATAAATGGATTTCTTGTGTGATTTTTTAAAAATAATCGATATATTATTTGTATGGTTTTTCTAAATATTCGATTCATTTTCCGATAAATTAAGCCAAATATAGAAATGTTAAAACAACCTTTATCCATGCTGAATAGTAGTTTTCCTAAGTGATTCAGAGTTCCATGATTGCATTGATATTTGCTTTCATGTTTTTTTTTCTTAAAATTTATTGGTATTACTGTTTTCCTATTCTTTTACAGATTTGCACTTTAAAAAAATATTTATCAAATATTTATTATTTTTCCGTGCTAATTTCCACTCTTCATTTTCTCTTAACAATTTTTTTTTCTCACCTTTATCTCTTCGTTCATTTATTTTGACTGTAAACAAAATAATTTGATTTAATTGAGTTTTGATGGTATAATTTAAAAACAATTTTTGCTTAAGTAGCTTTAAAAAAGTCTTGCATTCCAATAATATTGTTTTAGAATATTATTATCATAAAATGATAAATTTCCAAAACAAATGATAAAAATCTTATTAATTGCTACAATCTAAATGCTGCAAGAAAATTTTCCTTTTTAAAGCTCGAAAAATTACATTCTTATATTCTGTGGAATAATTCGGAATTGATCTTGCAGATTTATTCGAATTTTCAAGGCAAGCAGCATGTAACATTCAAATCAAGCGTCAGGGAAAATGAATATATTATCAAAGAAAAAGCTTCAGTTTGATTTTTTTTTCCTATTTAAAAGTGAAAGGTATCAAAAATTAGATTATTTAAAACTAAAGCTTTTATTATTGAAAGAAAAAGTTCATTCGGTGGCAATGTATTTTATACTCAAATTTTTTCAATATGATTTACGGCGATAGTTTCCTCGCAGTACTTTAAAAAAATTTATTTGAGAGAAAAGTTCTGTAAACATTTTAAAAAAGAAATCATAAGATTTCCCAAAAATGCATTGACTAGATAAAAAAATTAAAAAATACCTTAACGACATGTAATCAAAATTATTAATAAATTATTATGTATGTTTTAAACCATAGCGGCAAAGTTTTAGAGGTATAACTCACAAATGACATTGAGCAATTTTTAGCGACTTCAGTTTTTTTAATTACCTTCAGATAACACAATTTTATAAAACTTTATAAAATCTCTTTAGTATTTTCATTTTTTAATTTAAACAAACATACCATTAACGGATGCATTGCAAATAATAAAATGAATATCAAAGGAATGATATAATAATAAATGTCGTCGCTCTTTATATGTTGGGAAACTTGGAAAAGGGGGGGAGAGGGGGGTGTAAAAAAACTAAACTTTAGTGTTTTGTAAAGAACAGATTGAGTTTCATTAAAGTAGTTCTTTTTTTAAAAAAAAATATACATTATAAAGGCATTTTTATACTCTCAGTAATGAAGAAATCAATACACATATTGAGTTTTTTAATCTGGAACAATTAAATATGGGATAGAACTGCAATTTTGCAGTTGAAACTATGCGGATATCGCACAAAAATCTTCAATTTTAAATGTCACTTGAGATCCAACAGGTAGAAGAAAAAGAGAAAAAAGCGAAAATTCATTTGTTAAAGTTCATTTTTTAAGTATTGCAGCTGCTGAAACGTGAATGACTGTTATTATATAACAGTTTATATCGGCACATTTTTTAAAATTTGATTTTAAATAAGCTCGTCAAATTCTGAAATGACGACAAGTCAGATGATTTTTTGATTGTACGATAAAATGAAAATCCATCGAAGCGAAATCTGGGTGATAGGGAAGGGAAGTCATCGGAAACGGTGGACACAACTAACGTCATCTATCCTGGCTTTAGACTTTTATGATCTCTTCAACTAGATATAAAATTAAATTCAGAGGGAAATTTATTCTATTTCTGGATATAGAAGTTTAATGAGTTATTCTCCATCTACAAAGTATGATAACAAATGCAGTCGTAAAAGCACTTATTGCTTCACTTTTTGAACCATCTGAGTAAAAAAATAAAATATAAATATAAATAAATAAAAAATTGTTAAAAGGGTCTTTTTCATAGCTGGCAACTCTTCCGATTTTATCTGAAGATTTTCCATTACAAATCCTAAAGAGTTCTACTTTACATAAAAAATTTGTACATTAAAAACATAAATTGATTAGTAAAAAAGTAGTGGTAAAATATCTTCCGATAAAGTTAGAAGAGTTGGCAGGTATTTTTTAAATGTATTATGAAATGTTACTGTAAATATTCCCGAACAAAAAATACAAGTTACCAGTAGCCGTCTTGCATGAAATTCGTAAATGGAAAACACTAATGTTTTGCTAAGTGAATACGATACAGAGTGTCCGCAAAAACACGTGATCTAGTCTATTATTCCTTGAAAGTTGATCATACAGTAAATTACAGTTACGTAAAAATGTAATTTTAAAATATCGATAAAATCTTTCTGGAAATTAAATCTAAATAAAAAAAAAAATACATTTTTTATACGTCCCCGTACCAGTGATCCCAAGAAGTAAAACGTACACTATGGGACGTACGAAAAAAAAAATTGGCCTTCTTGATAAAATAAATCCAGTTTAGCAGAAAAATAAATTATGGAAAATATTGTTAGAAAAAAAATTAAGTCAAGTCGGAAAATATATTAGAGATAATTAAAATACCATTCTGGTATGAAATAAATACCTCATTATGATCTACCTCCTTATTATTTTATATAATTAGTGATGTTAAAACTCTGCATTTGTTGTAACATTACATTTTTTTATCTGAAGTTCTTAGAATATTTGCTTGTATGTGAGTAAGCCACCAGAAATTTTGAATAGATTTACTTTATAGAACTAAAATTTGCACCCTCAAGTGTACATGGAAAGATTGCCTAATTAAATATTACATACATTGTATGCGCGGCTGCAGTGTTAGCTATGCACGCCTGGTGTTCTACGCTGAACCTTCTGACTTTATTTTCAATTTATCCTAAAACGTGTTTTGAAAATGTTATTCTGGTGCGCGTTCAGCAAAAAAATTTTTATTCAAATTTCGAATCGGCACAAACTACTTTACCAATGCTTTAAAAAAATATTTCATCATGAAAGGGATTACTATTCAATACAGTATTTCTTTCAAATATAAAACCGCAACATTTTAAGTAATAACATAAAAATATTTTTTCCCTTTCAAGATAAAAAGCAAGCAGCGTTTTAAGCTGAAGCTTTTTTGCTGAGCTTAATACAAATGCAAAATAATTGATCAATGGAACATTCATTTGTCCTGAGGTATACTTCGGGTAGAATCTTTCTTTGAAATTTTCAAAAAATATCCAAGGCGCACTTGGTATTAATTTATTCATCACACAACACATGACTGTGTTGCAGTTTTATTTGAAAAGAAGGGTACTTTTTATTTGAAATTTGTTTTTGAAATAAATAAATTTATTTTTATGGCAACGAAACTGAGTGTTAAAAGAGAGCGAAACGCTATTATTGGGATTTAAGTCATTTGTAAAATTAAATTGCGCATAAATATTTCTGCAGTTCCTGTTAACACCTTCGAACATAGTTAAAAATTGATTGTGGTTTTGGTTTGTATGTCCGTTCTTTTGCCTGCCTGTTCTCTAACTGCTGTAAATATGCACCAATTATTACGAAATTTATATATTTTATTCCTATGTACTGCATCATGTATTCTGCTGAAAATAATATGTGTAGGATTTATAGTTATTTTACGGAACACACGGAAGAATTCCATTACATTGCATTCTATGAGCAATCACTGTGTAAAACGTATTTTAGCGATAGTAGACTATTTGAAACAAAACAAAATTGAAATATGTTATTAATAAGAAACATAAAATATGGTTCTCCATCAAAAAAAGTGTTTCGAAATTTTTTCATTTATAGTTCTTCTACGATAGAACTGAAAGAAATTGCAATACATCACGGTCTAAGGCAGTTTAAGAGACATTCATTCAAATTAAGCACAAGTACATAAATGTCTGAAGCAGCTTCTCTACTGCCCATTTAAAAGGGCTCTCATACTTATATTAACGGTAACAGGTTTTTTGAGGTTATCTCAAAAATATCGTCAGGTTTGGCAACACATCGCCATATTTGACATAATAAAGGCAGTTTTGATGTCTTTTTGTCGATGTGTTAGGTATCATTTATCTTTCTTGTCTCCATCTTTCCTTTCGAATCAAACGGTTTGAACGCGTACATTTCAGATGAAGAATCATTACACAACATATTTTATGATAAGTTTTGGATTTTGACTTTCCGAACATGTACCATGTAAGGAAAGTATAGTAATCATGAAAAAATTCGACTTCGAGATTTTGGTGTATTTACACGTCTTGAGGTCTTCTGAATTCATTTATGCTATTTTTACGAGATTTACATTATGGCCTATGGGAGGAAATTCTTGAAAGTGCGCTAGCGTTTAAACGGTACATTCGATTGAGCTCAAATTGGGTATATAGGTTATAAACCACCACCGTAAGACCGGTATTGATTTTGATGTGCATAGGACTTATAGTTTTTCTACAGGGCTACGACAAAGATTTCTTTTACATTATGGCCAATGGGGGGAAATTCTTGAAAGTGCGCTAGCGTTTAAACGGCGCATTCGATTGAGCTTCAATTTGGTACATATGTTTGAATTATTCATCGATTAAAATTCATTTAAATGCTTGGTAATGATCTTAATCGTAAGTGTTCGGAAAGTCGAGTGGAGTCACTCCAGATTTTTTTCATAACGTAAGTGACAATGTGATGCATGACGAGAACGATTACAGCGTTATCTGTCGGTAAACAGAAGAGCTATATTGTTTATCTGGGATACAAAAAAAAATCACAAAACAATCATTTACAGAGTCGTAGAGCGCTAGCAGTTCAATACGTACGCTTAAATTTCTTAAAGTAAATGTGAGAACAGAATTTTCGAAACGATGACGAATTTCAACATCACATTTCAGGGGGATTATCCATCAACTTCTACATACAGAAAACCTAACAACTGAAGCTTTGACGTCATCCTTAGACTTTGTCTTAGAAGCTTAAACGCTGTACTATGGTCGGTGCACTGATGTAAGTTTAAGGCATTTCGAGACAGCCATTCTACAGAAAGCTGGTCTCGAAAGCACCAATAAACCTTCATCGCGATATTTTACTCTGTCCGTATTGAAAAATTAGAATATAATACATGATTAATAATTGATATTTTAGTAGCAGGCACATTAAATTTATAATTAAACACTTTTAAACTATCGCACACAGCAATAATAGCTTGTTACAATCTAACATGCTTTGGTTGGTTTGATCTGCGTTGAGTTGGTAATTAAGTTCTTCCACACTAAGCGAGATTGTTTCACGGTTAAAGCGGAAAGCTGGGCTGAGTCTAGTCACTGCCTCCTACACACAGAAAGCCTAACAACTGCCACGTTAAGAAGCTTTTACGTTACCAATTGGCCATCATCACTCAACTTCAGTTTTATTTTCATAAAATAAAACTGTTTGAAATTTCTGGTGAGTTTACTCTCGCATAACAACGTTTTAATGAGTTGAGATGGAAAATTTAATTTTATGACAAAGGGCAAATTAAACTGTAACTAATTAAATTACATAATGAAATAGATCATAATGAATTGTTTTGTATCAGAAATATATTTTAATTTTTATCTTTAAATTAAATTATTTTCTAGTATTTATAGCATTCACCAGAAAGTTTAAATTGTTTTACGTTATGAAAGTGAAACCGTGATGTCATGTTACTTGAAGGCATAATAATATAGGCTTTCTGTAGCGAAGAAGCAGTGGTTCAGTCCCTCAGTTAACTCGAAGTATTGGGTTATCCACGTTTTACTTCAATTGGATTATCAAGTACTTTCTTTTGAAACAACGTATTTAAATTTTTTTCTGAATCGTCGTATTGTTATTTTGAGAACGGGGAACTGTTATCTGATTAAATGATCCTTCATTTCTGCTATGCTTGTTTCTCTAGCGTCGTGAGAAATATGTGTCATTTATTAACAATACGTTTTTTTTTATGGCAAAATTTGGAACTTTATTCTGTCTTTTCAGCTGAAACAAAATTTTACACCATTATAAAGTGAACTAAAAAAAGTTCGCAACTTTCGGATGACTCATTCCGGCCGCAGAAAAATATTAAATAAGGTATGTTAATAATGAATAATCTCCTGTACTAAAGTTCAGAAGTAAATATCTTCAACCGAAAAAATGAATCATAAAGCATGCCGAATTAAACCATTATAAAACTTTTCCAATACAAGTCTGTTTTCAGCCAAATTTGATCATGCATCGTCATCCTACTTGTAGAGATTTTAGGGATGACTGCCAAAAAAGCTGTACATAAGTATCTATGTAATTTTGTGAGATCCTGCAAAAAATTTTAAATGTTACTTCCATCCTTTAAATAAAGGGTCAGTTTTTATAAACATTTATGTACTTATTGTGCTACAAAGATGCGAATGTCTCTAAACTGTCTAAGACAGTTGTGTTATTGGAATTCATTTGACTGCTCTAATAGAAATACTATAAGCACTATTTTTGATGGAGAGTATTATTTTGTAATCCATAATTACACATATCATTTCTTTTAAATAGCAGAGTATTTCTAAAATATGCTTTAACACACCGTGAATACCCACAAAGAATAATGTATTGGCATTATTTGGGAACTCCTACAAAAGAACTTCAAATGCTTAATGCACTTTTTGAAACAGGGTATGTGATCCAGTACATAGAAATATCATACATAAATTTTGTAATAAGCTATTTATATTTACGTTAGTGACAGAACAAACGGACCATGGCTAACGAGATGGTTACGGTGCTGACATTTCGGTCACACCTTTTGTACCTGGAGAATCATGTGACCAACAGGGGTTGACCATCTTAGTCCGAGATAATCAGACAGGATGGTCACACACCCTCGGTCACATGACTCTTCGAGTGCAAAAGGGTGTCAACTAGAGATGAGTTCAGGCTCTTTTTTGAAGCCCGAGTCCGAGGACTTTTATTTGAGCCCGCCCGAGCCTGAGAAGTATTATTTAATTTCAGCAAATTAGCAAATAGTTTAATAAAAATTTCAGCAAATAGTTTAATAAAAGTCAATTACTGTATTGTTAGAATATTATAAATTTTGCTGTTTGTGCAAATTAAAGACAAATATTGTGGAACGACAAATATTTTAACTCTTAAAATACATTTTCGAACTCTTTATATTCATGTTTATATAATAATAACAACAACAACAACAACAATAATAATAATAAATAACAATATGATCAATAATATAATCGTTAGAATTAATCTTATTAATTATAGTTCTAGAATCAATATCCATTTTTAAACACGCAAATTTTTTAAATAGAAATATGTTTATTATTACGAGCCCCATGAATCACTTTTTAAAATATGTTTACAAGGAGTATGTTCTGTTTACTGCTTTACTGAATATGTGTTCTGATCACATGTTTAATGAAGGAGAAAGTTTTCACGAGCCTGAGCCGGCCCGAGCCCGAACACTATTGTGGATTACAGAGACCGACACGGTTCAGGCTCGATCTCGGGTTCGGGCTTGGGCAGAGCCCGTCTCATTTCTAGTGTACACCCCAATGTGAACGCTGCATCCTGTATATCTCGTCAGACAAGAGAAGGACAGGCAGAAAAACCGAAATCATAAAGATTTCTCAACTTTCAACGTCATAACAATCATCATAACTTATCTCTTAATTGTTTTTAAAAATAAATATTGCGATTAAGAGATATGACCAACCTTTATGTCTTTTGGGCTAGCTGGATCTTAAAACGACTAATTTTCCCCATGATTGAAGGGCTTTCCTTTCAAACCAAAAGGATGTAGCTACAGTCGTTATTTTTTGTGTTACTTAAGATATGAAGCTGCATGTCCCGTTAGTTTATGTTGAATCTTCAAACGTTTTCTTACAGTTTTCTGCAAACTTGAATAGTTCTAGTCACCTGCTTTTCAGCAAACTATTCAATTGGCAACAGAACATGAGAACCGCATCTGACAAGATATACAAGCTGTGGTGTTTATATTTTAGTCCCACCCCTTTGCACTCGAAAAGTCATGTGACCGAGGGGGTTATGATTATCTTAGTCCGAGATAGCTGTACTAAATTTGTCGTATCCGACAAAACACATTACACCTCGATTGCAAAGGGACGTGACCAAACTGTCAGCAGTGTAGCCTGTCTGATTCCTGAGCCACAATGAGAATAAAAATAACTTTTTCCATGATATTAAAGCAAGCTCATATATATATATATATATTTAAGAGAAAGCTTTCACCTGGAAAAGAAAACATTTATACATATAGAAGAGAAAATTAATTATTCAGAAGAATTTGAATAGAGTAATCCTTTTTTTAAATTATGGATGGAATTGTTAATTAGGTCGTTTATCATACGTAAATTGAATTACTGGGATACTTTTTTATTGTTTTTGTTTAGGTGTGCACGCTTATCATCTAATAGTAAATATCTGTCTCATTTCAATTTAAAAGAAGTAAATTTAGCTTGATAAACTAATTATGGATTCAATGGAAACAGTACAGGAAATGTTACAGCTAATTTGACAAGTGTTACTGCTACATAATGTATTTGAATAGTGCAATTTGGAACACGTCAAAACTAGTTTCTTGATACGTGTGCACTGTAAATTAACAGTTCATATTGAAAACTCAAAACTATCTTTAAAAAAAGTCTTCTTACATATCAGTTTAATTTATTTCTCTATGAAATACAGCTCCTAATGATGTGTTTTCTATTGGGTAATTCATGTTTGTATGTTAACTAATTGAATGTGATCATTCTTATGCAGTACATAATTATGTCTGTTTAGATTGTCCATTTTCTGCACAACGTCATATTTGTTTTATGATTGATCACGGTTTATGTCGCAGTTTGACTAATTTGGTTAAAGTCTAAAGTTAATTTTTTATTGAAATTTTTAATCATACACATAGCGATGAAATAAAAAGAAATCAACCCATGGTCAGTTTTTAAGAGCACTTATCTTAAATGCAGAGCTTATTTGTTCTAACCTTTCTGTTCAGGGGCGTAGCCAGAAATCTTTCATGGGGGGGGTTATGACTACTGTAACTCATATATATGTATACGTGTGTGTGATAATGTAGAGAAGAACATACATTTTGTATGGCAAAAAATTCCTCATGGGGGGGGGTTATGACCCCCTAACCCCCCCTCCCTTGGCTACGCCTCTGTTTCTGTTCATGTAGAAGGTGGAACTTTCCTGCAGTTGAAAGGAGCTGGATCTTTTGTTGTAAAAACAGGAACCATCAATGGTTTACAAGAAACTTTTTGAACTGTAATACACAATGTTATGATACTTCAACACAGCGGTTCCTAATTGGTGGGGGCGCGAGAAAAACAAACAGAATGCTAGTGATAATGCATGTTTTAAAAATCATCTTATTCATTCCTGTATTTCCTTCAAAACTTATCAATTTTCACTTAAAATAACCGTAGATTGCCGATAGAGTGTGTCAGATGCAAACAGACAGAGCTTCGCTCTTTTAGAGGTTCTCTAGAGGAGATTTGCCTGAACTGGTTTGAGTGTGGCATGCTAATGGGGGTGTTTGCATTACCTGTTGCGTACTGACACACCACCTCCTTGATAAAGAAGGCCTGAGAACAGAAACTTTTACGTTATCACACATTTGCCTTCACATAGTAAATCTATTCAAAGTTTGTGGTGAAATTGCTCCCGCATCAAATATTTTAATGATTTAAGATAAAAAATTTAAGTTTACGAAAAATGGGAAATTTTAACTATCACTAATTATATAATATGATATAGAAATAGATTATAATAAATTATTTTTATCAGAAAGATATCTAAATTTTTATGTTTAACTTGAAATATTTTCTAAAATTTGTATCATTCACCAGAAATTTTAAATAGTTTCACTTTATGAAATGAAAACTGTGATAACGTCATCTTGGAAGACCTAATGATGACGTAAAAGTTTCTGTTCTCAGGCCTTCTATGTCTAGGAGGTGGTGACTGACACGAGTAGCTTGGAATGGCGGATTGGTGTGGAACCTCATCCTGATTTGATTTAACATCTGATTTCGCTTTGAGAATTATATATGGTCCGTGGCGGAAGGTATGAGACCTTCCTTGGATGGTGTTTCTTCGTTGAAGTTCCTTGACTTGACTGTGCCGACCTTGTTTCCGTGGATGATTTCGAGAGTCACTGAACTGCCGGTCATGTTTTGAGTATGCCTTGATTCTTGTTATGGACTACGATGTCATGGACGACGCAGGGCTTCGATGTTCTGATCCTGAAGATTCTCCACCCAACGTGAAAGGCCTCTTTCTGTACCCTACATTATTGAAAGAACCTTTTTTGCCCTCTCTATTCGGACTTTTCCACTCACGAATGCAGTTTATTTTCGACTTTCTGCACTGAATACTGCAGAACTATTTTCTTCTGCTGCCTTTTCACCAACATCCAAAATAAGAACATGCAAATCAACTACGTACTGCAAGTAAGCGCGCTGCGCAAGCAGCTCCAGTAATTTTGACCTCAGTCAGTCAGTCAAGTATAAATTCCTAGGTAAGAATTAGTGGTGGAAAATCTCCCGAAAAAATCGGGAAATTTGGCAGTTATACGATACTATCGTATTGTAGAAAAAGCGACTAAATGGTCATTGTTGAAGTTAAAAACTGTATACATGCTGAAAACTGTTAGTGGTAGGGGGGGAGGCATCTTAAAGGTTGGGGACCGCTCCTTTAACCATAAATGACCTACGCAACACCTTCCAGATACAGAAGGCCCAACAAGTGACGTTTTGAAGATATCACAGGATCTATTTTAATTAACCTCACCACAGTTTTATTTTCACAAAATAAAACTATTTAAAATTTGCTGTGATATTAATAAATAATTTAATGATTAATTAAATGATTATAATAATAATTATAATATTATTTAATGATTAATAATAATAAATAATTTAATGATAAATATTTTAATGATTTTAGATAGAAAAATTAATTTTCAGACAATTGGCAATTTTTAAGTAGTGATTGTATAATATGATACAGAAATATATCATAATGAATTATTTTATAACAGAAAAGTATTTTAATTTTTATCGTTAACTTCGGATGTGTCCTAATATTTGTAGCATTCACCAGAAATTTTAAATAGTTTTAATTTTGGAAAATAAAACTGTAATATTACGTAAGCCTTAACTGAACAGTGCTTTTTTCTATATGAAAAGTCTGGAATTATGCAAGTCCTCCTCGATATACAAAGCCTTAGAACAGACGCTTTTACTTCATTACTTAGTCCTGGAAGGCAACTTATTCATAGTTATATTTTGATAGAGTGAAACTATTTTAAATTTCTGGTGAATGATACAAATTTTAGAAAATATCTTAAGTTGAAGATAAATTTTAAAATATCTTTCTGATAAAAAATAATTTATGATGATCTATTTCTATATCATATTATATAATTAATGATAATTAAAATTTCCTATTTGTCTTAAAATTAAATTTTCTATCTATCATTCAAATGTTTTATGCGGGAGTAAAATCACCACAAAATTGGAATAGTTTTACTTCGTGAAAATAAATGTGCGAGTCACTTTTCATCAAAGCTGAACTTCTTTCTACTAGTTGTTATTCCAATGCTCATCGAAACAATGCCAATCAATTGATAGCAACACAGGTCAATTGATAGCACGAAGCTATGAAAATAAATTTATAAATAAAATGGATTTCTTAAAACTTTATGGTATGACGAATTTTATTTCGTAGAACACCAAAGCCGCCCTAGTGTATACTGCAGTTAAAATACGTTACATTTTCATTGATTACGTCACCACATACAACTAGCTCTACACGGGATACAAGCATGCACGATGGTAGAAATATGATGAAACAATATAGTAAAGATCCATGGTGCTTTAAATTTTGAGGAAAATTGGTTCTTTACCTGCAAAGATTAGAAAGACATCCATCTGTCCGCCAGCATGATTAATTTTTTCGTTTTCCCCATCTGCCACAGGGTCTAAAAGTACTAAAAACTAGTGAATGACCGCTGTACTATGAATACAAAATGTAACTATTTTTATCAGAAGACTTCATAAATTTTCTAATGAATTCATTTACTCACAAAAGAAAAGTATATGCTGACTTAAAAACATTAATTTTATGCTAAATAAAAATTTTAAAAAATCAATAATATATAATATGATAAAAACAACTTATATAAAAAATTATTTTGAGAAAACAAAATTTAATTAAAAAAAAAGAAAAAAATATATATATAGCGTCAATGTTTTAAGAGGTTAACTTTCTACATGCAGATGCTGCTTTTAAAATACATGCATCAGTAAAATGAACTTCTACTTATCTTTCCAAAGCTTATCTGGACAGAGAAGAATAGAACAAGGTACTAACCAAAGCTTCTCAGAACAGCGGAGAATAGAACAAGGTCTCTACACTAAAATAGTTAAGTAAAACGCAAAAACTCACTTAACCCTTTCTTAGTCGGCATCACCTCTCACATTTTTATGAATAGTAATTTTTGTGTTCAAATACAGAAAATTGCGTTACCAAAGCGTGTATGCTTTTATCCTGGAAAGACGGGAGGGGGGAAGCAAAAAAAGGCCCACTTGCTCTTTATTCGGCCATCGTTCGTCGTACAACAACGTTATATATATCATTAGTTTGGAAATAACATATACTTTAATTTAATATTAATTTAATTTGCACAAAGGACCATCTTCATATATAATTCTGCATTATCTTCGTTTTTCTCAATGGCAACACTCTATTTTGACTTTATTATTCAAAAGAAAACCTTTAAATTATCCTAAATATTAATTTTCACCAGATTTCTGCGATAATTTCCAGAGATATTCCGAATTATTTTTTGGGCTATTTTAAGAGATTTTCTGCAAATTGAAAAACGCTATTTGTAGGTTCCGAACTTTTCGCCTTTAATTAATCTCTCTCGCGATAGTTAAAAGAAATAAGTATTTTTTTGCAAGAGAAATACTGTTTCAAGTGTTAAAGTTGTTTGTCCTGAGAATATCACAGGTAGAAATTAGAATATTTGGTCCAAATGAACCGTGACTCCAAAACTTCTTTGGTCCGTATACATGATTTAAAGAAAAAATGCAAAACGACTGCTTACGATTTTGAAAACCTTTCTCAGGTTAAAATTGTTATTGAGTATTTTAAGATTGTCTTAGACAGGCGAAATGTTGCCAGGTTCTCTGCTCTTCTGACTACAAGATTGAATATTATGCAGTTACTGCCGAATTTGAAGAATGGTTTCATGATGGAAAATTTATTTGTTTGAACTTCATGTAATAAACGCAATTACTTTTTTGTCGACCCAATACCATCATTGTACTTGTTATTTCACTTTCTTCGTTTAATATAATCGTCTGCATTGTGCAATGCTTTTATGACTTTTGGCGGTATTTTAATTTGTAGTCAGGTGAAAAGAGACAGAAAAATGTGATTTTGAATGCTTGCTGAATGTTTTCCAAAGTATCCGGAAGTCTAAAGACCTGATGTTTCAGATATTAAAAATGGTCAGATTTGTGCCTGTAATGTTGAGGATGTTAGTTTTTCTGAAATAGGACGTTGTATTCTATTGCATCTAATTCTATACATGGAAATTTTAGCTGAGGCGAATTAGTAGCAGAAGCAACAATAGACGCTTTATAGAATCGCCATCAAACTGTAAAAACTTCCAATTTATTTGCTTCAAAGTTTGCAATTTTTAGTACCGCTAACTCTTACTATTTTATGCAAAAGAAATCTAATTTAAGTTTACTCTACGCAATTATCAAAAAATTGCCACTTGGTAAATTTATATATGGTCCCTTAACTCATGAAAATAGCACATTTTATTTAATATAAATTAAAATACTGAACGACTAAAATTTGAAATTTTGCTCAGCCATGTAACATTAGTTCCTGCATCTATTTCCATAGAAATTTGGCTAAGTTACTATTTACAATTTTTTTAATATTAATTTAATAACCCATATTTCATATTAATATTTTATTAAAAATTACAGTAATAGTAAATTATGTTCGGGTCGTTTAGTTCTAACAGTACGAATAAAACTCAGCTTCTCATTATCAATATTATATGAGATTGAATTAAAGATGGAAAAATATATTAACATAGGGAGAGGGGAATTTTGGAAGCTCATAACTCACTAATTTTCAGTTCAAATTTATTGAAAATTGGTATCCGGGTTTAAAATGAGCCAATCTTTTGAAATGTGAAGTCAAATCTAGGGGTTGCTATTGGAAAAAAAAAGTTGGTGCGAATTTTAATATGGAGATGGCCCGTTATGCAATTTTTATATATAGCAAATCAAAGTATCTGTAACTGACTGGTATGTATAACTTTGCTGTATACGTCGAACCGTGGTCGAAAAAATTGGGCGCTTTTTTTTTCTGCAGTTGTACAGTGAATTGCAATACTATCTGTTTATAAAGTTTTTATCACTTCCTTGTTCAAAGTATAAGGAAGTAATGTTTGAAATCCCGAAAAATTTCGGTCCCGAGATTTCGACGAAAAAACAGATTTCGATAACCTCTAAATTTACTTTTAGGAATTTTTGCTATGCATCTCATCGTAAGCATGCATGTACGTTCATATAAATGCATGTACAACCCATTTTGACCGACCGCAAGTCCGTTTTGACCAGTTTTTCCCTGGCATCTGTACGTAAGCACGAATGTAACTCGCATTTCTCAAAAACTATTGGCCGCAGATTGTTGAAACTTTATATTTAGGATTTTTGTAATATCTAGTTGTGTGCCTTCCCTTTTGGTCCTATTCGACTGGATAGTTTATGTACAGGGCCGCCCAAAAGATTTTAAATACGTTACTCTATGGGCAGAAATTCATTAAAGCGTATTTTAGAGTAAAGTAAATAAAAAACTTTGTAAAAAACACACATAAGAAGTTATAGGTAAGTACCTTCTTACCTATAACTTCTTATGTGTGTTTTTTACAAAGTTCTTTATTTACTTTATCGTTTAACACCAGTAATTTGAGTGTTTTTTCCGTATTTTAGGGGTATTATGCTATTTCAAACGACTCAGCAGTGATATATGTTGTTAAGGGTTACAAAATGTATCATTCCATCTAAAATAGTGTCGTATCATTTATATTTCTGCTACAGGAACTCTAAAAAGAATTTCAATACATTACGGTTAATGGGAGTTTTAGAGACATTCATTCATTTCAAGCACAATACCGTTCTACCATATAGTTAGGTAATGGCCCGACCACGGTCACGTGCCTTCCTCAAAAGTCGCCAAATGTTCACATCTAAACCAAAAGTCGCAATGCTTGGAGACTTTATGGTGTGCATGTGTATATATTTATCTCTCATATCTCAAAAAACACTGGTCGTAGAACGTTGAATTTTCACATATAAGATTGTTGTAACATTTAGTTGTATATCTCGATTTTTGTTTCCAATCTACTGAAAAGTTTATTTACAGGACCACCCAAAGAATTTCAATACATTAATGTCTACGGACATCTTCAATATATAACGTCTGTAGTCAGCCATTGTATAGTCTATACCCGAAATCTCGCCATTTTCCATCAATATTGCAACGTCGTTGTAATATCATTATGTTAGAAAGCTAACTGGGTGAACTAGCAAAGAGAACTAACTTAACTAACTGAAATTTCTCTTACGGGAGTCAAAAACGTCACTTCATAATTTAAAAATGCATGAGATTGATTTTTTATTCGGTTCTTAAGAGAAATCAATATATTTTGTTCATGTAATTTCTTTTTTTTCGCAATCGTTTAAAACTCTGAGAGAACCAGGAAAGTCATTCGAGTTAATGGTCTAAATGACCTGTAACTAAACATTGCAATTTCTGCCCCTGTAATATGTTATTCGTATGCACAGGTGCCAACCTTCGCCATTTCTTCGGGAGATATTTTACCACAAGTTTACCACAAAAGTTTTTTTGAGCCCCACAAAGGTTTTGAGGTCCACAAAAGATTTTACCACAAAAGCTTTATTTTATATTAAATTTTCACCTATCCATTAATTCTGAAGACGTAGGTAAAAATTAGAGGTGAAAATTCTCCGGAAGAAATCGGGAAGATTGGCAGCTATGCGTACAGTAACTAGAGAAACATGGTTTATTTAAACGGAGCCAGTGCATGTAATTTCGATGTGTCATTCAAAAAGGTCTAGGAATTCTGGTGTCTTCACGTATACATTAGGCATTTCTGAAGCTTTCTTCCAATGCTTTCAAACGTTATTATAACTGTGTTACTAATTCAAATACGAACTCATTGATTAAAGGACAAAGAATCAAGTATTATGACACATGTGTACATTAAAGAAAATAGGTGTAATTTGGAGGAAAAACAAATTAGTGCTTACTTATGATTGATGATCACTTTTTTTAGCTTCAAGTTGATTTTTAATATACATTAAAATTAACAAATACAGAAATACACAAATGAGAACGAGTTTATTTCTACAGGCATTTTTATACACTTCTTTATACTGAATGTTTAAATTTCATATTTTTCAAGCAGTTACAACGATTATCCTGTTTCAAATAAAATATGCTAGTAGTTATTAAATTTACGTTCATTAAATTTTATGCAGTAAATAAATAAACAGAATATATGGCGAGTTGCTGAAATAGAAATTAAAACATTTCATGACTACAAGTCACATGTACAAAATTTAAGTTCTGCCACAATATTTTAATTTTTGATCTTTTTTAAAACGCGGCTACTTGACGAATGTTTGCCATCATTAGAAGTACAACCTGGTGCAATGCAGTTCCTTGGCATTTAAATTAAAAATAACGTAAATTAATTTAACAAGAAACATTTAGAATAAATCCCAAATAAAGGGTGTCCCAAAAACAGCAGTACGAGTTTTAAGGGGATATAAAAAGAATTAAGAATAACGTAACAGAGTGTATTATCAAACACGCTGTTGTCATACTCATATGAATAATTCCAACAGAAGAGTATTAAAGGTTTGCAAGATTTTAAATATGGTTTGTTAACTGTTTTTATTTTGGTTCTTTAACAAATGAGTTTTATTCGTCGAAAATTTTACCATTCGATATGAAAAAGATTTATAATTTTCGTTTTCAGTTCCACGTTTTTTCATATTTTTCCAAATATTGAGTGTTTCAACACCTTTTATATTGTATATTAATGTTGGCATGCTGCATATTAAGGTTCTAGTTTTAAAAAAAACAAAAGATACGTCAGATTTTTGAATACAAATTAAGATAAACTAACGGCGCAAGCGCTTGAAAAATTTCAGGGTACCTCTTCACAAGCTGCACTACACACTATAATAAACGAACGCAAACGATCCCTGAATTAATTATTCTTTATTATGCTAATTTCAAGTATATGTTATTTTTCTTCGATATCTTAATCAAAATTTGGATTTGAACATAATGAACGCTTATTCAAAATGTTAACTACAATTAAAATTTCTACGTAAACATGTGCAAAAATTAATAACATGCAATTTAATGCACTAAAACCCATATCATAAATAAGTCTAAATCACATGTTGAAGCGTGTATAATATGTGATAAATAAAATTTTCAACTGAAAAAATTAAGCAGACAACAATGTCTGGCTAGTATTACAAAGGCAGGCACAATCTTCATGAAATTATTTGTTACATCCAAATCATTTTAATATGTCAAAACTATAAAAAGTTTGTTTTTTAATAATAAAATAAACTGACATATTTATAATCACAAATAGTATGGAATACAACACGGCGAATAGGCCTCAATGAAATCAGTCATTTTTTGAGATGGCAACTCCTATAAGCAAGCCCGGTGAAAATAGCAAAGGCCTGAATAAAAAGACTTTCTCTTTTCTTTGAAATTTGGAACTCGTTTTTACTAAAGAATAAAATCCAGGTTTTTTTAGTATAAAATCTATATTTGCTTTCTCATGCCAACCGCCCACTCCGCCCTACGGAATATTTGTCTGAGTATGTACCTGATTACTGCAGTAGCAAACAATTCAACTCGCTATACTCATTGCGAGAATTTTTGTTTTATCATTCTTTTCACCATTGCATTGAGCTAAAAAGGTTCAAAATTTTTAATTTAAATATGTACTAGTTGAAACTTGCGGTGGAAACCCCCCCCCCCCAAAAAAAAATTAAAAGTTGATAGCTATTTACTTAAAAAAACAAACTATTGTCCACTAATATTAAATAAGAAAAAATATTTTTTTTAAATATTCGCTTTCATCAGGATCTCAAGAATGAAAATTTAGATGTCTTTAAAATTATATAAAAATTGAATGAATGAATAAAAACCGTAATAATAAAAATTTGGATCGCACAATTTTTTTTCTCTTACAGTACAAAATTAAAAAAATAAAGTAGGTAGTTGAAAACTTTCCACTATGATAGATGACTATCCAAAATGTTTGTGACTATTTAAATAATTTTTCAAACATGCATTTTAAGAATAACATTAATTTCCACATATAAGCTCAGATGCCAAGTTTTATTTATTTTTTTTTTTTGATTATTCACCACTTCCATTCTTTAAAAGGAGTACTTTTAAACTATTTACAATGTTAATCGAATTGAATTAATTATATCTTATTTTTATTATGGTCGAATTCCATGAAAATATTAAAAATGTCTTCGACTTATATAAGCCTGCACACATGTTTTTCTCTTCAATAAAGTGGCAACAGTTCCATTTTTTTTTCCCACTTGCGATATGTTTTACAGAAATGAGAGGATCAAGCATTCAAACTCGATTCTTTTTCACTTTTTTTTTTTTTTCTAATGGGCAGGCACTGGCCACAAGCCTTTGCCATCAACGGCCCTAGTTACTGCCCATTTTATTATGGGAGCACCCAGTGGGCGGACAGCACTACCCCCTATGAAGGGACGGACAAGTTAACATCCATGCCCAAGCCGGGATTCGAACCCGGGCCCACGGCGTGATAGAATGGTTCTCTAGCCACTACACCACCTGGGCGGCATTCTTTTTCACTAGGATTGCACATTTTATCAGTTTGGAATATTTTTACTGTACCTTTTATCAGTTCGGAATATTTTTACTGTGTAAATTATAGGAAGTGTTATTTGTTTTATAATGAACATTGTAGTCATAGGAGAACGTGAAATAGGATAGTAGGTAATCTAAGTCACAGTTAAAGGTCGCTAAGTCGCTGTCATCTTTACCTGCAACTTTATAAAAGGGACTTTTGTATCTGCTTTGCTCGTTGACTGATTGCGTTTTTCCAAATATTCCTTAAGGTTTATAAACAGAAATTCTTGATTACTAGGGATTTTTTTATAGATTTAAAGTTGCTCGTAAACCGCAACTTATGAATAGAATGTTATACTGGTTGAGGACCCGTTCTTCGAAAGGGTAGACGAAATTTCTTTCTTCCCAAGGGCTCAAAAGAATGAATTAACTGTAAGGGATAGAGATAAAGGATAAGAGAGTAAAGTATAAGACGGGCTTAGCCCGATCCCGGACCAGAACCGGGCTTGGGCTCTTTAATTCACGATTGTGTTCAGGCTCGGGCTCCTGAGGCATTTCTCCTTTACTGTACATATTCCTTGTAAACAGATTTTGAAAAGTGATTCATGGGAGAAATAAACTATTATTATTATTTGATAAACTTGAATATAAAGAATTAGAAAGTGCAAAAAGAGTTTGCTATTATATTTGCATTTAATTTGCACAAACTACAATAATCTATCAATGAAGTCATTGATTTTTATTTATCTATTAGCTGAAATTTCGGGCTCAGACGGGGACGAATTAAAAGTCCTCGGGCTTGGATGGACTCGAGCTTCAAAAAATGAGCCCAAACTAATTTCTAGTGAGGGACTCCGCAGAAACTAAAGGTAACTGAATTCAACCTTGGTTGGCGTGAAATGTTGTAGGATGAAAACACTACTGATAACGTAAATGTCATATTTTATTAGCCCGTGTTGATGCTCTGAATATTTTTTCTTAGGTACGAGGGTACAGCTGCGAATTTTCATGATTATCTAGTTTCCTAGATTTGGTCTAATGTTATGTACCTAATAAATAATCAAACTTTGAATTTTGAAGTTTCTAAATTAATTTATCAAAATGCCTATCTTTGACTTTTCAATCTTTAAGAATTATATGAAAAATGTTCGATTTTGCCTAGCTCGCATATCAATACTCAGTTACCTTAAATAGTACTTTTCAGCTTTTCACTAGATCATAATGATTTTTCAAAATTCAATTAATATTTTAAAAAATGATAAGTATAATTCACTGAGCTTTGTTCGAATGCTATATATTTTCAAATTATTTTGATGATTATTTGATTTTATAAAGATGGGATTTCAATTACATTCAGCTTTTTGTATACAGATTACATTAGACACAAGCACAAACTTGTAAAAGTTATAGGAACAGAGAGTGGTTCAAGAATATTTAATGCAAAAAAATAATGGAAATATTAATAACAGAATGGAAACATGTTTATTACCGGAAATTTATAACAGGTAATTTATATATTAAAAAGTGAGTGTTCGCCTAAGCGCTCATGGGTATCGCTAATCAGGTGTTCAAGAAAGACGGTTGCAAGAGTGGCCGTAGCTAGTAGTAATTTGTAATGTATGATTGAGGCACGAAGTGTTCCAACCTTCGAACTAAGCGCGAACTTCATGTTTGATGCTTCAAAACAAGAAGTGAAAGTAGTAGTGGCCAACGTTTCGCCTATCATGAGCCATTTTTTTAAAGATCAAATGTGTCAAACTTAATCTCTAGTGTAGAGAGGAAAAGTAATGATATGTGAGCATGAGATAGGAATTGTTGTTCTGATGAAAAGAATTCTGGAATTAATTTTTCAGATATTTAGAAAGGGATCAAAGATTATAGTTTTTTGGAGGCAGAACATTCTGGAATGTACGAATGCTTCCTTTTGACCTAGCGTCATAAATTACAAGAAATAAAATATTTATCGTCACGAAATTGTTTCGTGTCTTCAGTCTGTCTCAAAACAATAGGTAGGTACAGGTACGAGATGAGCCATACGTAACCATCCAGTGCGAAAGTTTAGCACATGAGCCTGATTAAACTTTATGGTGTTATTTTACGAAGTTTTTTATTATTTTATTTTATGGCCACTCTTTATTTAACGCTTCTAAACAAGAATTTCAAAACTCGATCTCACAAGTCCTATGACGTCAACAAAACGGGAAGATTCAGTATAGTGCAACCAGATTGAGTAAATTTCTACTTTTTGAACAGATTTTGAGGTCTCGTAGAATATATAGCAGATTACATTTTCTGCTGGACATCAAAATTTCTTTTAAAATCTGCTCAATCTGGTCATACTGATTCAGTTTATTTGAGATATAAATTTGTAAGCAAGATTCTTAACCTTTTCTCTTCGAGTTGGAATCTGCGAGATAATTTAATTTTCAGTTTATGTCCTGCTTTTGAGGCTTAATAGTAAAATACCAAATAGCACGTTAGCATATCTAATATCAATGAAGGTTACATTACATGGAAAAAAGATACATAGGAGGAATGTATATTTAAACAATACTTTTTGATGAAACCTTCTTAATTTTTCATTAGTGTTTTGTTGTAAAGGCGGAGTAACGCAGTCAAAGTAGGTGGTACCACATATTTCATGGCAGCCATATTACTGAAATCCTTCTATATTTGTTTACAATCTTCTGTGTGCGGCCTCTGACGAGCGTCTCAGACTGTAAATTTTGATCTATTCCTGTTTTTTTTTTTTTTTAAATGAAATGTGGGATTACGACCAATTATCTACGCAAGGGATCTAGGCCGAGGCCGAACTTGCCCTCCGTTGGGGATTTTCTAAGGGCTCTTAACCCGTATTTACGCAAAGTTTCGGATAAAATCAAGGAAGACTCCGAATGACTAGGTCCACGGACGAGACCTAAGTTGGAACCAGGCCCCTTCTATCTTGCAGTGAGAGCGCATATGCGCTCAGCCGCTGATGGGGCCCTGTTTTTTTTTAAATATGGCTTCTAGAGCATCTGGTTTTTGGTGCATTCAGAGGCAAAAAAAAAAAAAATGGTATGGCCCATGTTTTTCTTGTTAGTAGTCAGTGTTATTAATAAAATTTAGTTCTAGGGGTTAAGTCATTTTTTGCGGTTTCATATGTATTTTGTTTATTATATATATATATATGTATATATTTAAAATCCTTCTGTACTTAGCATTGTTTTTATATAATTTTATTAATTGACAATTAAAAGAAATCATTAACTTCAATGCATCGACATTCAAAGACAGAAGACTCAAGCTGAAAATATATATATATATATATATATATATATATATATATATATATTTGTTCAATAACGAGGCAACAGCTTAAAAATTATCGTTTTATTTCCCAGACAAATTATAGGAAGAAGTAAAACTTCCAAGTTGATCCTTTTCCGAGCTTGAAGTGCGATATTTATGATTCTTAGTCTTCACTAAACAAGATGACAAATACTTCGAAGTCTTGCGTAGTTTTCGATACTACCGATAAACTTTAAAGGCGAAAGCGGACATAAAATGAGCTGTTTCGGTTTTTACGTCATTTATGCGACGTACATACATATCGTAATCTTAAACAGCTGCCATAAAAGTGGGACTTTTTCACTATTACCAAATTCTTCATGACATCGCTTAGAATATTCCGAGGAGGCTTCAAATGATTTTCGACATCACACAGAATTCCTGTTTCTCAAACGTTTTCTCCTTAAAGATATCCGGTCATTTAAATATTATTTTTATACAAATCTTTAGTAATTTTTATTTCTGACATAGAAAAAAATCAATAATCAGGGAATATTAAACCAGCATTCCTCAAATGAAAAAACGAACAAGTGTGATTACGTTGGAGTAACTGTGTCTCGCGGACTTGCATTTCATGAACGACCATCAGCAGATGGTCAAAATCGCTTCAGCCTCTCAAGGGAAAAGTACTCGACATCTGTTTGACGATTATCTGCACACATCCCTCGCGTCAAGCGGCACAGTACGATTTATATAAGGCAAAGCCTTTAATATTTCTGGTAAATATTTCAAATATTAGAAAAATCTTAAGTTAGATATCTTAATACAAAAAGACTTAAAGAATTCTTAAAGAAAATTTCTTTAGAATTCTCAAAGAAAATAATTCTTCATTCAAATACATTTTTGACGCAAAATAATTCATTATGATATATTTCCTTATCACATTATAAAGATTGGTAAAGATCCCTATTTTTCCTAAAAATTAAATTTCTTATGTCAAATTATTAGAAGGTGGTTGTGCGTGAATAAACCACCAGAAATTTTTACGTTTTACGCAGCGAAACCAGTTTAGCCACTTTCTGGTCCGATCTTGGTCAGCTGCCAATACCAAATGCAATTGTTAATCGGAAATGACAGTCCAAATGACTAAAAAAAATACTTGCAGACAAGCATATTTCAGCAGCACAAGACCTTGGAAGTAAACTCTTATGAATAATTTACTTTTCTTTTCTCAGCTTGAAAACATTTTTAGCCATTTCTGGCTATTTTGTTGCCACCACAGTTGGCAACACTGGTTTTACGACTTGGAAAAAAAAAATTAATGTGGGTGTTGACAACATACAGCAAAAGATTACAGCGCACAGAGCAATCTTACAGGCAAATCTGATTTCGCTTTTTTAGAGTACGTCGATGATATTTCGTATGCGCACTGCGTCTACAACCGCGCTATGGAAGAGAGCGCTGAAAATCGACGGAATGAAGTCTGCACCGCATACAGCGTCCAGCAGCGAAACCTGATGCAACAGAACAAATCGAACGAAAGTAGAGTCGTATTATACTGTTGCGAATTTTCGGGGCAACCCGCTGCTCTGGGGCTTAACATAGTTTAAAATTCGTATTCTACACTTCAAATAGTTAAATTTGCTTTTAGTTGTATCAAAATCGGCCACCTAGAACCGTAGATACGGAGGTTTCGGTTTTCCCTATGTTTTTCTATGGGGTTTCTAGAAATCTCGAGAAATATGTGTCCTAGGGCTTCGGTCTCTTCACTTTTGGGGACTTATTTTTAGCCCAAATTTGGCGATATTTCGCCAAACGTCGCCAAGCTTAGCGACATTTTGGTCATTTGGCTCGATTTTCCCTATGATGCTCGAAAGTTGGTTTTCCTGCATTTAAAACACATAAAAACCTAACATTTCTCTTCTATGACATAATCAAAATTCCCGCTTTATGTGGAATCTTCGTGAAATAGACATTTCTGGAAGCTTCTTGTACCTTCTGCGTCAGCTATAAATAGAAGCGCTTCAAAAGCCCCACTTCAATGTAAGTTGATCTCCCGTCCACTAAGTTTGCTGTATTACGCTTTGTATTGACGCTACGGAAGCAGTGTTTTGAATTGCTTTTCGAAGCTGTTTTTAAAGTGCTGTGTGTAAATTCTTGATTGCTGAGTCTTGAAAGACTGTTAGTGTTATCTCTCGTATATTTTCACTGAATTTTTGCCTGTGAAAGTGTTTTATTTTGTGTAAGAAATGCAGCATTTGTGAGAGCTTCAGATCTAAGCGGACTGTTAAAAGCACTTTACTGTTTGATTGTGCTTGTGAATTTTGTACAGCTGATTGTTCGACGAAGTTCTAGAAGCAATAAAGTTCGTTTTCTATCCTGACAAGTGAACTTTTTACTAGAACTTTCTACACCAATCGGACTTTATAACGACGAACCCAGGAAACAAGCAGAGTGTTTTGCAACAATACATAGACCCGTCCGGATCGGAACAATTCATTCGATGAAGCATATTTGATTGATATCCTGCCCAAGGGGGCACAATTAGTTCAACACAAATCCACTGTTTAACAATCTTTGTCAATCATTCTAATTGTACTTCACCTTTATAATAACAGTAGGGTTTGCAATTTCTCTCCAAATATGGAAGATATTCGGGGACTTATATTTGAAGCGAAACTACGCGATAAATCACCAAAAATGGTAACACTTATGATATTTTACTAATTCCCATTTGCTATTTGGCAACCTTTGAAAAATGATACGCCGTTTTTTGTGTATACGAATATCTTTGTCTGAAATTAACACCACTCAAGTGCTAAAAATGGTACGTTAACTGAGTTACATACACCTCAAACTGAATAAAATGTAACAATAAAATCTGAAATTTCAAGGAAACTTCAAAATTAAAATAGTTAAATTTCTTGATAAAAGAACTCTGACATCAAATGACAAAAAATAGGAGTGAACTTTGCGTTGAATTTATGAAAAAAAAAGTATAAATATGAAAAAACTGGACGGGGAAAAACCGTAAAATTTGAAAAAAATAAGATATATGAACATGAAACTCGCTTCTGAAAGTAAAAATACAACAAATTAATTTAAAGGATATTATTTTATTGTAATTCTAAACACACCTTTTCAGTCTCATCTAACATTGAAATTTTATTAAAGAAACTTTAAGGGCAAAATTACACTTGTTCATGTTTTAAAAAGTATTTTTTAATGGACAAATGCGTATCTATCGTCAAAATAGTTCTGAAAATTACATTTTTCCTTCCTTTCTTTCACTTATTCTTCTAGTTCTAATTATTATTTTGAATCTGTTAGTTTCCATTGTTCTGGTAATATTCTTTTACGCTCTATACCCTACGCTAACACACATCAAATAGGTAATTCCAACTTATTTTTATATCAGTTGTTTTGTGGTTTCTAACATTTAACAAAGCATCTTTTTCAGGGTAATGTGTTTCCATGAAAATTATTAGAATGTCGACATTTAATTTCGTTAATATTTTTTTTTTTGTAAGATTTGTATTGGATAACGAATTCCCACTTGTCTTTAGAATGCCAGGCTGCTCAAAACACATTATCCTGGGAACATCTGTCTGCATTGGAAGTTTTATTGGTATAATGAAATAAAATTACTGTCAACAGAATTAATTTAAATTTGATCGTCACAAATTTGTTAAAATGTTTCCTTTGTTTAATGTAACAATATAATAATGTATATAATTATCAACACACTTTGGGTTACAAAGTGCATGTAAATGTATTAATATTTCCTGGAACTTTTTACTATAAAATTACCGAAGCTAATAATCTCATGCCTTTCTGTCGCGGCTGACGAGATATACTGGCTGCGGTGCTAATATTTTGGTCACACTCTTTTGCGCCCGAAAAGTCATGTGATCAGGTGTGTGTGACCACCTTAAGCCAAGATAACCATAGTAAAATAAAATAAATAAACAACTTTGTGAAGAAACACACATAAGATGTTATACTTGTAACTTGAATGTGTGTCTTTTCACAAACTTTTTTTTTTATTTAACCGTTTAACACCAGTATTTTGAGTGTTTTTTCCATAGTAAGATGTTCACACCTCCTAGGTCACATGACTATTGTAGTGCAAAAGGGCGGGACTAGAACCTCGACACCGTAGACTGTACATATCAGTCACACTTTTTGCTTACAGAAACTGCCGTGCACGTTTGTCTCATGAAATCGAATTACTGAAAGGGTAAAAGCAATTTCAAAGCTATCAATTCAGGACCTTTAAAATTAATGCATTTGTAAACCTGGTTGTGAAGAGCAGTTTTCCATATTTTGTTGCATTCGGTGGTGCATTGACATTCATGTACATTGTAGTTATAATTAATCTTCCCCTACAAACAGCATTCTGCAGCTGTAACCGGTGAGCAGATTGCTACCAAATTTGGCATATGGACTGTTCACGAGATGCGCTCAAGGGAATTTTTAAGAACGTTTAGTTAAAAAAACGTCCACTAGAGGGCACTTTGCATGGTGAAATCAGCTCAAATATTACCTAAATTAGTGATAAATTACCAAAAACTATTGAATGAATGTTAAAATTGTTTGCATAATTCGAATTAGCCATTTCCATCATTAAATTTACCGTTTTTCATGCAAAACGCCACCTAGTGAGCATTTTTTGAAGTAAATATTTTTTTTTCGAAATTCTTTGAGCGCATATCATGTCTAGCCAACATACCAATTTTGGTTTCAATCCGTTCGTCCGTTTTAGCTATAGAGTACCGTTTCATAGGGGAAGTTTAATTATGACCATCCTGTATATCGATAGGGTGAAGACTCTACGCTATAGTTGTCGAGTCTCCCAATGTTATCGGGAGATTTTCTACCACAATTTTTAAAGTTTGGTTTAATACTGACTGAATGAAAGTAAAAGTTAAGGGAGTATCTGACAGGATCGTCTAACCTCCAGGTTGACAAACGATATGTCATTGAACGACACTTAGTGAAGTGTAATAAAGAAAACAAGTGGACGACCAATTAGTATGATTAAGTGTCAAATACAAAGTTACTCATGAGAAACAAAGGAAAATGTTCTATCAAGCCATAATCGTGAAAGAGAGCGTTCAGAAGGAAGACCTGACCTCGATGGTTTACCGAGCTTCCTCTCTTCGACTAGCGGCGAACTTCGTCTAGGTTGCTAGACTCAGATGAGGCCTGGACAGCCGCATAAAGAGACAAATCGGCCTTCGGCCGTTTTTGTACCGAATGTCATGGTAGTCATAGTCCCGGAGCTCGGCGACTATTTCATTGCGGAGACAGCCAGGCTTATTGTGGAAGCGTTTGGTTAACTTGTAGATTTGTGAGGTCAATGGGTTAATTCTAAGGTCCTTCCTAATAATATTATTCAAAACAGTGGCAGGTCCGAATCTGATAGTTCTAGGTACTCTAGATTCCAATTTGGATAGCTTGGTTATGTGATGCTTCTCTGCAAATGCCCAGACGGGTGCAGCATATAGGGCAATCGGTCGTACGAGAGCCTTGTGTGTCACAATTTTGTTTTTTCTAGTATAGATGAGGCTGCTGACACCATGGAAGGCTACCCGCATTTTTCCTCTAGTAAGGATGATGTGTCTTTTCCATGTTAAGTTTCGGTCGAGAGTGGCTTCTAGGTAGGTGGCCGAGTCAGCCCAATTGATAGCCTTGCTGTCAACAACAATTCTGGAAGGTGGTGTTTTCTTTTCCATCGAAATCTCAGTGCACTTTTGTGCGTTTAACTTGATTTTCCAATTTTTCAACCAAAGTTCGATAGCAACAAGATGAGCCTGTAAGGCATGCTTCATGTACCTACTGTTTGGATGTTTGGCAATTAGCGGAGTATCGTCTTCATAGAGAGCACTACTCGTGCGGTCATGAGGTGGGATGTCGTTGACAAAAAGGTTATAAAGAGTGGGACCTAGGATAGATCCTTGTGGGACCCCACTCTGTATTTTGTGTCTGGAAGAATGTACGTTTCCAAGTCTTACAGTGTATGATCTATCGTGGAAGCAGCTCCTAAGTAAATGGATAAGAACATCTGAGATGTTGAGATTAATTAGTTTGTACAGAAGCCCGTTTGATATGTAAAAATTAGTGGTGAAAAATTTCCCGATAAAATTGGGAGATTTGGCAACTATTATTCATATATACAGACAGATTTTAATGTGGAAGGACATAAAAAATTAATATTTGCCTGTAGACTTAATAAGAAATTATCTAACTTTGCAATTATTTGGGTCAAGGCATGGAGAAAACACTGACTGGTCATATATTTAAAAATCGATACTTCGATTCCAATAAACTGTAATAAATAATGTAAGCATTACCGTTATTATAAGCAAATTAAGCTTTCAAGTTACATTTTTGGAATTATTTTTGAGGGAAATATTGTTATTGCATGTGTTGTTTTTTCTTTAACCATCTTAACATTGTTATATAGTCCTAACATTTAATAAAGCATTTTAATTAGCTTTTTATTATCTGAAAACTATTACTAGAGTCCATATTTAAATTTGACATTGTTCGGTAGAACTTTATAAGCTATCAACATGTTCCCAATACCTGACTCCAGTTCGCAGTTTTATTTTTGTAGTGAATTAAAATATACTTTCTATACTTCAGATACTAATCAAGTTGAAAATTTGATTTAAAAATTTCCTTTTGTCGTACATAACAACAGAATGTAAACAATTATCAACACGTTTCGAATCACATATTGAAAACACCACGTTTCAATTTGGTTTAAAAGAACGTTAGCTAGAATGTCCCTGGAGCAAATTATCTAGCGTATTCGTGTTTACCAGAACTCGCGTAAATATTTGCACCTTATTAATTATCGTAGTAGTGACAATAATCTTTGAATTTAATGTTAAACTTAAATGCCACGACATCAACCTGATTACGTGGTAATCTAATTTCCCGTTTTGTTACATTTTGAGGATTATAGATTAGATAATGCCGAATGCGTGTAGGCAAAAAGTCTTTAACAGGATTGGAGAACGTTTTTGAGAGTAGTGCAACTTTCTGAAAAGTATATACTGGGTGATTCAAAATAGATGGAACTGCGATTAAACCGTCAGTGATTGAAGCATACTTTCTATTAGAAAAGTTTATCAAATACAGAGTAACGTTCAGACAGGCCAATATTTTCTTAAGGAGCTGTATACACAAAAATACAAAATTTAATTTTTATGTGGACACTCCTTTCCTGTCCCCTATTTTTGGAAAAATGTTGATCTCTATCTAACAAGATAAATAATTAAAGAAACACCTCTTTGACAGAAACAATTACTGAGATACCTCAAATTAAAACTTTTAGCATTTGTCACCAAGTGTTAAGAGGATTCTTAGAAGTGAGTAAAATTATTTTACAACTGATATTAAATTATATCAGTGGTCATTTGACTGCTGCATTTGACGCCTGGAAATCCTATTTTAGCTAGAATCCTCTTGTAACGCACGTTTAGTAGTTTCTAATGATAGTCAGTTGAACCCCACACATTTTTTTTTTTTTTTTTTTTTTTTTTTTGTTGTGATTCTCTATCGCGATTCGTTCTCTGGAAAAATGGATATTTAGCGGACGACCCCCAAAAAGACTAAATCATTGATAAATTTATAATGCAATGCATATCAGTTCAGAGCTTCTGAGGCGAGAAAAGGCTCATTAAAAGGCAACAACGTTTATCTTTAATTACAAATTTTAACACAGATTACTTGGTAATGAACTATAAATTCAAATATCCCATTAATTAAGCACAGGCTGCTTAGAAATTATTCAAAATTAAATATTTCAAATTATCTTTTTTTTTTTTTTAATTTATACATAACCAACTTTTTTTTCCCTGATGGGCAATTGCCCACCTTAGGGAAAACAAAAGTAAAACCGCAGTAAAGTAGCAGTAACTCATGTTTTAAAAATTCACTAGCAGAATATTTGATTTTTTCGATTACTACTTTTTTTCTCACCTTCTACAAACACTACGGAAGATTTTACTTTTGCATTTAAAATTATAAGTATCTGGATTTTATAAAGCTATACTTTTTTTTAAATAACACTAAAATAACTATTTTTACTGTGACCAGTAGTACATTCAACTAAACTATTAAACACACATTTAATTTAATTAATGTATAGAAAGAGACTGTTGCTCTGGGGATAATCATAGCTATAGGCTTAGCTCTTGATTATGCCCCGACCACTGATAGGTATAGCATTTGGATTTTGACAGATAGTAAAAGCTCTATTCAGTTTTAAAAAAAACTGGCCTAAAATTTATGATGTCCCAGACCAAGTTCTATTACCAGGGGCATAGCCAGATATTTTTCATGGGGGGAGGGGTTACGACTACTGCAACTCACATATATGCATACATGTGTGTGATAAGGGAGTGAAGAATATACATTTTGTATGGCAAAAAATTCTTCATGGGGGGGTTACCCCCTTAACCCCCACCCCCTTGGCTACGTCCCTGTATATTACGGCTTCTCTATGAGATTGGTCTGAAAAAATCTATATGCCTGCAGTGGATCCCATCGCACGTTGGTGTGTATGGAGGCAGCGGATACACTTGCCAAAGATGGTTGTAATCTTTCGATCATTAATTCTAACGAGCTTACCCCCTTCGGAAATCCACTCCTTAAACAAACAGAAACTGCTCACTGCTTGGCGTCTCCCTCCGGTACATCACTGTTACGCTGCTAACAGTCCGGGTCTGTCCCTGTCTTGCAGTAGCCCCCTATCTCTTCAGTCGGCCATGGCGAGATTTAGAAGTGGCCACTTAAAAAGTTTGAGGTTCTGGATGGGGAGAAAATTTCCCCCCCCATGTGACAAAAACTCAGGTGGGTTGGACTTTCTAGAAAAATCAGTTTTTTTCCAACTCTGATTACAAATGTAATTGTCTTCTCAACTTACACACAACAAACATTCTTTATTTGGAAATCACTATTTTGCGATGCGTATGTTCCCTATAGCAAGTGCTCTTACATTAAACACTGGTGCACTTGTTTTGCTATATGCAGCACAATTGCAGACATAAGGATTGTGTTATCGAAAATTTTAGAAGACACATAACATATTCAAAAGTAAATAAAGAAATAAAGCAAAGCTTTTTTAGTTAAAAAAAAGTTTTTAAATATGTGGGTCTTTAATCAAAGTTGAAGGGGGCATGCCCTTCTGCGCTTTTGCAGACTTACGATGAAGGCTGAGCGCCTTCTCTAAATTGATGAAGATTGCATTTTTAAAAACAATAGAATTTTAATAAATGGATTGAATGTGTTAATTGATAGAAACCAGATGTATCTTCTGAAAACGAGCTGTTTCAGAAATCACATGTTATATCGCTCCCATCGCTCAGCTAGAATAAGACTTGTACTAAGAGTCAGAATCGAAATCCAGTCGTCTGCCCTTACCCATTCATTTCTGGAATATGGGGAAAATGTGGGTTACAAATCACCCATTCTGGATCTTGATTCCTGAAAAACTCGGAGATTTCCATCAGATTGATGTCCTATTCCACGCGTGCAAAATCTGTAATTTCATCAACATCACCTTTAAAGGGCAAGCCACCAGAAAGCATCTGCAGATGTCTAGCTCAACTACCATATCATATTTATTCCCAAAACTCTAAATCTTAAAAATTTAAGATTTAGAAGCAATAGCATTAGGTACTTGCAAAATACACGCTGCTCCCAGGAAAGTTGGGTACTCTTCGGCAGGTATTTTCGTGTGCCTCGTTTCCGCTTAGGTAGAAGTGATTAACCTATGTGCCAAATATTGAGATTATTCACACAGGCGTTCGGAGAACGAAGAGTCCAAAAGACACCTTGAAATATAATCTCTGTATGTGTTACACTCACGTCTTTTTACTTAAGGTTTTTTTACCACTAATTCCTACGTTGCAGCTTATACTGAAATTAAGTCCAAATTTTAAATACAAAATAAAACCTTTTAAGAATTGTGGTGGAGAAATCTCCCAAAAAAATCGGGAGCGTTGACAGTTATGTTTGATGTTTTCACTATAAGCACAGCAGTGCAAAGAGTACCTCTATTGTTTTATATCCCGCTCTGAGGCATAAGATCCCGGGTTCAAAACCGAGGGACTCCCTTTTATTTATTTATTTTTCATTAAATATACTTAAATAAATTTAAAATTTATGTTTGATAGAAAATTAATGTAATTGAATGAGAAAAAGCTATTTTATTTAAACTAGAATTAAAAAAAAATACCCTTTAAAATGTTGGGGACTAGTTGAATAAATCATTGGTTGGATTTTGTGAAAAATTCCATTTTATATACGATTTTCAAACATTTTTAGAATGGTTTCGATTGAAAGTTTAAAAATAAGCAATTGGCATGGAACAAAACTGTGAGGCAGGAACTTATAGTTTGTAATGATGAAAAATTTTCTACTTATGCTTTATTTTAAATTGATTCTTTAAAACACATATAGGCAACCGCCGGCCCGCCAGGACTTTTGATCCGGCCCGCGGTACATTCTAGAATTCTTTATAAAACGCATATAAACCATACAAAATCCTATATAAATCCCAATAATGAGGCCCGCGACTTCGCCAACATCCTGAAATTTGGCCCGTGACTTCATTAACATCCTAAAGTTTGGCCCGCAATTTCCCTAAGGTTGCCCATACCTGCTTTAAAACATCGCTTGTAAACAAACTGTGGGTAGAAGGATACGGTTTTTTCTTTCCGAGGGAAACATATTCCTACTCCATTATTTAAAAAGTTAGCAAATTATATCCATATACAGGGGCAGCCCTAGGGTACGTGGTGCCCCGTACCCTAGGGCTGCAAACATATCTGAGCAAACATATCAAGCAAACATATAAAAGGCGCTCCCTTTAATGCTCTCGATAAAGTTTTTCTCAATTTTTGAGTTTGAAATGGCGCCCCTTCGAATTGGCACCTGATGCGATGCGTACCTTGCTTACCGTGTCGGGCGGCCCCTGTCCATATAATAGTTTAGTATATTTTTATGATTTACCCACCATCAAGTACATTTTAAGAGAAATCTCTTAACCCCCTCCCCCCCAAAAAAAAATTATACACTAATACATTTTCACAGATTTTGACTGGAACTTTTATGAAAAATGTGGGAGGTGAAAAGTACTCATCGTCATGTTTGCAATAATTGTATATACGTTGTAATGTTGTTGCTCGCTAGATTTTGTAATAATTGTATGTATGTAGTAATGTTCTATATTCCGGCATGTCGGTAAATACGAGTTTTTCCGGTATGCTAGTGTTCCTCGATTTTTTATGGCATGCCGGCTGTTGCGGGGGGGAATGCGGTACTAAAATAATTCTATAACTTTTTCTTTTAAAATCGATAGTTTAATAAATATTAGGTTGTAACGAAAGTTTCCCGCCACCGCAAACATCGTCAGCACACAGTTCGGGTTGGCGTATTTTGTCATATTTTGTCAAACGGTTTTTGGCATTTGAAAGAAAAAGACTTGCTTTATAACACTGTGTTGTGAAATCTGTAAAAAAATATAGTTATCATTAAGTACAACGTGTTTCAAATGGAACTATCACTCTAGCAGATTAGAGCCATCATTTACTTCCAGTTCTGTTGCGAAAAGTCAGCTACAGACTATCAACGAATTATGTGTACAGCTTTAAGTACTATTGTTGTATCATGTGACCCTGTGCAGGTTTGGTACCGACAGTTCAAAAACAAAGACTATGACATTCAAGAAGCAGATAGCTCTGGCTGATGTATTGATGAGGCCAGCCTGCGAGAACTTGTGGAAGAATATCAGTAATTAACCAATCAACAGTTATCTAAGGAGTTAGAAGTTAGTTTTTCAAGCACATTTGGCGGAAAACTTTCGTTACAACCTGATACAATTGTTAGAAGCAAAATCTCTTTCAAAGGGCGGCTGAGGAGATTACCATTGAAGAGAAAATGTAATCTGTCGAGATATTTATCACTATATTCATGCTGCAATGTATTGTTTCTCTAAAAATATTTTTCTTCGTAATAATAGAACTTCCGTTCGAACATGCATTTGTACTTAAATAAATAAAATTGGGGAAAAATGGTTAGTTAAAATATGTCCTCGAAATCATTTTGCGCGATTTTAAAATTATTTAATCCTTTTGTGTACTGAATTTTTGCAGCTTTATTGAATGATTCATATAAATTGTATATAATTGTAAATAAAATAGAAGTAATTTACCGAATAAGTAATTAATTATACATGAATTTTGTATTAAATTATTCTTCGGGTAAAGCAGAAATCTGATTTTAAGGATTTAGTTAACACTATAATTCATAGATGCCACCACCAAACAATCTGTTGCGCTTTTTCTCTCTGTGCTTCCCTTTTCTGTTTGCTTTTTCAAGGCGTGATATCTCGCTAGATATTTAGAATTGAAAGTAGCTGCAAGTTTGGAAAAGGTTAATTTTTAGAGATCTTTCGAAATGTACAAAAAGTTTTTGCTTTTAGTAAGAGATAAAAATGTCGTTTTAATCAAACTTTCAACATGGCGGCAGATGTACCGGCCGGCAGCGATGAGTCAATCCCGGAATCGTTACAAACAACACGTTTATTATTTAGATGCCATATAATCTGGCCAACAATCTGGCACTATGCCATAATTACCAACTCTTAAGTTACTAACTTTTGTCAGTTTTTCACCACTACTTTTTGAAACATTAAACTCACTACAATTTTTTTAAATATTTATGCATTCAAACGTTACTTTATTTACAACTTATATTTACTGGCATTTAAAACAAAAGGGAAAAAGCGTAAATTTGGCAGCTATGCATGCTAATTTTCTATTAAAAATCATCGTACGAGTAAGAAAATTTCAGGTTTAGAATCCGAGCACGTCTTCGATTCCAAGAAGTCATCGGTGGTAAAGTGTGTATATACATTCCACGGCTGCTACCTCAGAAGGAAACACATACTCATATAGTATATGTTAACTTCCATGAACAATTATTTGTTGTGGCAATGCTACGTGAGGTCTATTTGCCTAGGGGTTGTCTTGGACGGAGGACTTATAAAGTGATTCTAATCTGTATTCACGTTAAATCTGGAGAATACCGTTATACTGACATCCACGCGATTGGGCAGAACGCTGGACATCAGCCACCTACCATGTTCCTTTTCTAACCATGAAATAACAAAAATTAGTTATTTTGAATTTCTAACTGCATTGTTATGTAACTTAACTAAACACAGCTTCTATATTACTTTGAATATTTTTAGAATGTCAGAAATCATTTGTTAGTACTTGCAAGTCATCTTTTAAATAAACAATTTTGATTTCATTTTAAGAATTATTTTATTCATCGAAATATACTAATACTTTAGCACTACATGTTTGTAGTTGGCAGTTTTGTTTGCACATAACAACATAAAATTATTATTCATGCAATTAATCATGTTGGAAATCGGATACAAAATATTTCCTTTATGCAACAATAGAAGTAAATAATTATCAAGACGTCTTGGGTTACAAAGTAAATAAATTTTCGTGTACGTATTTCTTTGAATAGAATTTCCTCCTAATTACGGTGTATTTGTATTTATCAAAACAAACATAACTATTTGGATATTTAAATCGAATTACAGTAGCAAAGGAAGAAGCCTTGAAGCTATTATAAAAATCAAATTTAACCTTAGAAATTAAAAGTTTCATAACTTTGATTATGGCTTTACGTAATTTCCAACTTTGTAATCAATATTCTCCGAAATAGCACACATGGAATGCAGATTGCTTGTGCTACTGCTATTTCTGACGCAAGTTTCGCCTTTACATATATCCAAAACATTAAATAATTGTACATCACTTTCCTATTAGCTCCTCTGTGGTTTGGAGCAACGCGGTATTTATAACAAGCCATTTATAGTATTTAAAGACCTTTGTGAAGGCCATATATTCTGCAAACAATGATTAGATAAAGTAGCTTGGCGATTACTTGCAATATCCATTTTTTAAAATACAAGTAGCACCTTTAGATAGATTCAAGACATCAAATAACTGCATCAAATAAATGATCATCTAGTAATTAGTACCTGCTTTCGAACAACAAGCTTAATTTAAATTTAAAACTAATTTAAATTTAAATGTAATTTAATGGTATTCTAAGAACTCAAAGAGATTCTTAATTATGTGCGTCAGCAGAGATTTAAGTTAACAGGTTAAAATTGGGTCCATGGAAAAGGGGTTGTTTATGAAAGATTTTCTGTTGCGCACATGACTATCTGATCCTATTTTGTTGCTCCTCTTGATCCTTTTGCTTGTGATAAACGCATTATTTTATTAACTTTCTTGACATTTGTGCTTTTCCCCCATGTTGTAAGAATTTAGTTTAATAATATTATTTGGATTTATGTATTCCAAAACTGATTTCTTTATTATTATTTAAATGCGGTTTTCAATAAGCTTGCATATATTACTTAATTTTTCTAATTTTATAAAAATATTTTGCGGATTTCGTTTCACTTCAATAATTTGTTTACACATTACTTATTTAGAACCAATGAACCTTTTCACTTCGATGCATTGCGTTCCATAAGCGAAAGATGCTGTTCAGACCATTACACCTCCTAGATTCAGAAAGCGTAAGTACTAGAACATGTATACTATTAGAGAAGTTCACTTTTATTTTCATAAATAAAACTATTTAAAATTTCTTTTAGATTCTGTAAATGTCAGCCAAAGCAGGCACACATGCAGGCAAAATTGTTGGAAACTGCCGGAATTGTTGGCCTCTTTATTATGGGGTCACCTAGTAAGTGTGCCAACGTCCCCACCCATAAAGAGATGGACATGACCACCACCTATATATAAAAGGCCTGAAAACAGAAGCTTTTACGTCATCGCTAGATCTTCCAAGATGACGTCATCACCATTTTCATTTCATAAAATAAAACTATTTAAAATTTCTGGTAAATGATACAAATTGTAAAAAATATCTTAAATTAAAGATAAAAATTAAAATACCTTTCTGATAAAAAATTATTTATTATGATCTATTTCTGTATCATATTATATAATTAGTGATAGTTAAAATTTCCTATTTGTCGTAAAATTAAATTTTCTGTCTTAAATCATTAAAATGTTTTATGGAGTAAATTTACCCCAAATTTTGAATAGATTTACTTTATGAAATAATATGTGCCATGACGTCATTTCAGGGGCCCAGTGATGACATAAAAGTTTATGCTTTCAGGCTTTCTCTATCTAGGAGGTGGTGGTTGAACTCGAAACCGGAGTACGGTGCTTTACCCACCATACAACACCGTCGGCTTCAAAGAAATTTAAGAATTTCAATTTAAGCACTGCTTGTTAGTGATAAGGAAAAACACGAAAGAACAATTAGTTTTTCCATTTATTAAGTGACGTAATGGAACTATTCGTAATGTGTAAATTCTGTAACAGTACTTTATTGGAACACATTTTGAAATCACAACCAATCACTACTATAAAAATGAATATTACTGTTTACGAAAAGGGGTTGATTATATTCCGTACATGTTGGTATTTATCCATTTATGCGATTTTTAACAATGTTACTGCATGCATTAAACAAAGCTGACAGATTCACGAACTTAATTTCCAGATACTATTTTAGAGACATTAATATCATAGTTTAATTTATCGGTAAATTATTCATTTTTGTGCATATAGACAAAATCTATGGAGAATTAACTGTATCGTCAACTACAATTTAAGTTTGATATTCACAAGCGTATCTGCAGTGTAACGCACCAAAATGATCAAAGATTTAAAATCCTTAAAACATGCTATTGTCATCCTCATGTGACTTACGCTTTAATAACTTTTAAACACATCGTACTCTTAATTACTGAAAGCTCAAAGCTTGTAACCTTAAAAGCAAGCCTTTTTGTCACTTGAAAGTTTCATATTTCTAAGAGATAAATGCGCTTATGCTTACTAATTATTTTCTTAAAATATCAGGCGCAACCTGCAGAAAATGATATTCAATAACTTAAGAAAATTTGCGAACATATTTATTGAACAAAATCCCTTGGGGTGGAATAATTTGCAATAGCGAAGGGCTGGTTTCGAACAATGTGTTGCTCGGCATGCCTGATGCGACTACGCGAATAATGACCAGATATCTGCATACACACTGAACCACTAAATACAAATTTTATTAATTCGCGGTGACTGTTATGTTTATAATATTTTAGCTGACGAAGCCTTAGCCTTAATTATTTTTCATACTACAAATATAATTTGTAACACTTATTCCGTATTTAAAACAGGAAGAATGTTCTCAGTTATTCTCTAAAAGAACGACTTGTGTGCTATGGCAACGACTCCTAGATACCGAAGGCCTTACAACTCTTACGTCACCAAACTTTGGCTCTCTCATCGAACCTACATTTAAAAGTTTTATTTTCACAAAATAAGACCATTAAAAATTACTGGTAAATTTACCCATAGATAGCAATATTTTAATAATTTGTGATAAAAAATATAATTTTACGACAAATGGGGGGTTTTAATAAAGACTAATTAAATAATATGATTAGGAAATAGATCATAATGAATAATTTTGATTGAGAAAGGTTTTTTTATGTTAATGTTTAATTTAAGATATTTTCTACTATTTGTAGCACTCACTAGAAAATTTAAATAGTTTTACTTTGTGGAGGAAAACACACACACACACACCCCTGTAGTAACGGCAGCTCCGTCGGCCTCGTAATCGCCTCAAAGCTTGGCAACGTGGGATTTGCAAGGCTTTCTACATCTGGGAGGATCTGGCCGATGCAGCACCTTCCAGGTGAAGAAAGCCTAGCACAGGCATTTGCAACCTTGGAACAGTCGCGGGGCAAACTTTAGGAAATTACCGAAGTCGCTGGCAGTATAATTGGTATTTATATGGGATTTTGAATGGTTTATTTGGGTTTAGATATCTTCCGCGGGCCGGCTGTTGCCCATATGTGGCTAAACAGCTGAAGCTGTTTAGCCACAGCTTCAGCTTCAGCCACAGCTTTGTTTAAAGTCATCACTAGATCTTCTTCACTGACGTCATAACAGTTTTGTCTTCAAAAAGTAAAACTATTTAAAATTTGTGATCAGTTTTCTCACGAATAAAACCTTTCAATCTTTTAAGATAGAAAACTTAATTTTTCTACAAATAGCAATTCTTAACCATCACTAATTATAGAATCTGCATAGCTGCCAACTCTTCTGATTTTATCGGAAGATTTTCCACCACTAATTTTTACTAAACAATTCAAATAAGTCCAAATTTTTAATGCAAAATAAAACTGCTTAAAAATTGTGGTGAAAAATCTTCCGATAAAATTGGAAGAGTTGGCAGCTATGAATCTGGTATAGAAATAGATCATAATGGATTATTTTATACCAGAAAAGTATCTTTAGCATTGACTTTATTTTCTAATATTTCTAACACGCACCAGAAATTTTAAATACTTTTACTTTTTGTGTTCACGTCTTTCGAGATGCAGCAAAGTTCATAAAAATTCAATCGTTAGACTTTCTGTACTTGGTACTGACATTCTAGTCACTCCCTTTTCCATTCGATTTGAGCAGCCATTAGAGATTCAGGGAGGGAGGATTGACTGAATAGGCAATATTTAACTACAAGCGGACAAAAATTGTTCGACCAAACATTAATGGCGATGTCTTTCTTAAGCTTGCTAACTTTTCGGGAATATTTTATTTGTCAAATGCCAATTACCATTAAACTCCTAGCCCGCCAATAGCGCTGAAATCTACAAGAACTATTCCGGAATATAGCTAAACACTAATTCTAAATAGGAATATTTATTTTAAAATACCGTAAAGATTTGATACGGTGTGCCATCCCCAATCAAAAATCAAAACAACGAACGAAGAAGAAAAATGGGTCTCGCTAGTGTTATGTCGGATAAGACGCTTATGCAGACCCATAGCTAAATCGTTTTTATTTTAAAAAAAGAGGCTAAAAATTTAAATATACCTATACAAATGTACACAAAGGAAACAAAATGCAAAATTACAAGACCATCATTAACGAGAAAGACCAATTATGGCAAAGATATCGATCATGATACACTTTCCAACACAATATACTTCTACTTAAATCTGACGAGAATTTAGTTTAGTGGCTACGGCAAAGCTATTATGGCCGGGGAAGATTTATCGGATTATGAGGATTATCGGCCGGGGGATGTCTTGGACGGTGAACTTTTTTAGGCTTTCTAACCAGTATTCATTCTACATCTGGAGAAAACCGCACAAAACTCCAAACTCTTAGACCGACAGCTGAGGGTAGGCCAGACAGTGTATTGTTCACCAGTCCGACGGGGTATTGTTCACTTTAATCGGTTTAATTATCTCGGACTAAAGGACGAGCGAAGGTGCGACCGCCCCCTCCCCAAGAAAAGAGAAATTACATAAAAAAAGAAAGAAATCAGGTGTGCTTTTAAATTCTTAACCTTGAATATATATTTTTTTTTATTTTGTTCCCTTGTACCTTTACACCCACTATTTTCAAGTTACATAGGCAGTGGTCTAGTTAAAGGTCATTAATATGGTAATATAATAGTATAAATAATAATAATCGTGGTGTGAACGTCTATTCATTTTGTCCAACTCAGAGCAAATCAGAAACCATCTGTCTTGACGCAAACTATCCAATTATCCCTTTCTTTAAAAGCACCCTAATCATGCTTAAAAACAGACATACAAATATGTTAATAGGCAGGTTGAAACATGATTGTATTTTCGTTGCCGCGGTAATAAAACAGGTACAGCAATGCGCAGACATGTTTTAATTGGATTTTAATGGCTTTTAAAAGAGCGGTAGTAGGGAGTCACAATTGAGAAATTTTTCCGACGAAAGAAATGGCCTTCGAGATGAGAGGAGGTCTGGCTTTGAGCGATTGTAATTTGCTAAAATTGAAATATTCGGCATTTTTATTACCTCGACAATGAAAATTCATGTAGGTTCCGAACACACACGCCACTCTCCACCCACCCCCGAAACTTCCATATGCACAATATATTATTTCTTTGATTGGAATGTAAACGTATAGCTTTCATTTCACGTGTCCGTGTGTTTTAAACAGGAATATTTATTTTAGATAGGTGGAAATGAGTAATAACCGTGTAAGTCGGGGTATAATTTAGTTTATAACTATGCAATTACAAATTATTTTTAATTGGAGATGAAGAAAAGAAATTAAAAGGCTAAGGAAAGGACACAAAGGGAAACAATTTAGGAAAAAGGTTAAATAAAATCTTAAAAATAACACATATGTATGTCACTATATTATTAAAATCATAAACCGAAGCTATTTTGGAAATAAACGAAAAGCGAATAGATAGAATTTGAAAATCGACTTTCTCCTGGTTCGCGTAAGTCGAGGTATTACTATATTAAAAAAGCAAATTTTAATATTTCAAAATTAAAGCTGTTCTAAAATTTAGATTGTTGTTTATGTTAAAAATTCCCTCGACGAATTAATCAGAAGTTCCCCCGAGGGGATCGCAACTTCCCCGACAGGAGTCACGTCACTCCCCTGGAACCCTCGCTGGGGCCAGTCTTGGATACGCCACTGCATAAATACAATTATTATTGTATTATGTGTTAACTCATTAATACATTGTTGTTCTATATGTTAACTCATTAAGACAAACGAATGGATCCATTTGTTTTGTGTTTCTTTTCTGTCTTTCTAAAGGTTTATGCAATTTTATTTTGAATCGTTAATTAATGAAAACTACTATGATTGCGAGCAGGACCGTATCTCCGTTTTTCCTGGCACTGTGTTACTATGTCTGATTTTTCCGGGCACAGTATAATATAATTTCTGTTCATAATGCATAAATATGAAATTAAAGTGCAGTCTAAATTTGTATTAGAACTCTACTTTCAACAAGCCATATTATGTTCATTGATCTGATATTTGATACAATTTATGCTATTTATTAATTATTTTGTTTTATTTTATTTTATTTCTCTTTTCTTACTTCAAAATTTATGTTTTTCATTTCCTATTTGTAGCTAAATATACTTGACTTTGATTAACTTAATTCATTAGTCAAATTGAAATAAAAAATTTTGCAGATCTAAAAATTCGGTAGCTACAAATATTTGCAACACGTAACGTAAAATATGCTTATTACTTCTGATATCCTTGTCTCTCTTTTATAGTAGATATTTAAAGTATCAATAAAAATCTGCAACTATCACAAACAATTAAAATGAAAGAAAAAATCCTCTTCGCTGTCTTCCAGTTAGATCACACTGAATCATTTTAAATTAGCTAATGAGTAAATTTACGTCGCTCTCTTGTTCAGTGAGTTAGAATCAGGGGCAATTAGGTACTATGGTCATTACCCTGGCATTCACGATTTTAAGTAACGCAAACATTCTTCTTGTTAATTTGACCTTCTCATTTTAGTTGTAAACAACGGAAGTTTAGTGAGTAACTTATGCATGTAATAATACGAAGAATTATTTTTAAAAAATTATTTCTAAAAGAATTACCGATTGAAATTTCAGTTTCTAAGAAAGTAGTAATTTAATGATACTGCCTAATTATTTTCACTGTCCTCAGAATATGGTCGGCAAATAATTATAACGAAAACTTTCGGAAGTTTTAGGAACAAAGAGCTTTGTTTTATTTTTAGACAGATTTTTGCTCGTTCGAAGATTAAATTCGGCTACGCACGCAACGGCGGATCCAGAAACTTTTTTCGGAGGGGGCGCAAATCCCGAATACTCATTTTATCTAGTGTAAAGCCCGCATAATATTGGTGAAAGCCCCATTTATCTAGTGTAAATATATTTTTCTCGGAGGGGGCGCGTGTCCCCTGCGCCCTCCCCTTGGATCCGCCTTTGTACGCACGATAGTAATTGAAACCTTTAAATTCTTTAATAACCCTGTGTCTTAACGACTCGTTGAGTACCATAGATGTGTTATTGTGCCTGAAAAATTTAATTATTACACACACATTTACCTAGTAGGAATGAATACGAGACGAAAAATTGGGATGTTTCGTTTCGCAGTAAAAAGCTGTATATATTTGTCTCGTTTCGTCTTGAATCAATCCCTATTCCGTATTCCGTACTTCTCTGAACGAATTCTGTGAATCGAACTTCAGTTTTCAATACATTATCATAGCTGCTAATTATTTTCTGATCTTAGAGCACGAACGGACATACAAAAAAACCCTCTAAATCATTAATACTTTTCAACATTGTTAAAATTGTTTAAAATTAACGAAAACTTAAATGTATGATTATGCATCGCAATAGTAAAGGTAAATTAAGTAGCTTAGAATGTTACTTTCATTACATATTTTAAATATTTAAAACCAGAAATTGAATTTCACAAGTGAAAATTTAATTATAAATGTAATCAGCAACCTGTTATAAGGCGAAACGTGAAGCACTTAAATGCCTAAAGTTACAATGTCAAGTTACGGCGATGAATGCAATTTGTACTGACACTAGTCACTCTTGAATGTTGAAAAAGTGTTTGTTCTCATTTTTATTTGCATTAAATAATCCGGTGGTTTTGCGATTCAAACTACTTGTATTCTAAAAAGTGATATTTGTCATATTGGACAGTTACAAACTTCGAACTATACTTAAAAGTAAACCAAATCCAATTGAATAATTCACTTTGTTTCTTCGCGTAACGGAAGTATTGTGGAACAAAAGTAATCCCGTAATCTGGATTTAAGTGACAGTTAGCTGCAGCTTCATAAATCAATTTATGAAACCTTATACTGTTACAACATTTATTCTTTTTTTACTTTTCTGGAACATTTCTTGATTATCTCTTGTTTCACGAGAATTACTCATGTATGAAAAAAGATTTAATATTATTTTTAGTTACGTAGAGTGAATCGCTTAAATGTTAAAAATTGTGCAATTCTATGTAAAACATTAGATTCATTTACTATTATAGGATTTATATAAATTCCATTTAATTAGTAATAATTATGAGCTAAAAAATAAAATAAAAGATTTACAATCTATCTCTTCTATACCTACATATGACTTTAAAGATTTATTTAATAACATACATCTAGATGATCTCTACAATACAATACTTGATTTCTGAAAGATGTAAACCTATAGGTAGTTTACAAAATTAGTTAACAAGAGCTCTCATGGTAGCACACAATTTACGGGCGAATGAAATTCCATGTTTTGGTACAACAGACGATCACAGCAATCAAAGTCCACGTGGTTGGCTATAGTACTTCCAACGGAACGTATCGGACACCCTCTGTACGGTCTGAATCACGCAACCAGTGATTTCCATTTTGTCGTATCTTGGAAATTACGCTTCAATACATTTAAATGCATATTTAAAATGCTGATTTGAAACATTGATGAAAAGAAGATCGTCAATAAATTTACAAAACTTGAGCTCCAGTTCAATACAGAGATTGCATAATACAAAACTTAGAAGTTATATTTTTTTCTCCTCGACTTTAGAGAAGCCAATTTTCTTTCGTTTGGGTTCAAAATTACTTACAAGTAGAAGAATAAGTGTCATAAAGCACAGTAAAGCTTACAATAGTAGAGAGATTCCACTTCAAGGTACCTAAAGATACTCACTTATAACTGCGTAACAATAATTTGGGTACATGGAAATGAATCCGTGAACTGAGGTGACATTTAAGTAAAAGGGAAAAAAAGTTAGTACGGAATTGTAAAGACATTGCAAGAAAGAATGTGCAAGGTATAAAAAAAAATACATTATCAACTTAGGCATTTGACATCGATGTCTTATAAACATCGATGTTTTAAGCATCTATGTATTGCAGCCGATATTTGTCTGACATCGATGTTTAACACCAACGGTTTGAGTCACTGCCTCTTAGATATAGAAAGCCTAAACTGCTACGTCACCAAGCTTTTGCCAGGCCTTTCAAAGGTGACGTCATCACATTTTGATTTTCATAAAGTAAAACTATTCGAAATTTCTGGTGAATTTATTCTCTCATAACAACATTTTAGTGAATTGAGGTAGAAAATTTAATTTTACAGAAAAGGGCACTTTATAACTGTAACTAATTATATAGTGTAATAAGAGTAGATCAGAATGAATTGTTTTGTATCACAAAGGTATTTTAATTCTTATCTTTAACTTCAGATACGTTTTAATATTTGTAGCATTCACCAGAAAATTGAAATAGTTTTACTTTATGAGAATGAAAGTGTGATGATGTTTGTACTTGAAGGCAAGGCCTAATGATGTCGTCAAAGCTTCAGCGCTCAGGCTTTCTGTATCTAGGAGGCAGGTCTTCGCATAATCGATTGCACACTTTATACATAGTATTGCCATCATACACTTTTCATACTCTGTAAGGTGAAATGATTGTATATTGTGCACCCAACCACTTTTTGTACACCGTAATGTTTTTACGTATAAAAAGTAATATCGTTCCTTCTGGCCATTGATCGGGTCTTCCGGTCTTCTAGTGTTTGGCAGGACCAACACCACCTAGACAGAGAAAGCCTGAGAACAGAAGATTTTACGTCTCGCTTGGTCTTCTAAGATGACGTCATGACAGTTTAGCTTTCACAAAAGAGAAATCACATAAAAAAATAAATAAATCAGATATTTTAAAACTTTTACCCATGGATACATATATTTTTAAATTTAATGTTTGTACCTTTACACCCACTATGTCAAAGTTACATAGGCAGTGGTCTAATTAAAGGTCACTATTATAGTAATAATATAATAGTATAAATAATAATAATAATCGATAATACGGTGTGAACGTCTATTCATTTTGTCCAACACAGAGCAAACCAGAAGTCTTATGTTTTGAAGCAAGTAATCCCATTCCCCCCTTTCTTTAAAAGTGCCGTCATTACTATGCTTGAAAACAGATAAACAGTTATGTTAATAGGCAGGCTGAAAAAAAGCTGTATTTCCGTTGCTTCGGTAATAAAAATGATACAACAAAGTGAAGCCGTGCTTTTATTGGATTTTAATGGACTTTAAAAGAGCGGTAGTAGGGAGTCACTATTGAGAAATGCTCCCGACGAAAGAAATGGCCTTCGAGATGAAAGAAGCTCTCACTTTGACTTTAGCTCGTCACAGTAATTTTCTAGAATGGAAATGTTCTGCAATTTTATTACCTCGACAACGAAAATTCAAGTGGGTTCCGAACACACACGCCACTTCTCCGCCAAACTTCCATTCCCACAATACTTTATTTCTTTGATTGGAATGTAAACGTATCGCTTTCATTTCACGTGTGTTTTGAAAATAAAAATGCAGTAATACCCCTGATTTATGCGATAGCTGTGACTGAGCAATAACCGCGTATGTCGGGGTATAATTTCGCTTACAAATATGCAATTACAAATTACTTTTAATTGGGGGCTTGAGTAAAAGAAACTAAGGAAACGAAACTAAGGAAAACAATGATTTAGGAAAAAAAGTTTAATAAAATCTTAGATATAATATATATGTATGACGTTATATTATTAAAATCGTAAACGAAGCTATTTTGGAAACAAAAGGCGAATCGATAAGATTCAAAAATCGCCTAACTCCGTCGGTTAGCATAATTTGAGGTATTATTATACTACAAAAGTAAATTTAAATATTTCAAAATTAAAGCTCGTCTAAAATTCCCCCGACTAATTAATCAGAAGTTCCCTACCAGGGAGTCACAACTTCCCCGATATGAGGGCACATCACCCCCCTGGAACCCTCGCTGGGGCCAGGCTTCGATACGCCACTGCATAAATACCCTTATTATTGTATTTGTTAATTCATTAGTGCATTATAGTATTATATATGTTAACTCATTAGTAGAAATGAATGGATCCATTTGTTTTGTGTTTCTTTTGTTTCTTTCTAAAGGTTTATTTAATTTTATTTTGAATCGTTAATCAATGAAAACTACTATTAATTAATATAACTAATAAAAACGACCAGGGCCGTATCTCACTTTTTCCTGGTACTATGATACTATGTCTGATTTTTCCGGGTACATAAAATATAATTCTTGTTCAGAATGCATAAATATGAAATTAAAGTGCAGTCTAAATTTGTATTAGGATTCTACTTTCGACAAGTCATATTATGTTCATTGAAATGATATTTTATACGATATTCAGCTATTGCTTAATTATTGCTTACTGAAAAAGGATATTTCATGAACTGTCTATAACATAACCAAATTTCTCTCTATGTGTCTTATTTTAACGAAACTTTCCAAGTTGTAACTGGTGTTAATATAAAAGAATTTATATTAAATCTGGATGAGAACAACGCTTAAAATTTTTACAATCATATGTATTAACATACATCTGTAATCATCATATTTACATTATAATTTGAAATCAAATAAAAAAAATACTAGATATGTACTTATTTTTTTTAATTCATTCATTCTGTAAAAAACATATTTCACTTCATTTGAAATTTTAAGTATGTTTAACTATAAGTATATATGCATTTTAAATTTGATTTATCCTGCGTATAGGGAAATGCTCCGTTAAATAAATAAATAAATAAATAAATAAATATATATATATATATATATATATATTAATCAAATTTTTATCTTTCCTCAAAAATCTATGAATAGAAATTGAGTTTTATCTCAAGATCGGAAATGTGTCACGGTGTATCACTATAGGAAAAAAAAAAAAAAATCATGCTACTACTATTAATTTGATCGTAAAATATAAAACCGCAAATACCTAAAACAGGTGTATATTTGTTTCTTCATCCCTCTAATCCCATGCAATTTTTGCGGCAAAGAGCGCTTTTCTAGCCCATTGATGATAATTGACAGATACACCGTGACAGCTGTACGCGACCTGAAGGGAGCTTGGAAAAGTGAAAACTCCCACTAGAAGGAAATCTGTCCGTCCTTCCGACCCCCAACCACCCTATGTTCTGCGGTTGGAATCTCCATACGTATTTCCCTTCTACGTCTTCGAATTCTGTGCGTAAATCAGTCTTCATTGTCTCTTCCAAAACCTAATGTGTCATCGTTCCCCCCCTTTTTTTTGAACCACCTCAAACACGCTTATGTTCTTTCCAACACCCATGGACTCTTCTCCTCCCTCACAAGCAAAATTTGCCCCCAGACAAGAATTCGAACCACCTCAAAAAGTTGAAACGCCACAAAATTTTGAGGTGCCTCAGAATTGTTGAACCACTTCAAATCGGGAAAACGAAGCACTCCTTCTTTTTCCCGATTGAATAGGACATTTGAACCGCCTCTTGTGTGAGTAGCTCAACACTAGTATCCTCTTTTACTCTTTTTTTTTATGTAACTAGGGGCCAAGGCCCCTTTACTTGCTATGCTCGCTTTCGTATGAGGCATTCGGCCCTTAATAAGGCTTATTCGTAAAAAAAGGCATAATTTCAACAAACAAAACCCAAAGATTGGATCAGGTAGAATGTTACCGAGCTGCACATTGCTTGGTTCTTGCATGTTCCTTGGAACATAAAAATTTAAACTTCACACTATTTTTAAATATGTAAAACCTATTGAACACCTTGCGTATTCGCCACTCATGGCGGTTTTTCATAATTTAGCGACTTGCGTATATGTATAGCTAATAATTAGTTCTAAGAAAACATTACTTCACATGTTTTCTTTGATAAAAACTATGGAACACCTGGCGTATTCGCCACTCGAGGCGGTTTTTCATAATTTAGCGAATTGCGTGCGTACATCTATAGTTAATTATTAGTTCTAATAAAACAGTACTTCACATGTTTTCTTTGATAAAAACTATGGAACAACTAGGATAGCTTTCCAACAATGGCGACTTTTCATTATTTGGCGATTTACACATGCTCATAACCTATAATTACCGCTCATGTAAGACTACCGGGAAAACCGTTATCCATATACATAAGCCTTTGCAGATTGGCGTATTTTGTACCACGAAGTATATCATCTCGCCGCGCTGGTTAGTATCCAAGCTGTACTATAACTGCTATAATGGCATAGTTAACGCCGCCAAATATTTCTACTGGTAGCGAACACCCAAGCTGGACCCAACCCGCTTTACTATAATCTGCATTTTAATTATTTTTTCATTTTCAAGATACTGGGTGCTAATATATTGGAACACGCCCTTTAGATTCACCCTGCTTGGAGAGACAGTCTTTTTCCATATCTTACATGCTGCCAAAATGGCGCTTTTTCAACAGTTACAATTAGTTATTCTGTTTTCGAAAAACCAATAATCGGTAATTCTAATATCTGGTATCTAAGAGAATTTACTATTTGAAAATTGTCACCTTTGTGTAACACACTTTGACTTATTTGTTTCACATACTTTTTAATTTGGCGTAACATTAGTGTAGTTCTACTTGTTTGTCAATTTCACGCGATTCTTCATACTTGGAATTGCTTTGTTAAGAAGGCATGACGGATTTTATGCAGGCCAAAAATCATAATTTTGTGCATGGCTATTGCCAAACTGGCAACCGTTATGCTTATTATTTCAGCGTTTTGTTAATATCTTCTAAAATAATTCGAAATTTAAGTCAGCTTATCGGCTTCCCCGGAAATATCCAAATTCTTGGACACCTCTTCGTCCAAACGCAAATCCCCACGATTTTGGAGGAGATATAAGAACAAGTTTTTGATAGCGGCGGCGGCAGCGGCCTTTTACTTTTTTTAAGAATAGAGAGAAACATGTTTTCTTTTACATTATACTTAAAACTCATGCTGGATATATGTGCATTAATTCGTCGCTGTCTGGAAAAGTTCACATATTGGACTTTTTTGAAATAAAATTTGTAACATTTCATTCTCCAATAAAGTCAAGCTTTTTCTTGAATTGGTAAAATATCTGTTTTATAAGCCTTCCAAACCCGGGAGGGAATTGTAATACACCTTGTATTGTGCCCCTTGGAAGTTGGAATCTGTGAATTTGCCAAAAAGCGTGTGATCCAGGGGGTATGTCTTTCTAGATTTCTATGCAGTTCGCAATGTGTCAGGTTTGAGAAAGGTACTGATAAGGTAATAAAATTCCTTTTGAGCTGAAAATCACAGTTTTCTTAAAATTTTCACACTCAGAGATTACGTTTTCAACTAATAATTCTTTACACAAAACTGCGTGATGAAGAAAGATGCAAAATTGCATTGCATATTTTGGTTTTCTTGTTTCAGCATTTGATCAGTTCACCCATTAACTCCCAGCTATCTATTAGTAGACGGTCGCAAAATTTGCTAGTCACAAAAATACTTAAACATTAATTCATTTTCTTATTTTAATTTCTCGAATAATAAATCTGATTTCCACAAAATAGTCAGCGATAACAAAGCAAAATGAAAATATCTCACTGTCTCATTCATATTTTTAGAAAAATAATTACATTCTCAAAACAACACAAACTTTGGAAATTTATTTATCACTTCTGGCATCAGCATGGAGAACGTGCTGAAAAAGGTCGGGCAGTAATGGGTTAAAAAACCTTATCGAAATTGCTTTCAAGCTTCAAAAAAAATTTTTGTCCAATAAGATTTCTTCTCTCACTATTACTTTACACAACATTGCATTTTGACGAATGACTGAAAATTATAAAGGAATAGCTTCCAAAAGACTCTTTTTAAAAGCCGTAATTCGAAACAAATACTAGTACAACGTATAAAAATGCACAGTAGATAGATGCGGTATTTTATCTTGATTGTGTGGTAACTTTTCTTAATATATATTCTTGAAAAACATAAACAGTTAGAAAAAAACATGCACAAATTTTTTCGACAGGGTGATTCTACTGCCAAAGGGACAAAAGTCTCTAGAAAGTAAATTAGTGAAAGTCAAATCAGAATCACATAGCATTGAAAGATCTCCCAACTTTCTTTATATACACATTAATCGTTTTAGGAAAAGCGTTCAAGTAATAGTGAATTTTCTGACAAAGGTTCGTCAAACATTTTTTAAACTTTCGCAGACATAACTAAAATTCATAATATAGAAATTTTATTTCATAATAATGACGAAAGTTTCGGAGACAAGTTCGTTGAGCATAAATACCAATTAAGAAAATTGAAGCACTCTTCAACACTTCTTCCAAACTGATTATTCCAAGATAAAATTATCGAAAACAGATTATATAGTATTCTCATAACTACCAACCTTCTCGATTACTTCGGGAGATTTTTAATTAATGTTTAAACACTGTTATTTTAATTAAGCTTCGGCGTTATTTTAAGTATGAATTGATAGGCAAAAATTAGTGGTTGAAAAGTCTCCAGAAGAAATCGGGCAGGCTGGCAGCTATGTATTCTGATTAATGTTTGAGTAATGTACTTTCTGCAGAAGTTTGACCCATACCCGTAGAATCAACCTGTTTTGGTAAGTTTTTGATAGTTTACTCAAAGAAAACGTAATGCTGGTCCCCAAAGTTATCAGTATTCTGAGATATCTAAAGATTCTAATTAACACTTTTTTTTTGAGATAGCCTGAATCTAAATAGCGCTTAGGCTTCAGAAGCAAAGTCGTCTTTAATTATCACAACTCTTTAATACTTCATCCCATCTGCTAATCTTTACACTTTTTTTCCAGAAATTTCCAGAAAACTACACTTTTTAAAAAGATTTGCTGCTGTTGGAAAATTTAGATTTATATTAGTATTAAATCATCTACAAGTTGACAGCTATGCTTAACATAAAACTGTTTATGACTAAAACAATGGAAATGGGTTTGTCGTAAAACGAATCAAAGCCTGCTCAACTAAACTGCACTGAAAAACATTAAGATGCGGCAGAACGAGCCTGAGCTGACGCCAACGATATGCTTGTTATTTTATCCACTCGCTTCTATTAACGTGATGTCTGTCTGTGTGAAATAAAACCCGCCCACTTCAGTTAAAGACTTCTTCGGAGATAAACTAGCATGGAGAGGTATTTGAAAATAAACGGAGATGCACGATTTCACTTCCATTAATTGAATGAATATTTGGTGTTTGCCACAATGAAGCTTTATTTAGACTGCGATATTTTCGTCTGAATTGCGTTGTAACTTTTTTTAAACATACATTTAAAAACATACAATATTAGAAAAGATATATAATTTTTTTAAATATCTATATTTGTGTAAATTTGCTCTTTAGAGATAAAACAGTCAAGAACATGAAATATTTAGGTACCATATATAAACTTTAAACAGTGTTTGTTTCCCTGTACATTTTGTCTTTGACAAGGATTTCCAACCTTTGCGGAATACCACTAATCACTCTCCGCAAGCATAATTTTTCGACATACGATAAACGAAAATTTCTGTACTAGATGCAAAGGGAACTGACCAACACCTTCTAGAGGTAGAAGGCCTAACAACTGAAGCTTTGACGTCATCACTAGATCTTCTTAAATGACGTCATCACTAGATCTTCTTAAATGACGTCATCACAGTTGTATCTTCAAAAAGTAAAACTATTTAAAATTACTGTTGGATGATACAAATATAAGAAAATATCTTAAATTAAAAATAAAATTAAAATACCTTTCTGATACAAAGTAATTCATTGTGATCTACTTCTGCATCATATTGTACAGTTAGTGATGGTCAAAAATTGTCATTTATCGTAAACTTAAAATTTTTTTATCTTAAATGATTGCAAATTTTAGGAGGGAGATATTTCACCACGAATTTAAAATAGATATACTTTGTGAAAGTAAAACTGTGACGACGTCACGTAAGAAGGTTTCATGATAACATCATAGCTTCAGTTATAAAGCTTACTATATCTAGAGGGTGATGTACTGATTCACTTAAGAGTCCTCTGTAGTCGGCTTGCGGAGATTCAAGTCCCAATGCTGTGCTATGGAGAAAAGTGCCTTAACGCCTAATCATTTTTCTCAGAAAGTATTAGGTATTTTTAAATGAAATTTTCCTGTGTGAATCGTGAGAACTATTCGCAAGGATTGCGCGAATCAGATTTGAGTTGATTTAGCCTAAAGAGATTTTATTGCAGTCTAGAACTTTTCAGACTGCAATAAAATCTCTTTCGGCTAAATTAACTGAAATTTGATTCGCGAAATCCTTGCGAATAGTTCTCAAGATTCACACAGGAAAATTTTATTTAAAAATACCTAATACTTTCTGAGAAAAATGATTAGGCGTTAAGGCACTTTTCTCCATAGCAAAGCGTTGGGACTTGAATCTCCGCAAGCCGACTACAGAGACCTCCTAAGTTGCGTTTAATAAGCTAGGGCATGTTATTTCTCACACTGAAGGGAATATTATTTAAAAATACTCTAAAGACATTTACTGTTAACGAAAAATAGTAATTTGTGTGCCGTAATGGTAGGCAACTCTGAGAAATAAACAGAAAAAACACGCCTCATTCCTGACATAGCAAGCATTTTCGCAGCTGAAACAATTCTGGGCCTTTAATTAATGACTCTTTATAAAGAGCATATTTTTATGTGCCTTTTTTCAATACGTCAACCACAATGCACCATATTTCGCTATTTTATTACGAAAAAATTACTGTTTACGAAAAGTTGTTAATTATATGTCCGGAGTTGTTGCAGCAATGCAGTTTGGAGATTCAAAAATATCCAAAAAACATGCATTAAACAACTGTTATTTTAAGTTTGAGAAAAGATAGTTGAATTGGTAGTAAAATTCCTACTAAATCCAAAAGTAGAGTTGTCAGATGCTTTTCGCTTTCAAAGATTAATTCTTCAATTAATTAATACTTATAACAAAGCTGCGTGGCGATGAGGGATGTAAAAGCCTGCACAAATAAACTGCACTGAATTACATTAAGATGCAGGAGAATGCGCCTGTGTTCACTTCAACGATATTTTGTTATTCCTTCCATTCACTTCTATCAGTGTGAGTCTCTGCAAAATAAAATCCACCCACTTTAGTTAGACTTTTTTTCGGAGATAAAACAACAAGCAGCAGTATCTATGTGACAGTAAATGAAGGTGCTTTATTACATTCCATTGATTGGATGACTTTGTCACAATAAAGGTTTAGTCAGACGGTACACACGAAATCATAGGGTGTACCAGAAACCGATGACACATTCTAAAAATCACTAATAAATAAACAAAAGGCGATAGAAATAGAAATATATAGTTTGATGAATTGTTTATAGGACTCCAGCTCCAGGGTATTCTATCCTGAATTTTCAAAATTATCTCCAACCAATACAGCGCATTACTCAAAGAGAAGAGAAGATGGAATGACTATTTTTTAATATCTGTTTCAGAAATTAATAAACGGTGTTTTAAAATAAACACCCCTGCCAATGTATGGCACTGCCACAGTCACTGGATAAGAGTTATTTATTTATTATTAGATTAGTCATTCGTATAATATCTGTCAAAACACGATACAAATTTACTAAATCTAGCTTATGTAGGCTTTGCAATATTTTATCTGTAGTTGAAAAATGTTAACATCCGCCTTCGGAAAATCAGTAATATATTGGAAATTTTAGCGCAACGAGAAATTTTATTTTGTATTTAAATTATAAAAGTCATTTCTCTCTCTTTTTTTTTTCCCCCCCTCAGAATTGTAGATGTTACTGGCGATTATCAAGTATCTTGACTACGCAGTCGGGAATGTAAATGTTATCATATTACTTAGGTCGAAGTTTAGTAAGGTGCTATATCGAGTCGTCAGCCTGCAATGTTGGTGTCACCATTCAAACAGCGCTTGTGTATCCGGTACTGGAATAACCGAGGTTAAAAACATACTCTAGATTACTTACTTAAAAGGCCACAATGAGAGTCCACTTCGGGAAAAACTAGATATTCAAAAATAGTAATCCTTTATAAATAAATAAATGTGAAAAACGAGAAGGCAAAGAAGTTTTTTTTTTTTTAATAAAGTTTTTCATAAAAGTGTACTTTACATAAAAAATGTAAATATTTGATTTTTACAACTAATAAGATCTTAGTTGTAACTAATAATTAAAACTGCTGCCAAGTACGTTTTTTCTACTTAAATAACAGGTTGGAGGTCCTGCACCATGTTTAGGAGGGCAATTCATACAAATAGCCAAATTCAAGTACTTCGCTCAAGTAGCTAAATAAATTTTCTTATTACTTACAAGTATAGTGATTTATGTTTTTACTTGGTCTCCTCTGCTCTCACTTCCTCAAAGATCGTTTACTGGAATTCCAATGTGAAATTTTCATTGCATTACTTGTAAAAAATCTGATGTGGACAATGCACGTCTATTAAATCAGAAATATTTTCTTCTTCATCTAAGCTTATTTTGTTTGAAAGAGATAAAACACTGCAGTAATACTAAGGTTTACCAAAATACTTCCGATATCACCAAGCTGGGTTGAATTTGAAAGATTTGTTTTTAACTCTTAATTTTACGATATTTCGCCAAAAGCCGACAAGCTTGAGATAGTTTGCGAGATTTTGGGGATAGCAAAAGTAGTAATTGATCACAGACTTCCAATGAATTAAATGTATCCATACACCTTAGTGTATCTTCAGTAATTCTTTCGTATTAAGTAAGTCAAGCATATTTAATCGCATTTGAAGAAATAATGTACATTAGTTGTATATATATATATATTTGTAAATATATATATACAATGCCAAATTTGGCGCAAAAATATTGTTGCGTTGGACAGGGTTTTACAATCGATGCATTTCGCTTGATTTATCTTTCTTGTTATCTTATAAAACCGACGTCATTGAAACCATGTCAATGTTAATCGTTTTTGGTTTTGTAGTTTTAAATTACGTTTTTTATTAGCCGTGATTGAACAACATTCACCTATTTCTGGAATTTCATATTCTTCTTTTTCATTTTACTGAGCATATTGAGTTAATAATTATTTCGAAGTTGTTCTGTACATTTTCCTCAATCAGTTTATTTCGAGCATTATTTGAGCTGCCTGACAGTGAGTAACCTAAGGATGTCTGTGGAATTGTTTCGAAATTTAGAGGTGAGGTAGGCTGTTCAATTAATTTGTAATTTCTACAAAGTTCTGCTAAAGGTCTAGTAACATTATTTACATCTTGTTTCAATTAATTAATGAATAGTACTTTTTTTTATATACAGTGTGATTCCTTAGTATGTCAGCAAGCTCAGAAGGGTATATTAACTGTGCTCATGCGGAACATAAATCATCACAGGAACCCTGTCCGATCTCTAACGAAGGTTATTGTGGATAGAATGGAAAATCTCTAAATCCTTCAATATAGTTAATGTGTGAATTTACTAAAAACTGGGGTTGAAAAAAGTTTTTTTTTTTTCAGCCCCAGTCTGTGTATGGATGACTACATAAGAAGGACGAAAATGATTATTCCGGAACACGTTTCCAATTCTATAAGTACAATTTATGGGTGTTATTTTACAAAATTTCAACTATTTATAGTTATGCATAATATTTTTTACCAAAGTAAAGGTTAGTCTTCGATTCAGATGCCAGGATAGCATTAAGCAGCCATTTTTAATTCCTTCAAATGATTATTTTTTTATTCGACAATTTTTAAAGATATTTGTATAAAAAAAATCCCAAATTGCGGACATCGAATGTTAAAGGAAGATTATTTTAATATCGTTTTGATAACCAGTTACCAGTTACAACTGACTGCTAAATAGCTCTCACTACTTACTACTTCAGATTTAAATACCTAAACCGAACCATTAGAAATCAAATTTATAAATGCGCTTCCCGATTCGGCATGCAAAAGATAAAATCAATCTCAAAATTACACTAATTCTGTGAAATATTACAGGAAACAACTAGCCTTTTAAGCATGCAAGACGAACTGTTTTAAAATATTTCATTTAAAATGCAATGGAACGATAATAAATAAATAAACAAAAATTTGAAACATTATACGCGATCACTAATCTCTACAAAAAAAAAAAAAAAAAAAAAAAAAAAAAAAAATAAATAAATAAAAATCCATGTATTCTATAGAACGCTTTCAGCAATATCTTTATGCAAATTTCTAAATCAATATTCCATTCACCGCTCAAGACTTTAAAAAACTAAATGTTTTTATTTTATTTTTATTTTAAAATCTGCTCTGGAAAATATACCACCAGCTTTTAACCTAGGGTGTGCGACAAACCAGTTGGGGGTACATGGAAATTCTCTCACTAATGCGAGCTTACGCTCGAAAAATTCCACTTAAAACTTCAATACTCCATGGTGAATATTTAAAAGTCTGAGCTATCCCCTATTGTTTAGAAGATGTGGCTCCCAACATGGTGTACTAGTACCCCTGAGGATGTGCACCATATTGGTTGAGGCACGCAAAAATATTTCTGTAATTGCCGGGAAAGCCTAAATGCTCAGAAATTTAAATGAAAAGAGGCATTCAATGTTTTAATACTTGTGAAAATACAAGAGCATTCATAAGAAAGATCAATATCATAACAGCCAATCTTTACGGAATGTTACTGTCCACTTTTTGCACGCAGTAAATTTTGACTTAGTATGTAGCAAAATTTAGCTCTTGATTATTGTTACTCAAGTGTTTAAAGTACTTTTGGTACTACGGTTAGTTATTTGAAAAGATAGTTAAAAAATTTACTATTTGCGAAAAGTGTTTTTATCATATTTTGTAAAAATTGGCGACTGCGCAAAATCGCATTTGCGTAACGACGGTGGAAATCCACACAGCGTAGTATCTGTCATTTTCAACTTAATTAAATTACTCTACTTCGTAAGCTTTTGCGTACAATAGTAATTAATTTTATATAACATAAATCTAAAAAAAAATCGATGTTTATATTTACTCATACGAATTTTTTTTTCATTGAAAGTAATTGGCATAAATTATTTTATCAAAGCATGTTACACATTAATGAATATGAACATTTGACAATTTACAAATGGTTTTGGAAAATTAAAGTACATTTTGCCTTAAATTGGAATTTTAAAAAAAAAATGCAGATTTTATTGAAATCACCAACATCTAAGCATGCATTTTCCCAGTAATTCAAATTGATATGTTCATTAAATACTGCATTTACAGATTCCCGTAAGAAAAGCTGGAAGTGGACAATATATTCCCATAGAAAATTTTATGCTTTTGGGGGGAAGATTAACTACCACTAATAAAATTTCAGGATGTATAAATAAAGTAAATTTGAATTTGCAAATTAACATAGAGCCTCTGAAAACTTGTGATGGAAAATCGTAAACGTGGCATTTTTGCTTTTCTAAAACCAAATATATCCTGAAACGAAGAAACATTTTTCATAAATAAAATAAAGCTCATTTAAATATTTAGTTTCTGATACCATGTAAAGCTAAATAGACCAAGGATAAAGATTATTTAAGCAACGATTATTTCTGAGGCCTAGTTAACAATTACGCTTTAGAAAACGACTTGAAACAAGACTGGCAAATGTTGAATTACTGGGAAATAAGTTTTCTTCGTTCTCTTTGATTTATTCAATAAGTACAGAGTAACGAATGAAATGCAAATGAAGATAGTTGAAGAAGGTATGGTTCATAATCTGAGGCAAGATCAAGTTGGAGAGTTACAGGATTTTAGAAGTAATTTACCAGCTGATTTTGAAAGCACCCGAAAATTCGCATAGAGAGTAATTTCCCCCTTTGAGCGTATTTACCAGCTTAAGCAGTGATTCTCGATTATTACGAAAGGAAATAAGTCTCTTGTCAAAAACAGAATTGTTCGCAATGAACGTCGAAACAGTGTTATCAGTTCTGAACAAGATTTTCCATTGAAGAAATCAAAGAAAAGACCTGAGGGAAAACTTGTTTTAAGATTACCATTTATTACCCGTTTTCCATGAAAACATGTTTTTATGGAAAACGATTAGGAATTATTTATATTTTATTTTATTTATTTATCATTTATTTCATTTCTTTGTTTATTTATTTGTAGGCTCTGTAAACTTAAATATCCGTTTATTTAACCCCTGTAGGACTTTCAGGTACTTGAAATAGACTTATGAAATAGATAAATAGCATTTACGAATTATAATCATTACTATGTAATAATTATTAGTATTTATATTAGTAAGATTAATTTTGTTTTAAATAAAAGTGAATCTGGCTATTAAAATCACTATTTCTTTTACACTATACGTGAACTTCCCATCAAAAAACTTTCGTTAAATATTTTAAAACTTCTTTAAAGTGCTTCTAAAACTGTTGCTAATTAGTACTTTGGATATAACTATCTTCTTATTTGAAATAAACGTAGAAACAATTTATATAAAACGTATTTTTTGGGTGTGTGTTTTTTACATTGATTAACTTTATTACTGGTTCAAATTTCCTGCAACTCTCTTTAAATTTATTCTTTTAAAAAATAAATATAGTTTATTATATCAATTAATAAATCAAAATTTTAACACATTTTTAAAAGCTGTGTTTGACTTATACTATTTTAAACTATTTTAAATTAAAAACTCACGCACATAAAAAAAAAAAAAAACTAACGATGGACGAATTCCATTGGCATAGCTGCCAACGCTTTCGATTTTATTGGGCATTTCTTGCCACATTTTTTTTAAACAGTGTTATTTAAAATTTAAAAAAAATATTACATGACTTATTATTACATGAAAGTACGTAAAAGCACGTGAAAAGTACTGGTAGTACTAAATTCACTACTAAACGTACGTAAGAAACTACTAAAAGTACGTAATTTCATGTTATAAGGAGTTAGAAAAGTTACGTAAAAGCGTTGGCAGTAATGCATTGGTTCTCTTGAAGTCGATTGTGAGTATTATGAAAACAGTTTCTACAGCCTCTTGTATCTTGATAAAAGTATGAACAAAATGCAAGAAGTTGTAGTTTCTATTGTGAAGAGTTCTCGAAATAATCTTTCCGATCAATACTAATATTTACTTTATTGAAAAGCACTATAATCTTTTAAAGTTTTTTTTTTATGACATGCGTCTATAAAGTATCATTACGCATGTTATTTGCTAAAATCAAAATTTTTTCGTCAAAGATTTAAAAAATGTATCGGATACAACATTGGATATGTGGGACATGTGCATTTCATTAAAATGGACACACACACAAAAAAAAAAGAAGAAGAAGAAGAAGACGAAGAAAAAAAAAAAAGAAAGAAAAGAAACCTGTAAAAAAATGAAGTGAATTGCATCTTTGTATTAAAATCTATATTAGAGAAAAAAGAAAGAAAGAAAAGGCAAATGTATGTAATATTTTTATTCCTGTGTTTATTTTAACCAAACGTTAAAAAAAAAATCTTCCATTCGTTAACCCTCCGTTAGGTGCATGGACCACGATCGTACAGTAAGCAGTGTCATATTTCCTACTAGCTGCGTGCCCGTTCTTCGCACGGTAGGAAACGAAAATTTTCCTTACATGTGTAATTCGAATTTATTCGTGATGTGGAATTTAAAGAAAAAGAGCAAAGTTATTTGACTCTTGATGTAAAGTTTGCGTCACGAGTATTAACCTGGCATCATTGCAGTATAATGACTCAAAAAACTACGTCAGTGTCATTCACTATCAAAAAAGTGGAAAGCTTAATGGTTTGCAGAGAACTCCTGGCTTTCAAAATGTCTTATTTCTACATCATACTGTTTTTTAGGCTCAAGTTGTAGCATTAAATACCTAAGACACTACATGGAATGGACAACCATTTATTTCTTTCCGAACATGTACCATATAAGGAAAGTATTGTAATCATGAAAAAATTCGACTTCGAGATTTTGGTGAATTTACACGTTTTGAGGTCTTCTGAATTCATTTATGCTATTTTCAAGAGATGTTTTTAAGATGACTGCGCACCCGCTCTTCACACGGGAATAAGCGAATATTTTACAACTAAAATCATATCTGCATGTGACAAAACAGAATTTCATTTTTAAAAAAGTTCAAGTAATCTCCTCTGTTGAAATTACTGCGGGATATATTAACGCAAATTAGAATTACTTTTCGTTTAGTTGGTTGTAAGACAACCGCTGAAAAAGGAGAAACACTTTTAATTTCATGAAATATTTATTAACGTGGTATATTATGATTTATTCATATTATCCTTACGAATCTAATGATACTACCTATTACGTACATTAATACTATCTATCTTCGCTTCTCCCTCTTCAAGGCTCCCTTAAAAGAAACAGCTTAGATTATTTGGCCCCAATGGAATCTTTTGATTCTATGGCGATTCTTTGCAATTTACGCATTAGCATAAATAATAATTATTTCACATAATGGTTGCCATTAAGGAGACTCTCCATATATATTTAATTTATACATGGTTTTATAAGATTGGCGTATTTAGCGCCGCAAACCATTTCATCTTATTGTGGGGAGAAAATATCCAAGGGAGGCCATTTTAAATATCCATGAATCTAATATAGCGATATCTTTTATATCCTCCATAGTCCTGTCTCCTGAAAAACATCAAACTGTGTAATCTCGAGGAGCTACTTATTCTCGCTTTAATTGTGACATGGCGCAGAATTGCAGAGTTTACAAATTTCACGCATTTTTTTAATTTATGACGTCACTGTTTGACTGCCGTAAAGGATACCCCAGTTGGTTGAGGGAGTTAATTTCGATATCTCGCATAGTAGTTTTCAAACGGTATCATTAAAACTTTGCGTTATGTAGGACCTTTAGGGAGGAACGTAATTCAACGTTAAAATAAAACTATACTCGCAGCCTGCATGAATATGTTAGGCAACGTCTGCACCATAATTAAATGTCAAAAATAAAAATAGAAAATAGAAAAATTTTAATATATCGCGCTTTGAAACGAACTTTGTAATTTTTAAAATGAACATTTTCAGCACCGTGAAGACATTTCAATTTTTAAATAAGGACCGGATTAAAATACCACTTCTAATAATAATAATCGTGAATTTCTTAGTTTATTTCTACAGTAAATTTTAATGAAAATATCGTCTCCCTGTGTTGAATACGTATCTTAAAGCATTTGACGTCATAGATCCTCACTTGCGAATTGAAATTCCGATATCCCATTTAAAAACTCGATTGGTTGAGAAAACCCTTTTTTCTAATCCTTTCTGTGGCAACAACCGAAGATAAATTCTCGTGCCGTGATCACAATGTAATGAATGGCTAAGATCGCGTTGATGCTATTAAATTCTAAACATTAGGCTGCATTAAAATTCATAAAAAATCATCTAATTTACATAATTTTTTCGTTTTTATTTTAAAAGAGGGAGAAAAGAATGTTTCACGATATGTCAAAATATCAAAAAGTTATGACGGATAGAATTCAAGATGCGACAGTTTTAAAATTATCTTACGAAACAATTCGCCGAAGCAAATGCTTAGTAAAAAAATTCCTAAAAATCGGTAAATCATGTTACGTATTCAGAACAAACTGTTTTTAAAAGAAAATTTTCTCCTCTATCCGATAATACAAATGCCGTTTTGCAGCGAGCGTAATTTCCGCCGTCATTACGAATTAGGTGAGAAAAAATGCCAAAAATCGCATAAAACATAAAATAAAAAAAAATCTAGGTCGAATTTTGAAAAAATCGCTTCGAGGTGCACAACTACATATTTACATCTTCCCGAGTACCAAATTTGGTGTTTCTAGGTGTAACCGTTTGTCCGTACCGCTGCGGACAGACACACACACAGACACCTTCTTTTATAATAAGTAGAGATGTCAGTTTCGTATTTAGTATTGTTATCCGTAAGAGCGTGGCTGACGAAAAAGACAGGCTGCGGTGCTGACACTTTGGTCAAACCCCTTTTTCAACTAAGTGTCATGTGATCTACTGGGCTAGCCATCTAGCCATCTTACTGTGGTTACGTGGGACTTCCGACGAGTGCGATTTCCGACGGCCATCTGGAAATCGCTGTGAGGGGGGGGGGGGGGGCTCGAAAATATGCAACGGCTGGCCCTTTGCGAGACCAGAAAAAACATCAATGGGGAGATCGCTGTAAGGGGGCCCCTCGAAAATATGCTACGGCTGACCCTTTGCGAGACCAGAAAAAACATCAATGGGACCATCTCTGTAGGGGGTCCCTCGAGTATTTGCTGCCGCAGGCGCTTTGTGAACCCCCCCCCCCCAAACAAAAAACAGTTAGTCTGACCGTCGCTGTAGGGGGCTCCTCGAAAATATGCTACCGCTGGCCCTTTGCGAGACCCGAAAAAACAACAGTGAGTCCGGGCATTGCTACCTCCCACCCAGTCGGAAATCGCATGATTTTCATGAGCATCGGAAGTCCCACGACACCCAGTACTGTGACTATCTCGGATTGATGGAGATGGCAAAATCCCTAGGTCATATGATTCTTAGTTGGCAAAAGGGTGTGACCAAAGTGTCAGCTCCGCAGCCTGTCTTTTCCGTCAGTGAATTATGTATTATATAATTATAACTTCTCGTATTTCTTTTTGATTTTGTGTTTTTTGAAAGACTAATTAGTTTTCATCAAAACTAAATCAGGAAATTTGGCTATTACTCGAATACGTTGAGTGGTTGTATCTGGTCTACGATCGTAGTCCAAGAGCGGAGGGTTAAATAACACCGACGTTGTTTTCGGACAGTAAAATATCTTGAAAATTAGATAAATTACACAACGCCAATTTTTATTTTATTTTTAATTAATTACGGATTTACTCGTGCAGTTTTTTAGAAATTTAAGGAAAAACTCTGAGTGCTCGTTATACACGGAATAATTCCTTACTGCTGCATGCAATCCATGATGGATCAAAAAATTCATTTAGAGCAGGAAAATTCTTTCTCGATAAAAATGCTGCAGCATCTTTATTTCACTGGTTACAGTTTACGGTGCGCATTATATTCCAGACAAAAAAAATTGTTTATCTAGTGAAGTACCTGGTGCGCCTCCTACATACAGAAAGCCTTACAACTCGTTACCAAGCTTTGACGTCATCATTAAGCATGCAGTTAAAAGTTTTATTTTCATAAAATAAAACTATTAAAAATTTCTGGAAAATTTACCCATGAGCAGCAATATTTTAATAATTTGAGATAAAAAATATAATTTTACGACAAAAGGCAGTTTTTAACGATGACTAATTAGGTAATATGATAAGGAAATAGATCATAATCAATAATTTTATATGAGAAAGGTATTTTAATCTTTAAAGTAAGATATTTGCCAATATTTGTAGCACTCATCAGAAATTTTAAATAGTTTTAATTTGTGAAATAAAAACTGCGATGACGTCATTTTCGTAGGTCTAGTGATGACGTCAAAGCTTAGTGACATGGGAGTTATAAGGATTTCTATATCTAGGAGGTGTTGGCTATACACGAGTAAATACGGTAAATCATTTACGTTAAAAAAAAAACTCTTTAAACGTTCCAAAATGCAAGTTCGAAGACAAATAGATCGATTAATATTATTTTAGTATTTCTAGTTATATAGCAAAACGTTCTTATTCTCTAACCTCTAGTAGGGTCTTCAAATGATTATGAGTAAGAATGCAAAGATTGTCGTTAACTTATACTTGATCCCTTCTGTAGATAAACCTTGCATCAACATTAACACTTACCGATAAAAGATAAATTCATGTCATTTGTGCAATTCACAAACTTAACCTTGCAGATATTTCAAATTTATCACTAACGGTATGACACGTTCATATATTTGTAAAAGAATTTTAAAATAAATTAACTATTTAATTTTCCTCTTAAACTTACAAAGAAAAACTAAATAAACCTTCAAAAAATATATTTGTATGTTTTTCGCCAACAATTTTTTCATTAATTGTATTTCATTCCCGTGTATCTAGAAAGAAGCTTTCAAAGGATGCAATAATTATTTTTACAGAAAAATTCAGAATATTCAAGTAATTAATTGTATTATCATATCATGATTTTGATGTTGTTTGAAATTAAATAAAACAATTAATAACTTATAAAACATCCTATGCTCCCACAGACTCTCATATTTTAAAGAACAATTGTATCTTTAGTAAAAATTATTCTTTTAATAAACTATAGATAGATATATGAAACGCAAACTTGCTATGAAAAAGCGCAATTAAATATTTGCACAAATTATGCTTACTGTTAAACTATATAAATATATTCTTAGTAACATTTTGTATCCCGATGCGACTGAGGATAAAATATAATTATCTATTTAGGCTACTGTTAACTATCTTTAGATAGATCTTTTCTGTAACACTAATTTTCTACTTTCCAAAAAATTGTCATTTTTTTGAGCGTGTAGTTCTGCAGATTTTCTCTCATATGACGTGAATTATAAAAATATATTTTAAGTTGCTAAATATTTAAAATAGCATTATGAGCATTCCGGAAGTAGTGGGTATACTTTTAATAGAAAATGTTTAAAAAATTAAATTAAAGATTAGAAAAAATAAAAGCAGAGACAAAATATGTTTAGTTGAGAACATTGACTCATAATACTTATGTCAAGTTGTCAAATTAGATTAACCAATGCAAAATAATATTATCATGCAATATTTAAATGCTTATTTAATTGCATACATACATATGTGTGTATTCTGATTACTTCTTTTTTATGATTTACTTAATATGAATGTTAAAAGAACTTTGAAAAAATAAAAAGAGATATTTTTGGACAGAAAATATTATAAATGTAATTAAATTTGGAGCTAAAGTACATAATATACAGAATTTAAGTAGCTTAAAATCTACGTAGACTTTAAAATACTTAAATAGATTTAAAAAATACAAATATATGGTATTTTAGAAGTAAGTTCAAAATTAATTAAACATTTGGAATTAAAATTGTTTTCGGATAAAAACAAATTGTAATTATATAAAATAAAGTAAAATGCACATTTAATTAAACACAAAAATTATTTGACATTAAAATATGCGAAAATAAAATGTTTCGGTTGAAGATCTAAAATTAATTACAAAAGTCAAATAATTTTCTTTCTTTCCTTTACTATTTTTATAATTTTATACTTGTATTGAGACGACATTTAGTTGCAAAATTTTCTTTATTTACTTAAAAAAAAGAAGTTTGCAGTAAAATTCTCACAAGCGCAAATATGAAGTTTAAATATCAAATCAAATATTTTTAAAACTTACGCTGAAATTAAAAAAATAAAATAAATTAAGATTCCCACTGACCTGTAGTGTCCGGAGACAAGTGTGAATAAAATGCAGCAGGCTGTAGCGGCTATTGTTAACTTGTACATGGTCACTCTGTTCCACGGGAGAGCCTGGGCAAGCGAGCGGAGGTCTAATCTTGCAATGTACACTTAGGGAAAGAATCTGACTCCCATTTTAACAGGAGTTTTCTTTACAGCCGGTGACGTAACTTCTCTCTTTCGGCCAATCGGAAGCCTCCAAACACGCCTCTAAAAGTCAATCCGTACGCCCTCGCTCTTTCTGTCAATTTTTACAATCTAATTTCACTTTGTTTTTTAATTTGCACATATTGGGGGCTGTATAATCATTCCATAAAATCATACTGTGGAAGGATTTCACTGTAGATGTCTCCCACGTATTTCGATTAGAAATCCGAAAGGGCTTGTTTATGGTAAATTGGGCTTCTGCGTGGGAATGACAAGAAATTTGCCGTAATATAAGCTCCCCAGTTCCCTATCGGTTAAATGAAATTGAGTAATGGAAGGGTGGGATAAAGCAATTGCGGATGTCTAATAATCTTTGGGATTTTGTTATTCACTTGTAAAGTACTTCTTAACCGTGGGTCGAGACCAAGATATTTAAGTCAAATATACTTTAGATACATAATTAAAAAGAAAAATGATTAGACGCGTATTATTCTAAAATTACTGTTTTTCATTTTTTTAAATATATGCAAATACATTTTGTTCAATGATTGGTTGAACCAATTTTTAACCATAAAGCATAAATTTGAGGTTAAAGCATACTTAGTTATAATCAGAATTATGATTTTATCAGTTTAATTTAACTAAAAGCGTTTATTAATATTAAAATGGAATTTACATATATTAATTTATTAATTTTTAAATTAAACATTTTTTTTTCATTGATATTTGTGGTTGATTGGAAGAAGGGGCATTCAAAGTTTCTAAGTGTAGGAGAGTGATTACAAAAGAATAATAACAAATAAATAAATAAATGAGCAAAGGAAAGTAAAATAAAAATTGCTGCAGTAGACCCCCATTTTTTGCGGTCTGTATTGTCTATTTTCAATTGAAAGAATTACTCTAAACAAATACCAAAACAATTTATACAGACCTTTTATGGACGAGCATTTTGTAATTTGTACGTTGTAGTAATATTTCCTTCGTTCAGGAGATATTTTTATTAGTAAAAGCTACATTTTGAAAAGGAGATAACTTCCTCAGAGCTCTGACAGCATTTTAAATATATCGAATAATCTGCCGAATCGTACATATGTATGAGTGTTTATGGCATAGAGTCTGCACTTATACACAATATTTTTGCACACTATTCTCCATTTTCTTTTTAATTCTTTCCAACAATATTTAAAAGTGCTATATCATTTAGGTTTGTCTGTGTGTCCGTCTGTCCATCCGAGCTCTAACTATCGTAAATATGCATAATTTCATACGAAATTTCTATTATATGCTATTCTTTGTAGTGTACCATATACCACGTATTGAAAATAGGTTATGTAGCATTTAAAAGTGTTTTTCAGGGACATTCAAAATATTCCAAAACTTTACGCTCTATGGATGATCATTTTTAAAAGCATATTTTAGAGGTATTTGGCTATTTTAAGCAAAACGAAATTAATGTATGTTATTAAGTATTATAATATACTTAATAACATACATTATATGGTACGTATACGTGTATATGTACTTGAAGTGTACATTACCACGTATGAAATAGTTAGCATTTAAAGTGTTTTCAGGACATTCAAAGAATTCAAAACTTTACGCTCTATGGATGATCATTTTTAAAAGCATATTTTAGAGGTATTTGGCTATTTTAAGCAAAACGAAATTAATGTATGTTATTAAGTATTATAAAATAAAGCTCTTCATAGAATATAGAGTCTGTATTCCTTACAGATCTTCTAAAGGAGAATTCAAAAGAATTCTACTGCATTACTGTCTATAGCAGCTTAGCGACAATAATTCATTTCAAGCACAATACAATAAGTATGCAAACGATTACACATGTTTCTTCTTTATTTAAAGGATGTAAATAACATTTAAATATCTTACTATATAGTTACGCTGAGTGATTCCTGACTCACTGACTCTCACACAATTCCGGTCAACTCATCCAAGATAGAAAACATTTACCACCATTACTCCAAAAAGATTAAAAAGTTAATAAGGAAAAAAGCAATAAGATCTACACCATTTGTGCGATCCGCTTTAAATTTTCATAATTATGTATACAAATATAGAAAATAATCTGCGATACTTTAATAATCTGAAAATCCACCCGTTCCCTCATTTTAAAGCTATTTTTTGCTCCATTTTATTTCCGAGAGTGAAAAAAAAAAAAAAAAAAGTGAATCATTTGCTTGAGAAAATTAGCTCTTTCAAGTGAGAATGACGTCATATTTGATATTTCTGTCATCAGGCTTTGAAGGAAAATCACTTCTTTAAAAAGAGTTTTTCCAGATAACATAATATATTTTTTTTTCATTAAAATAATCGTCTGCTTGAAGCATTGATATTAGAGAGGCCACACGATACGAAACCGTTCGAATGCGAAAAGTTTCCGCGTGTTTCCAGAAGTAACAAAGTTCGACTTGAGTGTATAATAAACATTGAATATGAAGATATTTATTTTAGGGCGACGAATATTAAATATATTGAGAGTACACTTGCTACCGTCAAATGTTTTTATTTTATTTTATTTTATTTTTTTTGTTGTTGTTGTTATTCTAGTGCCAGTTGTAATTGTCTCCACAACGGGCTTTGACTTCTAGTATTTTATAGGGTCACAGATATGAAACTGTTTTGAGACTATCCCGAAAATATCGTCAAGTTTAATGACAATACATCGTCACATTAGGGTGAAAAGTGTTCTATAATCGACACTTTTCGCATGATTTATCTTTCTTGTTTTGTTTTTCCCGCCATTTAAATAATATAACTTAACTTTTTGATCTTTCGAGAATACCTCTATCCAAATTTTCTCTGTTTCTACGATTCATCTTTAAAAGTATGTGTAATAATTTTTTCCTGTTAAGAAAGAAAATATTTGAGTGTTTCTTTCACAGAATAATGTTTTTTTTCCTGTTTTGTTATTCCCATGGAAAATGATTTTATTTCCTACGCAGTTGCAATAAAACATTTATTACGCCCCATTTTTTCACGCGTGTTTCTAATTCTTCGATAACTGTAAAGAGGCTATAAGTAGAAGCAGGTCCGCCCCTTACGTTTGTGCAGGTTGTGCGTCGCACAAGGGCGCCTCGGTGCTAGGGGCGCCAAACGGAGGCAAGCTGACAAGAAATTTTGTATATGAAGCTAATATTGTTAAGCTGCGATTTTCGGGATTCTATTTTCATATTATATCACTGAAAATGGGGCTTTATGTCCTAAACACAATTATTTTTAGTAGTGCCGTAGCTAGAGGTTTGGCGGGACTCATTGGCGGCCCGACACGGTAAGCGAGGTAAGCATAGGATCGGGGCGCCATATTCGAAGGGACGCCATTTCGAACTCAAAAACGGGAGAACTTGATCAAGAGCATAAAAGGTGGCGCCTTTTTTACTTTTGCAGGGATTCGGCATGTACCCTAGGGTCACTCCTGGCGGGATTGGTCCCTGTCGGGGGCGCAGGCACGAAATTGAACACTTAGATCAGCTGGATCAGAAAAAGTGTAGGTAGAGTTTCACTGCTTTATGTTTTATGTATTTATTTATTTATTCTTTTTTTCAAAATACCACATCTGTAAGAAGAATAGGTAGGATTTTGTTAAGTACAATAATTATGAGGGAGTGAAAAATTGTTAGTAAAGTTGTTCAAGAAGTAGTAGAAGGGGGCGCAATTTGGAGTGTTCTGCCAGGGGTGCAGAACCACCTATCTACCCTGCTGGTTTTTATCCCTGAAAAAGATGGTTTTCTATATACTCTCGACCAGCGCCGCAACTGGAGATTGCGTCACCCGGGACAAACCTCAATTTTGCTCCCTCTTCTTACAATTTTCGTTCTTACGGCGTCCGGAGCATGCGCCCCGTTTGCCATACCTGGATTTGAATACCGTCCTCCTTGGAAAATATTCTGCCGAAGCCCATGGGTTCCGCACATGAATTATTTTATTTTAATGAAATGAAGTACTGCAACATTTTTTTTTTCTATTAAAAAAAAAAGAAGCAAAATGTGTGAACTGGAATGAACACTTTACAAACAACAGGCTTAGAAGGCGCAAACCTGTTAGATATATAAGTTCATGTATGAAATCAAGGCACATTCAAAAATTTACAGACAATTTTTTTTCCATGGAGCTTCCCAGTCTACCTACTTCAAATAATTGCAAAACTGCTTTCATTACTGGATCACAATACTGTAGGTTTACTAATACTACTGGTCAAGGTTTATGTGATTTCATACAGACATACATTAATTCACAGAACATCAATATTTTAGATTTAAGAGGCCAAAGTCCATGACAACGGCGCAAATATGAAAGGAAAGCATAAAGGACAACAACAAAAAGTCAAAGAAATAAATCCACGGTCTTTTTTTATTCCATGCGCTGCGCATACACTAAACCTGGCTGTTAATGATGCAGCAAAAGTGACATTTGAAACAGGAAACTTTTTTAGCGTAATACAAGAACTGTATAATTATTTTTCAAGTTCTGTTAAACGATGAGCTATAATAAAAACATATGTTAGAAATTTAAATTTAACGCCATTGTCCATAACTACATGGGAAAGCAGAATAGAGGCAATTAAACCTCTTAAGACTAACCTCAAAGAAATTTACCAAGCTCTTTTAGAGATAACGGAAGATAATTCCAAAGACATCGAAAGTAGGGTAAAAGCAGATAATTTAATAACGAAATTATTTTCATTTAAATTTATTTGTTCAATTAACATATGGTACGAATCTTTAAGCCATATTAATGTAATAATCAACATGACGCAAAATCCCACATATTGCATTCAAACCGTCATGCAAAATCTTGATTCTATTTTACAGTATTTCGAAGAACAACGGAGTCATGAAATGTTTGAAAATTTCATATCGTCTTCAATGAAAATAGCAACTGACCTAAATGTCGAAAGCTCCTTTCCCGAAATTCGAAGAAGAAACAGGAAAAGAATGTTTGAATAAGAAGCACCAGATGAAGCTATTAACGATGGAAAAGAAAATTTTAAAGTGAATTTCTTTTTCACAATTTTAGATACCTCAATTGCATCAATTACAGAAAGGTTCCTATTGATCAAAAAACACAAGATTCCAAGATTTTAAACTCATTCACAATATAAATAAGCCAGGGGCTTAGCCAGAAATTTTTCATAGGGGGGGGGTTACGACTACTGCAACTCATATATATGTATACGTGGGTGTGACAATGTAGTGAAGAATATACATTTTGTATGGCAAAAAATTCCTCATGGGGGGTTATGACCCCCTAACCCCCCCCCCTTGCCCCCCCCCTGAAAGCTAAAAGAATTTGAAGATGAAGATTTATTAAATATGTGTCAGAGTTTGCATCTGTGACGAAAAAAATTCTGAAAGATATATTGATGGGAAATCCTTGTTTGAAGCACTGAAATTGCTTCAACGATTATTAAAGACAATATGACTCCAACTGATGTACTTAATTATTTATATAAGCATGTTTTAACATAAACCTTTCCAAATGTCACTGTGGTACTGAGCATTTATTTGACGTTACCAGTATCTGTAGTCTCCGGGAAAAGAACTTTTTCGAAATTAAAAATAAGAAAAAACTATTTACGCTCAACTATGTATGAAGGACGACTTACAAACTTATCAATGATTTCCATTGAAAACGAAATTTTGGATAAATTAGATATAAAAAACTTACTTTTGTTGCAATGAAAGCACGAAAAGTAAATATTTAGTTTTAACACCTATTTTTTATGATATTAGTGAAAAAATTATTTAATTTTAATGTGCTTCTTTTTTGAGTACATGAATGCTACGAATATTTGTTTTTGTTTTCTATTTATTGATAGTATAAACAAATGTTACTTATGCTATAGGCATATATATGGAAATTTTAGCTATATATTTATACGAAAATTTGAAACAAATCTTAATTTTAGGAGAGGGGGGTGGCGGGCGCCAAAAAAGTAGATTGCACAAAGGCGCAATCCACTCTAGAAGCGGCCCTGAGTAGAAGAGACCATTGTAAATGATTGTTTTAAGTTTGCTCTGTCCGCATGTGCCGTACACTTTTGTAATACTGAAATTAAGAGGGAAATGTAAACATATGATAATGTATGAATTCTGAGACAGATTTTAGGGATTATTCCGCGTCTGACGAGAAAGACAGGCTGCGGTGCTGAAATTTCAGAGTCACGCTTTTACCAGCTAAGAGCCATGTGTCCAAAGGGGTGTAGCCGACTTAGTCCGCGATAGCCACAGTAAGATGGCGATACCCATTAGGTCACATAACTCTTAGTTGGAAAAAGGGTATGGCCAAACTGTCAGCACCGCAGCCTGTCTTTTTCGCCAGCCACGGGTTATTCAAATCAAACAACAGCCGAGACATTTCAGCAGGCAGTGCAAAATAGGCTGAAAATGTTTCGCTAAGCTAAAATGTAGATTATATGTTCTAGGAAGTTATTGTATTAAGAATATTATAGTTTGTAGAGCTATCTGGTAGGGCAGAGGTGGGGAGCCTTTTTACCGTTAGAAGCGACATGTGAATTAAGCAGTAATAACGGAAGGCGCATAAGTTGATGTTCCTATAAATGCGACTTTTATGAAATTACTATAGTTTTTATTTAGTTTTAACAATTTAATGCATTGTATGAAAATAGTAAGAAAATAATAAATAAAAATAAAAAATATGTCATTTTATTATTTCACATAAAATGTTACATTATAAAACATTTTTGCATTCACATAAGGGTAATAAGTTGTTATAACATTAATCATTTGTCTTTTTTTTCTAAATTACTAGATTCATAAATACCGCTGAAATTTCTTATATTTTAATGTCGGTATTTTTATCTGTGTAAGAATATATATAATCCAGATTCTTAAATTTTAATAAGCAACTACATATCTAAATACCACTTTAAGAAATAATAATAAACTAGAAGTATCTTTAATATTTTTTTACATTATAAAAAATACAAAATAGAAATAATAGTATTGAATTATAAAAAACTAACATAGCAACAATTTTTTGATTAATTTTAAAATCAGGTGGAAAATTTAAGTTAGTGGGGATATACACTCTATAACAAATAAATCGACGCACCAAGTAGGAGGTGTCCGATTGAGACGAAAATTTGGTGGATAGGAAGACAATGTACAGAATAGTAAATGATTAAAATTTCAGAACAATTGAATAATTTATTTCAGAGTTATAGTAACAAGTTCAATAAGGTTTTGACCCGCCGCTAGCCTGGATACAAGCTGACACACGGCGTGGCATAGACCGATAAAGCTCCCGGATGGTCTCCTGCGGTATTTCCTGCCAAATTCGCTCCAATTGTCGAACGAGGTCATCAACAGTCCGTGCCAGATGCAATCGCCTTCCCATCATATCCCAGACATACTCGATGGGAGAGAGATCTGGCAGGCCAAGGAAGAGTTTGACAAGCTTGCAGACAGTTTAGAGCAACACGAGCCGTATGTGGTCTGGCATTGTCCTGCTGAAAAACCAGCCCAGGGCACTGCAAAAGGAACGGTAGCAAAACAGGTCTTAGGATGTCGTCCACGTACCACTGTGCAGTAAGTGTACCTCTAATGACGACCAAAGGGGTCCGGCTGTCAAAGGAAATGGCACCCCAGACCATAATGCCTTGTTGAGGGCCGGTGTGGCGTGCAATAGTGAAAGCAGGATACCCCCTCTGCCCTGTGCGTCTCCAAACACGTCTTCGATGATCGTCAGGACACAGTTGGAAGCGGGATTCGTCGCTAGTCGGCATCATTCCAACCTGATCGAGCCCTGCACCACTGTAATCTGGCTCGGCAGTGTGCAGGCGTGAGTGGCAGGTGGCGTAACGGTCGGCGCGAGCGTAGATTTCGCTCTCTCAACCGTCTGTGAATGGTCATGATGGACACTGGTGTTTGGGTTGAACGTCTGATGGTTGATAGAGATGAAGAAGGCGCTGTGACAGCTGATCGGACCATCACTCTGTCCTCACGATCTGTTGTAGCCATAGGTCGACCGCTACCATCGTGACACTGCACTCTGCCATTTTCCACCCATCCTTGTCAGCATCTTCGAATCGTCGCATCGCTTCGACTCAAATGACGAGCGATTCTCCGATTAGTCCAACCGGCCTCTTTCAATCCAATGATACGACCTCTGTCAAACTCTGACAGTTGCTCGTAATGAGCACGAATACTGCAGCGAGGCATTTTTTAAGTTGTTGAAAGGTCATCTGAATCGCAATCAAACCGAAAGTTTTAACAACCGTTGAAGAACTGCTCCTTATATGCGTCTGCTGGATGCGCAGTTCCGATGCGCTAGAGATCAAACTATTCATTCATTGGACACCAAATTTGAATCATTTGCATATCTGTTCAAAACATTCATGTATACGAAATTTCAAAGCAATCGGATGATTGTTTCTTGGTGCGTCGATTTTTTTGTTATAGAGTGTATTTGCATTTGTTTCTTGCTTCAAAGTAATTAATTATTTGGATGAAGCTTCGTAACGCGAAGCCTCAATTCATTTCTAAATGAAAATGTGTTATTTGCGATCTTAAACTAGTTTTTTGTCGTGAGTTTCAACATACAAGGAGTCAGTCACATCAATAATTGTCGGAAAATATTTTTGCGTGGAGATCAGGTTACATATCTGATAGTGCTACCATTTTGCACTAGGTAACGTTCTAACATTTGAAATGTAAAATTTGCTATTCCCAAGAGAAGTCATTGGAACATACATAAATTCACACGGTTCCTTATTTAATTCCATTAATTTGCGAATTGTTGTAATATACATAATTAAGTATTAATTAATACAACTGCTATCTTTCATGTGAGAGCCGCACAAGAAATTCACGGAGGAATTCACCCACCTTGGTTATAGTGTTTATTCAAAGCGAACAACAGCCACGACATTTCAGCAGGCATTGCAAAACGGGCTATGAAAGTTTTATAACACCTTCGGGCCTGTGATATCCTAATATTAAAACACATCTTGGCATTACTCTATAGTCTTCATTTTCAAGAATTCTAACATCAAAACCTAGTGCCAGTGTCCTACTAATAATACATGCAAGAATAGCAGAACGTTATCAATTTTGCTCTGTAGACGGTAGAAAGTCTTCAGCAGAGAAGATAATGGACGTGTCAATTCATTTGAAGCCAAAAGTTAAATGCATCTTTATGAATGCATGAATGAATGCATGCATGTAATCAAAATGCATGAGAAATGTGAAGTAGTTTCATGTTTTCATGCAGAAAGATATCGTTTCAAAAGGTTTCATGCGGTATTAAATTTTTTCTGTTTAATAATAAAACTGTAAAAATTTTATTATTAAACAGAATAATTGTTTTTTTCTAAACTAACTTTAAAACAGTAAAAAATACCTATAAAAAATGTAAAAAAAAAAATATAACTGTAAAAATAAGTGTTAAAATAACTAAAAAGTTTTCCTAATTTTGCTCATTTTAGCCTCGTGTCGTATTATTAGAACACTTTTTAATTAGTTTGGTAATTATCTGAATGTTAGAGTATTTCATATTTAAGATACTTACATATAATGCAGCACATCTAACCACTCATTGATTTTTTATCTGCTCTATTCAAAATTCAGGGCCGAAAGGGTTAACCTAAAATGTAGATTATATATTCTAGAAACGTATTATTTTAAGAATATTATAGTTTTTAGATCCATTTTACGGTTTATTCGAAACAAACTGCAGCCAAGACACATCAGCAGGCACAGCAAAATGGGCTAGAAACATTTTAGAAAACTGTGCAGATATTACATTCTACAAACATATTATTGTATTAAGACTATTACTTTGTACATGCATTTTAGGGATTATTTATTTAAAGCAAGCAAACAGACAAGATATTTCAACAGGCACTGCAAAATGGGCTCCAATTGGAAAACCAAAATGCACATTTTACATATCTACAAACTTATTGAATTTAGAATATTAGTTTGTAGAGGCATTTTAATGTTTATTTGAAGCAAACAACGGCCAAGACATTTCATTGACATTTCTTTCCTCCCACCGTAGCGCCATGAAAAGACATTTCAACTGGCACTGTAAAATAGGCTCAAACATTTCACCAGGTTCTGCAAAGTGGGCCAAAAGTGTTTTGGAAAACTGAAATGCAGATATTATATTCTACAAACTTGTTGTAATTAGAGTATTACGCTGTACAGGCATTTTGGGGCGTATTAAAAGCAAACAACATACATTTTCAGCAGGCACTGTGAAATGGACTCCAAGCGTTTAGAAAACCAAAATGCATATTTACAAATCTAAAAACTTATAGAATTAAGAATATTCGTTTTTAGAGCCATTTTAAGGCTTATTTGCAGGCTTTGCAACATGGGCTTGAAACATTTTGCAAAGCTAAAATGCCTGTAAATATGTCATATCTAGTGCAAATAAGATCGTAAGCACAACTCTGAAAAATTTACCCAACCAGCGGATTGAAAGTGGTGTCCTGGCTGACAAGGTATGCAGACTGCTATTTTGGTCACATCCCTTTGCACTCCAGGAGTCATGTGACCAAGGGGTGTGTGAACATCTTAGTATGGTTTAGTATCTAAGATGGTCTTTTCTCCTTGGTCACATGATCTTTCGAGTGCAAAGGGATGTGACTAAAATGTCAGCACGGCAGCCTATACATCTCATCAGCCACAAAGTAGTACAAAATAAGCTGGTTGACTAAAATTATGCATTAGTTCCTCAAACTGAAAGTCAGGCATCACATTAATTTCATGATTTCGCGTTATTCTAATGATCGAATATACTGTCAGAAAATTCACAAAATATCAAAAATTATTTTATAACACCATCGTCTTAAATTTGTTAAATATGCTACGGTTTTCAGCCCTTTTAGTCACACTCCTTTGCTGAAGGGATAATTAGCCATTGTTATTATTAGGCAGTGGCTACTTGCAAAATGAATCATGAGAATAACTGATTAGTATGATTTTTTATACACGAACTTATGCATTACATTATGTTATGCAGTACACACTAAGCAAATTTGAACTAATAAAGTTTCCTGCTCCGTGTAGCAGAAAAGTAAGAAAAATTCACAAAACTGTAAAGCTGGAACAAACCCTAAAATTTTCAATAACCAGTAGTGGTAGAAATAACTTCCATGGCCCGAAATGTACCGTCGTCTTGAGGAAAAAGTTAGTGCTAAAGTTATTTAAAATTAATTAGTTTGAATATTAAACAAGTATCATATTTGCCATCTTAAAAAAAAAAATACAAAGAAAAGCTTGTTGAGTGCGTTTTATACAAAACTATTAATTTTTATTTCTGCAAATGAATAAGACATATTTCAGTAAAGAAAGATTGAAAGAGAAGGAAGGACGTTAACGTTGAACCCTATTTATTGATTTATGAAAATAAAAGCTGAGTAATTTAACAGAAATCTTCAAAAACTCTTTCAACTAGTTAGCTCAATGCGTGAATTACTGATTTCAAAAGCAGTCTAAAGACCCACGTCTCTATCCTATGCGCTGAACTACAGAAAATAGAAAATTTCAATGTTTTTTTTTATGAACAATAGGTACAGTTATTTTTTAATCTTGGTAAAAATGTTCATCCTACAGGTGTAAACTTTTCTTTAAAAATGTATAAGAAAACAAAAACGGTTTAAGAAAGTTGTTTTTTGAGCACATGAAATTTTACACTAAAAAAATAGTTTTATTCAGCGATGAATAGAAAACTAACTATTTTTCTTCTGGCAAAAAACGAAGTGGATAAAATTTCATGTAGCAATGATTAAAAATTTCATCGTAAGAAAAATCTTTTACAGAAAAAAGAGGTAAAAAGATGATTTATTTCACGAAAATTTAATAATTTAAGAGCATAATATTTCTTATTTGTTTATTAATTTTATACACAAGCACTACATATAATAAAAAATATTATTCGATGCCAAGACATACCGTGGAATTCAAAAATCAATAAGTAGCAAAAGTTGAAAATTTAATGAGCAGTTTTAATGAAATTATGAAAGAAAATCCTGTTTAAAACATATTAAAGAAGAAACTGAGCAAATAAAACTAACGCATAATTCGAGAATAAGAAGTGTTAGGAAACAATTATACTTTTTATATTTTATTTGAAATACATCATAAATGTTTTGTAAAATTTATCGGTAATAAAAAAATGTAAGTTATATTAAATGGTTAAACGACTCGAAATAAATTCGTTTTATATCATTTGCTGAAACATTGCTTGCTGGTGACGCACATTTTTCAAGAAGTAAATTTACGGCACAGGGCGGGAAAATTTGTACTTTCATAATGAAAATAATGGGCACCCATACCTGTAAACAGGAAGCCCCCCCCCCCTCGCAGCTCGTATATTATGGTTATGATTTACTTACTGGTATAGCGCAGAAGTGGTTCAGAACTAACATATAGTACCTTTATAGGGAAGGACTCTTCATTTGCTCCGCCCCCTTACAAATAATCATATCATATGGTCGCCCATAATGAAAATTAAGGCTTACAGTTAAATATTCTGTCCTCAATATCAGCAATTAACATTCGAAATTAAATTAAATAAGAGCAGTTTATTTACATAAAAATAGGAAATTTTTAAAAAATAACATTCTGCTTGACCAATACATTCCCAGAACATTAAGATCATAAATTCCTCAAAAGTAAAATTGCAGTGCAAAGAAATAATGCACGCAGCGTCGTGTAAATTTCAGGAGCGATGTGGCGAGATGGATATGCAAATGATTAAATTTGTGCACTCAGTTGATCACGTGGCTCTGATATTAGAGCTATGAAGGCCAGCAACTTTTCCTTCCCATGAACTGCATCTGAAGCCTTGCGTAACATTTCGAATTGACTTTCGAAGATGGATAGCAAATGCCTCTGAGACAAGGACAAGATCAATACCATTGGGAACGTAACCGTATTATCGAACTCCATGAACTTGGACTGTCGCTGCGCAAAATTGCAACTCGTGTGGGGCACAATGTGAGCTCCATCCAAATTTGTGTCACTAGGAGAATTCAGGACACCATGCCATCGCCCAAAAGTCTGTGCTTCGAAGACAGCGCGAATTAAACAGTTTTGAACACAAGTTAATGCCGTACGTGCAGGGCCCAATTAACCTTTAAAGAGGGGAAGTTCAGCTTCATTTAGTTCATTGTAACGAGATTGTGCAGTATTTTTGAAATTACATTAGAAAGTAGACTAAAATAATTACCTTACTGGAACATTAAACTTTAGTTTTTTGATTCGGCGTGGCTATTTTCAGGATTTCTTTGTTTGTTTTGATGACATCATAAAAGTTCAGAATTAATTTTGAAATCTAGAAGATGTTTAATATTAGATATTGAAAGTCTACCCCTTTCTGCCGACCAAATGTTCCCCATAATAGAAAAAACTCTCAAATGGAGCAGATGTCCCAGGCAAAGACATCGCAAACTAAACCAATTTAGAAATGTTGTAGCTTTACTCTTGTCTTGGTTAAAAATCTTTACAATATAACTTAAAAGATCATTTATAAACAATATTTTGCATTTTTATCGCAGCTTTTTAGTCATTTTTGGGGTCCCCCTTCAAATTCTGAGGGGAAGCTGAAGCTTCCCGAGTCTTTTAGGTAATCAAGAAGAGAACCTAAAGCCTTACGTCACTCTTGGAACGTTCAATCTCACCTGAAATATGGAAAAGAAATGAAAATCTTCGACATAGTCAACATTCACCATTAGTGCATGGTGAATGTCGACATTTGCCGATGTTAAGTGAGAAATAAGGATGCATAGCAAATATTTCGGACATAAACCAAGAGATGATGTGAATGTTGACATTTTAGCGGTGAAAGTCGACATTCTCCATTCTTTCGGACTTCACAGTAACATATACATAACCTAATTTAAGCTTTAGGATAAGTTATTTTTAATATACGAAACCAACGTAGGAAGCTTGACATGTACTCAACAACTTTTTTGAGAGGGTCTATGTATCTTGTACGTATATTTCGTTGGACAAGGCGTATTTGAAATCATGGGCTTTCAATATGAGCAAAACAGAGCAATACATTCTTATGTTTTTTTCAGAACTCTAAAACAGAAAGATATTGAAACATTTGCAGTCAGCGCCCTCTATTATTCCCACAAAACCGCACTGTAGCATTATGCACCCTTAGTAATTGTTTAGGTTCCAAGAAATACTACACCAGTATTTTTTCCAGTTCCATTCGACATGAAAAATTATCGATATCGATTGCAGGTTTCATGGAGGCGTTGTTAGGAAATTCTTCTCTTAATACATTTTATTTTGGATTTTTGCCCCCATTAGCACCGGCTCATTTCATCATATCCTCCAATTTATGCTGATGTCTAAAGAGAAAAAAATTTCCGGTATTTGTGCTGAAGAATGTATTTCTTTCTCTGTAAATGGAAAGATTCACATTTTTCTTTGCTATGATAAGTATTTTGTGGAAATCCAACTCGTTATTCGAGAAATTAAAATAGGGATAAATAAATGCTTATATATTCTTGCGACTGTCCTCAATAAAGGACGTTCGGTGTTTATGAGTTAATGATATTTTTATTACATATACTTGGCTTAAATTAAAAAAACAAACCACTTAAGTTTTAGAATCATTATAAATACGAGCATTTCCTATTCAAGTAATAATGAGCATTTACCGTTGTAAATTTGATTTTATTGATTTATGGTTTTTAAATTTGTTTTTGTTTATTCATGGCTACCAACTATTACGGGATATAATTAGCCACTATTTTTAAAAAGGAATTAACTTTTCAACTTAGAATAGATGGCGCGCTCGTCAGGTTTTACACTATCTGAAATCTCGGAGGATGAACGGTGGAGAAAAGGTGGGTGGCATCTTTCACTATCAGTTCCTCCTCCTTCACCATCTGTCCTCATGGGTATGAAGAATGCATTGCTTTCTATATAAATATGGATAGAGGAATATTCGCATTGTACTTTGTTATCGCAATGTATTTCGTGGAAATCAAACTTGTTAATCGAGAAATTAGAATGGGAATAAATTAATGCTTATATAATCTTGCGACCGTCCTCAAGAAAGGACGCTGGGCGTTTATAAGTTAATTACTTTTCCCTTTAACTTTTAACAAATATTTGGGATATTTTTCAAAAACTTTTAGCATTATTATAAAGTCCAATAGCTCCTATTCTAAATCAATTTTAATCTGGGGATTAATCAATTTCCTGTGTATTACGGATAGATGCACACGCTAATAAAGTTTAAAAGAACATAATTAGCTATATTTTTAAAACATAGCATGTTACTAATTTGAAATAGATTGAGTTTTAGATATGTGGCATCTAAATTTATTTTTAAAATGCTAATTAAAACCTGATTTTTATCTAACAGCATTTGGCGTTACTATCGGCAGTGCCCTATCCGATCAAAACATTTTTTGAAAGCTCGAATAAACAATATCCTTTGTTTTGATAAATACAGTAGGCCACTTTATAACACAATAGATACATTTCGTGTTACATGAATCCGAGTTGTACAAGTCTAACACATGAACATCATCAGTAGCTTTAACAGGCATTATAGAACATCTGTCTCATTCCTTTACTAAGTTGTACGAGATTTTTCCCCCGTGTTATAGGAAAAAAAATCGCAAATCCCCACCCCCCTTCCATGTTATACTAATCTGTCTTATATGAACCTATATTATAGGGGGGTGCTGTACAGTAGCCCCCCTTATAACATGGGTTCGTATAAGACAGACTCGTAGAACACGGCGTAAAAATTCCATTCGTTTCCGTATAAAATGTTAAAAGAGACTCGAACAGCACGGTAAAATGAGACAGATGCTCTGATGTTATTACACTTTAGCTAATGTAATTAATATAACTTTTGAATGACATAACTAAACATCATTGTGCTTCTAAAGTGTGAAAATAAGTTTTGCAGCGATTATATAGCGCAGGTCGCACTGCAGGTGGAATACAACTCAGGAACCGTATAACTCGGATTCATATTACACGGAATCTACCGTATTATAGGGGGTCTCCTGTAAAAATTTCGAGATGAGAAGTATATATTCAGGGCCCAATGATTACAATATTGGGTCCGACTGGGCAAATACAAATTTTCGGGCCTTTGCATTTACGAGAAATTGCATATTAAGCTTTGTTTTGGACACATTTAGCTACAGAAATATATAAAAAGTTTAAATACTAAATATATAAATACATTGCAGTAAAGAGCATTAAAGGATTTTTGTATACATGAATAACATTTATTTCCACAAATTCAAATATCTATACACCCACTGCATAAATAAACTTCTTTAAAATATAAATGAAAAGAATTGCAAAATTTACAGTACGTATCTTAAAACTGATGGGATATTTTTTATAATATAACTTACAAATAAAGGTTCAGGCATTGGGTCACGGATTTTGATGAAATTCTGATGGGTTTTAGAAGCCCCTTGCGGAGTAAAATGCCAGAGAATCAACCGCCAATTCATGAGTATCATGACGTCTCTGAGACCACAACGAAATTTGAGCCTACTCGCAGTGGCTTATCTTCTTTCCAATACTCATCGCCAATATATTTATGGGAGCTGTGTTTACTGCAATAACATAACTAAAAATGGTGAAAATGTCTGCATGTGTGGAGTGTACAGAGTAGGGAAAAATTCATATATGTGTGATATCTGAGTAATAAATATAAAATATTTAAAACTCTGTAAAATAACACACATAAAAGGTACTTATCAATATGTACACGTATTTCAAATGAAACAATTTTGATCTTAATCATCAGCAGCAAAAGTTGATACATAGACTGGGATTGGGTACTAAAGTTCAAAATTTTTTTGATAGAAGTCACAGATTGATAAATACATTACGTGTGTTATTTTACAAAGTTTTAATTAGTTGATAATCAAAATACCGGTTTCTTTTAAGTGTTTTATTGTCTTTGATTGTATTGAACCAGTCTAGACTGACTTTTTGCATAAACTGTAAGTAATGTAAGGGCAGTCTGTGTAATAATTTTTCGCAAACCTTTTAAGCAGAAATGAAGTAAATAATTAACCTCTAAAATCTAGAAACTGTCAATATGTGCGAACATTGAAATACACACATTTGCCTTCTTTAAAGAACAGATACCGCATAATTAGAATACTGTCACAAATAAAAAACAGTCAAAACACAAACAAAACAAAAGAAAAATTGTGCTTCCTGTAAAATTTTTGTTATCTCTAAAGTGTATCGTTATTTCATATTTTAAAAAAATAAATAAATGATTTTTTGATAAGAATGTGTGTGTATATTTAACAAACCAGAAAAAAATATATAAAAATTCTTTTTTAAAATGCACTAAATTTTTAAAACCGTACCAGAGTAGAAAACAAAATGTTAAAAAAAAAGAAAAATATAAACAAATCTGAAACACTTTCAGGTTATATATACGCACTAAAGTGCTGTATATTAAGAGCGTATCATAATCGATGCGTCTTCCCTATTTTCTTAAAATATAAGCAAATCTGAAACCCTTTCAGGTTATATATACGCACTAAAGTGCTGTATATTAAGAGCGTATCATAATCGATGCGTCTTCCCTATTTTCTTAAAATATAAGCAAATCTGAAACACTTTCAGGTTATATATACGCACTAAAGTGCTGTATATAAAGAGCGTATCATAATCGATGCGTCTTCCCTATTTTCTTTCCTCATTCCATTAAGTTGGAAAGTATTATTCATGAATGTGCCCTATTTTTCTCCCTTGTTCCATAAAACACATCTTTGGAATCGAAATCGATCTTAAAATCGCCTACTAAACCTATTTTTCAATCTCCGAAAAGTATATTACAACTATACTTCACCGTTTTAAATATTGTTTCGAATGTGCATCATAATCCATGAGTGTGACGTGTTTGTCTTTCTTGGGTTGATTTCTACTTTAACGCCCCGACTTTCACCAAGGTGGCGATCATTAAACATACGCAATCACTATGACGATTTTTTTGTATTTATGTGGCAACCTTAATTTAGAATTAAAATGGCGACTTGTAACAACATGTAAGTACAGCATTCCATTATTAATTTATTCATTTTGGGTTGCCAATTAAGTAGTTTTAATAATTAAGTGTCTTCAAATTCCTTAACTGGTGCGTTTATCGCTAATTTGTTCACTTTAGTTGGTTGATTTCTACTTCAACCCGCCCACTCTCGCCAATGGGGCGATAACTATACATATTCAATTACCATGACGACTATTTGTATTTATGTGGCATCCGTAATTTAAAAATGGCAGTTTGCAACAACATATAAGTACAGCATTACTTATTGGTTTATTTATTTATTTGGATTGCCAGTTAATGTAGTTTTAATAATTAAGAATCTTCAAATTCCGTAACTGGTGCGTTTATCGCTAATGTCTTCACTTTCGTTTTCATCCAGTTACTTTGTGAGCGTTGAAACGTGAACATAATTCCTAGAGACCCATAACTTCAAATCTCGCCCAAGTGCGGTGATTTTTTAGGTTGGCGAGAATGGGGGGGGGGGGGTGTTAAAATAGGAATCAACTCTTTCTTGTTTCATAAAACACGTATATGCAGTTGAAATCTATATTAAAATCGCCTGCTAACACTATTTTAAAATCTTCGCCAGTAGCACTGTTTTACAGTTTTCACCAGGCATATTCTAACTATAATTTCCCAGTTTCTAGTCAAACTCGGAAGATATCGTCAAATATCTACCAAAAAATAGCTTCATTTGGTTTTGAAGCTATTTTTTGGCAGCAAACATGGTTATCAATTATCAAAAATCGCAAACCTTTGTGCGACTTTCAAGATTTTACTCGTAATCTCCCCCCCCCCCCAACCTTCGTATTATATGGCAAACACATTTCAAAAGATCTTCACCGTGACAGTTCATGCCTACGAAACCTCTCTAGAAATCATGTCTACAATGTGACGTAGACAAACATCTGGGACTGAACGAAATATCACCCTAGTGCTAATAAATGTTCACTGTATATTAATTTTATTTGGGTTTGCATGTTTTCATCAAAGGAGCATTTCCCAGTACTTGAGACATAATGTAGAGTCCGTAACATGCACATATATCCCCATAATTTGTAGAAATTTGAAACTACTGTAACATTTTTCTATGCTAATTGTGTATAATGTGTAATAATTAGCATAGAAAATTTTAGATTAGTTTCAAATTTGTACAAATTATGGGGATATATAACCGCATTGTGTCTCAACTAATGTGAATACCCCAAAATGCGCATATAATAAATTTTAACCACCAGAAAACGCACCATAATTTTTTTACTTAAAATTAAATTTAAGATTGCATGCGCAATGCCATAAGAATGAGTTTAAAAGTGCTATCACGTTATACGCTACTCTCCATTGAGTGGCTAGCTACATATTGCAAGTGGTACGGCTTTGCTTCGGTGCAGCTTCTTTTTTCAGCTCTTGAAATTTGTAAAAATGTGCTCAAAGGAAAGTTTCATCCGAAGATAGTTTTTCAAAACTAAAAATATCAGTCATCTTTGTGTTTAAAGTAGCACAAGATTTACGAATTAGTAAACGCGTGAAATGTCTCATATTTTTTAACCATAGTTTTTTTTTTTTTTTTTTTTTTTTTTTTTTTTTAAATCAAAGATGGGCCGAATTATTCTGCGCTAGCGCAAGTTTCGTTATACTGTACTTGAAGCTTAATGAGTTTTTAAATTCAAACAATGTACAATGCAGTTTGGTTTTACATTTGTGCATGCTGATTTAAAATTCACGGGGCAAAGTTCAAAAAGTGAAAGTAGGTGAAGCTTTGCATGATGAAATCATCTCAAAAAATGAAGCAAATTAATACACAAAATTACAAATAAGTTAACAAATATTCAGAAATTGAATAAATAGTGAAATTGTTTGTAATAGTAAGTACTTTGTAAGAATTATTTCTTACATACCTGTGTGCTGTCGGAAATAAAAAGTACCATGTGGTTTCAACACGATGGGGCTCCACCCATACCTGCAAAAATGTATAATCTCAGCATTTCCATTTTTCCACCTATTTTTTTCAGTGTGACGTCGTAAATGATTGGTTGCTGAGGTAATTGCGCCTTTTATTGAGGAAATATGTGGAGCATTATCGTTCTGAAACCAAGTGGAACTTTTAATTTTCGACCCCACATTGCAGTACGAACATTGTTCCTTTATCTGTGTTTTATATGCGCTTAGAGTTTAGCCCGTGAATTTGGAGACACCCTGTTCGTTTGGGATGATTTACCTTAACACTCTTAGGTAAGTTCATAAAACTATTTTTTCGGTCATTAAAAATCTTTTTTGTAAAAAGTTAAGAAAAATCACGTATAAGATTGAATTATTTTACGAAGTTATTAGCACTAGGGTGTTATTTTGTTCAGTCCCAGGTTTGTGTCTATGTGACTTCATAGACATGATTGTAGACAGGTTTTGCAGACATGAACTGTCACGGTGAAGATCTGTTCAAATGTGTTTGCCAGATAACGCAGAGGTGGGGGATATTAAAATCTTCTAAGTCGCACAGCGTTTGCAATTTTTGATAATTGATCGCAAAGTTTGCTTCCAAAAAATAACTTCAAAAATCAAACCAAGCTTGACCTTCCGAATTTGGCTAGGAACTAGGGAAGTACAGTTAAAATATGCCTGGCGAAGATTGTTAAATAGTGTTAGTAGGCGATTTTAATATAGATTTCAATTCCAAATATGCGTTTTATGGAACAAGAAAGACAAACACGGCACATTCATGGACTATGATTCCCATTCCATACAGTATTTAAATTGGTGAAATATAGTTGGAAAATACTTGGCGAAGATTGTAAAACTGTTTCAGTAGGCGTTTTTAAGATAGATTTCAATTTCAAAGATGAGTTTTATGTAACAAGAAAGAGTTGATTCCTATTTTAACGCTCCACTCTTGCCAAACTAAAAAGTCGCCGCACTTTGGCGAGCTTTGCAGTCATGGGTCTCTAGGAGTTATGCAGAAGTTGCAACGCTCCCAAAAAAACTAGATGTAAACTAAATTAGCGATAAACACACCAATTAAAGAATTTGAAGACACTTAATTCTTAAAAAAAAGTAATTGGTAGCCCGAAATAAATAAATAATGGAATGCTGTACTTACACGTTGTTCCAAATCTCCATTTGAATTCTAAATTAAGGTTGCCATATGCATACAAAAAATCGTCATGGTAACTGCATATGTTTAATGATCGTCACCTTGGCGAGAGTCGGGGCGTTAAAGTAGAATTCAACCCAAGAAAGACAAACACTCATGGATTATGATGCACATTCGAAACAATATTTAAAGCGGTGAAGTATAGTCGTAATATACTTGGCAAAGATTGTTTTTTTGCCAGGAGAGCACAGCTCGCGTCGCTGAATGTGTCGCTTAAGAGCTACATTTACGCTCCTTCCCGGAATTTCCCGCCACAATTTGGAACCTCATCAGTAGGTGTGTGGGGGGGGGGCTTCTGAATATTGGCACCCCTCGGAAACTGCTAGCGACCGCCGAGAAGACTTTCGGAACCACGGATTTAACGTGCACGTACACCACATGTATACAGTGGTCTTTAGTGGTACGCCGGTATCGAACCCGCGATCTTCCGGTTACGAGTTCAACGCCTTAACCACTGGGCTACCACGGCCCTACTTGGCGAAGATTGTAAAATAGTTTTAGTAAGCGATTTTAAGATCGATTTCAATTCCAAAGATGTGTTTTATGGAACAAGGGAGAAAAAAACTTCACGCTCATTAATAATGATACACTGTAGGGAAAGAGAATAGTGAAGACGATATATTATGATACGCTTTCAATGAAAAGCACTTTAGTGCGTACTTAAAATCTAAAAGTGTTTTAGGTTTTCTAACTTTTTTATATTTTGCTCTTGGGTGCGTGTAAAGATTAGTGCGCACTTTCTTAACATTACCATAAACGTCACACTAGTCCTCGTACTGCTACGCACAGCGAGGAGCGCTACTTTCTAGAGATGGCCAATGATTCGATGAGTCGAATCAGTGATTCGAATCTTGGTACTGAGTGGCTCAGTCTTTACACTCACTCTCTACTGATTCGAATCTCAAGCCCTCAAGGGAAATACATTCCAAGTGCGAAGGGAAGAAAAACTTATTTTCCCTTTGCCGTTCCCAGAGATTTTCCCTTACTCTTTCAACTCTTTTCGACTCTTTACGACTCTTTTCGACTCTTTACGACTCTTTTCGACTCTGAGTCGATAGATGATTTGAAACAGTAAATGAGTGGGTGTGGGTGAGTTGGTCACTGAGTTGGTGCAGCAACGAATCTTTACTGATTCAGTCAGAGCCCGACTATGACAGCCAGAGGCCCTAGGCCTAGTACTTTTGCGGGGCCCCTGTGCAGTCATTTCTTGTTGGTCATACCACTTAATTGTACGATACCACTGTTTCTTCGCAATTTCCCCCCGACCAAGCTACGGGGTCCTTACAAGTTTTTCCATACAAGTCTACACAATTCACACTGGAGATTAGCGCGTGGCACTCAGGTGCTCCGTTATAGCCCCCCTTTTCCGTTCGGTTCGGTTCTTCGCAATTTCATGCATAAGGGGGGGGGAGGTGCTTTAGCATCAAACTCTCTCCTGTACAAAAAGTTTTAACTTTAAGTTCACAAATTTTTAGCTTTTAATGTAGAAGTTATGCTTCAGAATAACGTCACGTCAATGAATACTTCATGGTGGGATTATTGGGATCTTTACATGGCGTTTGTTTTATTCCTGACAACCCTTAACAAACCCTTTTGCTCAGCGGCATGTATTTTTTAAGTGCATCTCTGTATCTATTTATATTACTGTTGAAAATTTAGCATAACTCATTTCTTTTAGGATAAGAACGTAAGCTATTTTAATAATTTGGGGGGCCTTCTAAAACTTGGGGGCCCTAGGCCTTGGCCTAGTTGGCCTGTGCGGTAATCAGGGCCTGGATTCAGTGTTTCGCTCTGTTTCGGTGATTGTATACTATCGTTGAGATTCGTTAGTTTTTCGAATCTTCTATCGACTCGAAGTCGAGTCGAACAGTAATAAGCAAAATAACGTAAGCAAAATAACGTTCGAAAGGTTGTAGTAAGCAAAATAACGTTCGGCTCCTTCGATCGAGTCGAAAGGAGCCGAAAAGAGTTGAAAGGATGTTTCATTTAATTGGGGGGGTTTTTTCGAATCTTCTATCGACTCAGAGTCGAAAGGAGTCGAAAAGAGTTGAAAGGATGTTTCATTTAATTGAAGTTTTTTTTTCGAATCTTTGGTGTTTCATTTCTTGGTTGGTGGTCGGATTTAAAGTTTTATCTGTCTGTGGGTGTGGAGTGGGTCGAACATCGTTAGCTTTTGGCGGGGGGCATAGGCGTTACTTCCTAAGGGCAAGACGGGTCAATCTCCCCCCCGAAAAAAAAATTAAGAAAATCCCTCCTTCCAACTTGTCTGGCTGATTTAATATTTGTTTAAAATTTAATGAAACATCCCTTTTCTACTTTTAACATCAATATATGTCCCCCTGCCCCCACCCTCAAAAAAAAAAAAAAAAAAAAAAAAAAAAAAAAACGGAACGTTAAGTTTACATGGTGGCGGATTTTCATAAAGTTAGGATTGTGCTTGCCACTTTTAATGAAGGATACAGGGGCAGTATTAAGCGCTCTCACAAAAGGACTTTGTAGTAAGCAAAATAACATTTCGCTTTATTGCAGCAGATTTCGTTTTTTTTTTTTTTTTTTACCTTGTTTTTCGTTTAAGGGGAATGATTTTATTTTCTTTCGTAATTCAGAGAAATACAAAATAGGGTCTAAAGCAGTGGCGTAGTTAGTGTTATTGACAGTGGCGTAGCCAGGATTTTATTTCGGGGTGGGCTGGGTATCAAATTTAAAGATAAAGTTCAATTGTAAGCTAAGTAAAGGGTCCCATTTTTTTTGGGGGGAGGGCAGCAGCCCCTCAGTAGGACTGGGCCAAAAATAGACATATCGGTTTTGTTTCAACATCAAATATCCGATATTCCCATTTTCATTTCAGTGAAATCTCGAATTGGATAAAGGGCAAAAATACAGGCCGGCCAGGGGCGTAGCCAGAAATTTTTCATGGGGGTGGGGGTTATGACTACTGCAACTCATATATATGTATACGTGTGTATGATAATGTAGTGAAGAATATACATTTTGTATGGCAAAAAATTCCTCATGGGGAGTTATGACCCCCCTAACCCCCCCTTGCTACGCCTCTGAGGCCGGCGATAAGAAAATCCTGAGATCAATACCAGCTTGTGATGCTTTTGCTACTGCTTTCTCTCGGAAAGCTTCTTCTTCTCTCATCGCAGAAAAAACAGCTCCATGGTTTATTAGTCTAATTACCATAATTAATTAACGTATATCTCGGAACCTATCCACCGGAGCGCGTTTTTATTGATTCTCGACCCCCCCTAGACTTAACACCTCACCGATACTTAAAATTTCGAATGCTTTGACACCAAACTTAACCTTTTAATCTTACAGGCCCAGGGGGTCATACGAAGCTCCCCTATATTTTCAATTTGGGCATTTTAAACACTAGCCTCCTCCGACGGCATCTCCAAAGTCTGGAAACCATCCCAGAGCCAAGTTCTACATGTTTGCAGTCCTTTTAAGCCTCAATCATGGTTAATTAGTCTAATTACCATAATTAATTAACGTATATCTCGGAAACTATCCATCGGAGCGTGTTTCTATTGATTCTCGACCCCCCCCTAGACGTACACGCCCATTGATACATAAAATTTCGAATACTTTGACACCAAACTTAACCTTTTAATCTTACAGGCCCAGGGGATCATACGAAGCTCCCCTATATTTTCAATTTGGGCATTTTAAACACTAGCCTCCTCCGGCGGCAACTCCAAAGTCTGGAAACCATCCCAGAGCCAATTTCTACATGTTTGCAGTCCTTTTAAGCCTCAATCATGGTTAATTAGTCTAATTACCATAATTAATTAACGTATATCTCGGAAACTATCCATCGGAGCGTGTTTCTATTGATTCTCGACCCCCCTAGACGTACACCCCCATCGATACATAAAATTTCGAATACTTTGACACCAAACTTAACCTTTTAATCTTACAGGCCCAGGGGGTCATACGAAGCTCCCCTGTATTTTCATTTCGGGCAGTTTAAACACTAGTTTTACTGGAGCAAGGAGAGAGAGATGCTAACTGCCCGAGAACTCAGCGGAGAAGAAACCCGATGAATGGGTGAAGGGTGTTTAAATAGTACGGCTTTCGGCGCAGAGAGAGGGAAAATTTCTTTAGTTGTTTTATTGATTCAAGATTCGAATCATCGAAGTAGTGAGTGAGTCGAGATTCGAATCAGTAAAGTGAGTCGAACCGCCCATCTCTACTACTTTCATAATTGTTCTGCGTGGGTTCTTACTCTGCGTACCTTACTTTAATTCTTAATTCTTTAGTTAAAGAAAACTGTTAAAAAATTGTGGTGAAGAAACTTTAAAGTAAAGAGCCTAAAAGTTTGCTGCTATGAAACTATGGCTTGAAATAATATTGCTATACACATGTAATTTGACGAAAATAATATGCGGTTCTACATATATCGAAAAATATCATTAGATATGCACTTTAAATTTCCATTATAAGAAGTAGGATTAGGAAAGTTTTGCTAAAGAAAATGTTATTCTTTGAGAATTTCTTCTGATGAAATAACAAGAATTCGAATCAGTATTAAAACGAGGAAAACTTATTAAAAAAAATTCTGACTGAAATTTGCGCGAAGTAAAATTATATAATTGAAATGTAGCGTCTTGAAGGACAGACTTTTACATCAGCTACGTTAAATTAAACCAACTTCAGAACTTCTAATAGTTCTGGTTCTATTGTTGCATTTATCAGTTACGGAAAAAATATGATTTGCATAGAACAAATAATATTATTAGCCAATTTTCCTGCCTTATTTTGAACATGTTTTTTCAATGGACATTTCTCACTTATCGTTAATAGATAAATGATGAAAGCATGCTACTATCCTTTTGGGACTCCCTGTAAATGAACGTAGAATTACTTATTTATTGTTCCATTAGTTGCAAGGTGTCCGATGGAAAATGATGAATATAAGAAACATTTTTAATTTAACGTACTTGCGGAATGTTTGTTAACAAGGTATATTGTGCATTAATCCATACTATTGCAGTAAATCTTCTGATAAACAGCCTGTAATTTAAATCCTTCATTAATCAGGAGAAGAAAATAATTAATGTAGTTCATCATATGAAAAATGTCAAACTGTGTAATTTCATGGAGCTATTTCGAATCGTACAAATTTCAAATTTATTTTTATGTATGGTGTAAATTTTTTAGCTGAGATTATCAATTTGACTCATTTGTCTCGTTTTCGACTGCCGTAGGAGAAATCAGCACAATTACTCGCTTGGTTAGTTCATTAAGTTTTCTAACTGAGTAACATTATAATTTATTACGCCGTTGAATTGTCTTTTTCCTTTTATACATAGAATTGGCATTACTAATAACATTTACTCTTTTTCCTTGAAATTACCACCACAATTTTTACACACTTCTATTTTTGATTAAAAAATTTGAGTTGAATGAGTTGAAAGAATGGAAACCTAGGGAAGAAACACACAATGAGTTCTGAATGGTTGGCAAATATGGACCGGTGAGGAGAAACGCTATCTTGTGTTAGAAAGAACGGAAGCTAAGCAGTATAAAACCAAACCTCGTATGAGGTTGTATCGATGTGATTTTCAAAAAGTTTTGTGATAAAGTAATAAATAAAAAAAAATTGTACCGTAATCATTTTTAAAAAATCACTATATCATCTATGAAAATAAAATCCCACATTGAAGTTAGAAAAGGTATTGATATTATATTTATGTGATGCATTTTCATAGTTCGATCGTTGAAACTCACTACTTTGGTAATTTAGAGTTGAGAACTAACATATCCATAACCTGATTATACAAGAATCTGAATAAAATTAGTGCACGGAAAGTAATTTGTAGCATGCTTTAAAGATATGCATTGATATAGCTGAATTAATAAAAAGAATATTCTACATAATAAAATACATTATTTTTTTCTCTATCTCGAAAACATTAATTATAGTTGTGCGTAAAAAAAAAGAAAGTAGCTTTTTTTAGATGACTTTAAAGATACAAATCTAAAATTAAAGGTTTTAACAAAGTCTCAGTATCATTTCATACAAATTTTCATCGCCTTTACACTATGCGCCATGTACCTTTTTTTTTTCTTTTTTTTTATGATTTAACTGTATTTGAATTTACAGAAAAAATGGAAATTATCTACCATATTGAAATTGCATTTGCAGACAGAAAAAAGGGTCTCACCGGATTCCCGTAAGTATTATTACTATTTTTTTTAATTTAAGAAACCTGAGAGGTAGAGCTGCTCACCTAAGTAATTCACCAGAAGGCAATTAACAATACAGTGTACACTGCAGTCAATCGGATATCCGCAATAAAAAAAAAATTCTAGTTTCCGACTAAAATATGCATTAAAAAATAAATATAAGAGAATCATGGAAATAATTTTTATTTTTTAAAAATGTATACAACAACATTATCTTTTGAGCAAATAAGCATGAATTCATACCGCGTGGATTCAGTACGCTGAACAAATTTTTGCCCGAATATTTTATTGCTTCCAACTTTTATTTCTGAATGAAAATAAATACAACATTATTCAAAAATGATAGTATTAGATTTAAATAAAGTAGAATCAAGCTAATATTGCTTTCCTTTGCTTTATGAGTGCTACAGAATGAACATTTAAAATTTTCAAATTTGTACTTTTTTCATGATTAACAGTTAATATAATTCTTTTCCGTCACCCTTTAAATCAAATTCATGGCCATAAAATTATAGAACAGTGATAAAATATTGGTTAGGGCGTCGAAAAATGGAAATTATCTACCATATTGAAATTGTATTTGCAGACAGAAAAAAGGGTCTCACCGGATTCCCGTAAGTATTATTACTATTTTTTTTTTTTTAATTTAAGAAACCTGAGAGGTAGAGCTGATCACCTAAGTAATTCACCAGAAGGCAATTAACAATACAGTGTACACTGCAGTCAATCGGATATCCGCAAAAAAACGGCGATGGGTGTTGGGAAAATGTGTATTCGCATTCATTTTCTTATTTTACGCAAGAATCAGCAGAAATGATTTCAAGGCCCGATTTTTTTTACCATGATGGTGTCCATTATTTTGTACCAACTACTTTTAAAATTGCTATTAGTTAACTTGTAATGGTAACAGGTATTATTAAATTTATAGATTTTACATAAAGTGTAATTCTATTTAAAATAAGAAAATAAATGCACATTTAATTTATTAAAATAAGATTACGTGAGTATTTTCTTGTGGATTAATTTAGATAATCAGGCAGTTTACTTTGATCTTAGTTCGGTTTAGGAGAAATAAGTCCCTTAGTGTTTGAAAGATAATTTTTTAAGGAATTTTGAGACTACTGAAGAGTTTTGGGGGCCGTAAAAAATCTCATGTCCCAAATGCTTCACCGTAAATCAGTCCTTGTTCCATAGGCTATAGCCTACTGAGCCTAACCAATAACGAAGGGTTTATTTATGTAGATATTCTTACTTTCTTTTCGAAATTTGCCACTTAAACGCTGAGTTTTGCGAGGACTTGAATTTGCAGACAAAAAGTCGAAATACACACAATAGATGGCGACACCATATAATTTTTTTCGTACACCCTTTATAAATTTGTCATTTTCTAAAAGAAGTAATTATATTCCTCATTGCATGAAAACGGAAATTCCATTTTGGAGTAGTGGAATGCTTGTAGGATCTGTAAAGCCTAAATATAATAGCTGTTAATAAAGCAAATTATAAATATTCAATGAAATCATAAATTTTTTCTTGTTAATTAAACTACAGTAAGCGGGAAAGACGTTAATTTATTACTATAATAGTACATTAATTTTCTTTGTCTCTAAAAATTTCACTTTCAACAGTAACAAGAGTTTAACATATGTTAATTTTGATGTTTAATTAAGTACCGCAGAGATTTTTTTATTTTTCTTTCTTTCTTTCTTTTATTTATTTATTTATTTTGTTTTTTTGGGTGAGGGGGGTGTATAGGTGTACCCATTAGAGATGAGACGGGCTCAGCCCGAGCCCGGGCTCGGGCCCAGTAATTCATGATTGCGTTCGGACTCGGGCTCGTGAAAAATGTCTCCTTTATTGAGCATACTCCTTGAAGCAGATTTTAAAACGCGATTCATCGGTAAAATAAACGTACTGATATGATGTTAGGACTTGCAACAAAATAATTGATGGGTACATAATTTACTAAATGGTGTGTTGTGCTATTTCATTTGAGTGTGCGTGTTAAAATGCTGTTAATTCAAAATTTTGGCCTCATTATTTACTGATTTTTCTTAGTTAATTGCTCGCATTGTATATATTCACATCGTATCATAAAATATTTTTTAAAAGTAATTTTGTTTCTATCAACTAAATTCTTTTATGCAAATTTCTTAAATTTTATTATGCAAAATCTCTTTTCTGGACGTGTTTTAAATATAACATTTTTCAATGTCACTATATGAGATTCGTAACTTGTATTTTTCTGTATCTAATATGTCTAAGTGCATACGAATGTTTAACACTGGTGTGACTACTCAACGGATTTTTTATTTAAAATTGGAACATTATTGTTATTATTTGATAAACATGGATATAAAGAATTAGAAAGTGCATTAAGAGTTTGCAACTATATTTGTCTTTAATTTGGACAAACAGCAAAATTTATCGTATTCTATTCAATGAAGTAACTGGATTTTATTTATCTTTAGCTGAAATTTCGGGCTCGGGCTCGGATTAAAAGTCCTCGGGCTCGGGCTTCAAAAAATGAGCCCGAACTCATCTCTAGTACCCATGGACAAGTATGTACCCAGGGAGTGGTCCAGGGGGCCGGACCCTTCCCCGAAATTTTGGTTTTTGTTAACAAAATAATAATGATGAAGTCTTTTTGTGAAAAATTCTGCCTTTTCCACTGTTTGGGCATCCCCCCCCCCCCACGCTAACCGAATTTTTTTTCTGGGTAAGTCCCTGCCCTGAAATTCCCTAAAGTAATTACTGCAGATAATAGTGATATAGTTGAACTCAACTGCAACGTAATTAAAAAGACCCAATAATTAATTTCGCTATAACTGAATAACGTTATAAGCGAACTTCTGTTCTGCCGGCAAAGCATCGAAGGTTATAGAGTATTTTAAAGTTATAAGACAGCTGTCACTGTAAACGATGTCACTATAAAGAAGTTCAACTGAATTTGTAAATTTGTAGCTCTCCCCCTAAACTAAAATCCTGGGTGCACCAATGAAGAGGGGGGGGGGGGACAAAATAGATCAGGACAAAGAGGGATATAGAGATATAACATCTTCCCCTCATCGAAATTTTTGCGTAAATTTATAATGAGCTCTAAGAATTTTATTTATTTATTTTTTAACGTCGTAGCATATTTCAATATTATTTTGTTTGAAAACTCACCGTGCGAAATAACCAGTTGAACTAACTCAACTACCCGAGTTGTCTCTTTTACGGAAGAACGGAAGTCAAAGAAGATACGTGAAATAAGAAATTTCTTCAGGATCATAAACTCGGTCACAAACATTTTCGAGGTTACACAGTTTAATATTTTTCACGAGACTGAAGCATACAGGGTTTACCATTGAGTATTTAAGAGATAAACTAAAATAGTATTCGTACTATTCCTACAGGTAACAGAAACTATTAGTAGACTTGTTACGGTAATATGGATTCAAGCAAAATATAACATATTAATAAATATTTCCTAAAATTAAAAGTGCTTGCTCTATCAATCATTTCTCAACGGGCGCCTTACAGCTAACTAGACGTAAACCTAGTTAATAAATCTCGAAGTAGTTTCAGATGAAGAGGCTACTTCTTCTTTTTTGCTCGTTTTCTGAGAAATTTCGTTAATAAATAAACTATGTTTTTCATCAAATAAATTAGGTAAATAGACTGTACATGAGATCTCAAAGAATTTCGATGAAACGAATATAGTTCAAAATATGTCCGCCAGGTGGCACTTTGAAGGGGAAAAAAATAGCTAATTTAAGTCTGAGTGGCTAATTTGAAATGTGCATACAAGTAATTTCAACATTTATTCAATGGCTTTTGAACATTCGTGAACTAACTTGGGTCATTTTTTAAGCTAATTTCACCGTGAAAAGCACCACCTGCTGGACATTTTTTGAACTATATTTTTTAAAAACTTCTTTCAGCGCATGTGGTCATGTACAGTCCATTTGCGCTAATATGGTGTGGTGTGGTCATGTACAGTCCAGCCATTTACGCTAATATGATAGCAATCATCCAGCCCGTTTCAGCAGCAGAATGCTGAGTATGGGGAAAGTTTAACTTTAACTACCCAGAATTTAAAAGTTTATCTGAAGTAAAAATTGCATAATTTCTCAAAAGAGCTCTCTAGCAGCTGAAAAAATAGTGAATCCTGAATAAAAGACTACTGGTAATTAGTTCGTCGTAAATACGTACTGAAAATGCTTTCTCCCTTTTACCACTTTCCCTTCAACAAAAGTTTATCCTTATAATTTCCTAGTAACACTTATTATTGTTATTGTTATAGTTTTCACAACACACTGAATGGCTTCCAGGAATCATGTTCACAGAAATGCTGAGGAAGAAATGGACGCGATCAAGTGTTTTTGTTGTGCTACATAACTGCCAACTTTTAACAGTTTTATCGGAAGATTAACCACCACTAATTTCACTAAGCTTATTTAACATTCAAATAAATCCAGATATTTATTCTAAAGCAACATTTTGAATATAATGATGAGTAATCATTAAAAAAATAAAAAATAAAAAAAACAACCCGTAAAGCTGACAGCTAGGGTGTTATGGCAAGACTACACGATGGGTATTAGTGATGGATGCGAGACGGAAAACAGGCGTCTCGAGTCTCGCAAAACAGCCTAAAAGCTATGTCTCGTCTCGCAAAATCTCTATATCGTAATGTTAAAAATGTGTGTCTCGTCTCGCGTCCATCCCTAATGGGTATCTGTCTACAGAAGGGGCTGCCTTGGGCGATGAACTTTTCCTGTGGTTCTAACGCATATTCACTTTACAGCTCGAGAAAACCACCCAGAACTCCAGACCATTAGATCGACAGCTGCGTGGTAAATCCAAACGCGCAGCCTTCCCACTTCCAAGCCATCCACCATGTTCGGTGTCTTATCCACTTGGCCATGATCGGGCAAAATATCCTTGATGACTTGACAACTTTGAATTTGTCTGCAAAAAAAAATTATTTGCGCCTATCCATTAATGTAACATCCTGAAAAAGACAGAAAAAAATTACAAATGAAAGAATAAAATACGGAGTTTACTAAATATATATATATTCAATTATCTCCGAAGGTGATTTTTAAATAACAACTCAACTTTATATTAAAACTAGCTGAAGTACCCGTTCTTCGCACGGGAATGAATGGACTTTTTGATATTACGATTTGTGGTGATTACTATTCATTGTAATAAACAGAGACAGCAAAGTGGATATCGCGTTATATTGTGTCCAATAATCATGCATACCGAATTGCAAGGCAATCGTTTGTACGGTGCAGAAGGCCATGCGGCGTAGCGCAATCTAGTGGCGAGTTTTAGCAAAACGGATACGGCGAAAATATTTTTCGCATTCAGATATCGATGTATACGAATTTTCACGACTATCGGCTGGACAGTCCTGAAGTTCATGTGTTGACGCGACATCTAGTGGCAAGTTATAGGAAAATGAATAGCGCCAAACTCTTCCCCGTGTTCAAATATCTATATATACCTATTTTCATAGCGATCATTTGCACAGTCAAGAAATGATACACTGAGGGCCATCTAGTGGTTCAATAAAGTAATGATTTGCTACAGCGCCGTCAAGTGGCGAGTTATAGCAAAATGGATAACGCCAAAATATTCTCATTGTTCAAATAGCTATGTATACTGATTTTCATAGCGACCGTGTTCAACTATCTATGTATACCAATTTTCATAACGATCATTTGCACAGTCAAGAAGTGATACACTGCAGGGCCATCTAGTAGTTAATTAAAGTAATGATTTGCTACAGCGCCGTCAAGTGGCGAGTTATAGCAAAATGGATAACGCAAAAATATTCTCACTGTTCAAATAGCTATGTATACTGATTTTCATAGCGACCGTTTGAATGGTCAAGAATTTGGCCTGCTGCAGCGTCATCTAGTGGCGAGTTAAAATAATAATGCATTGCAGTGTCATCTAGTGGTGAGTAACATCAAAAGGAACGCAGTTAGAATATATTCTTCGTGCTCAAATGTGTAAGAATAAAAAATTTTATTCCGATCAGTCGAACGGTATAGAAGTTGATGCTTTGCAGCGCCATTTAGCGGCAAGTTACAGCAAAATGGATAGTGAAAAATATTCTCCGTGTTCTAATATTCGCGTGTACCAAATTTCATCGAAATCGGTTGGGCGATATTCGCATAGCAAACGGCTAAACGGAATAGAATTCAACGTTGTGCTGCGGCACCAAGTGGCAAGTTAAGGAAAACGGATAGCATAAAAACCTTCTCCAACATAAAAGACTTAGGTGAACCAAATTTCATCGTGCAACGGTGCTCAACGGTGCTGGAGTTTTTCAACCTCATAAACACATACTAACATTCATTTTTATCTATAACCAGTGTTATTATATATACCAGTCTCAAATAAAATCCAGTTTCAAATCTAAGCCTCGCCAAAGTGCCAACATACGCCATTTTGCAAGAGTTTTTTCAGGGAATCATTCGAAGCATTGACTTAGCAGCAATCAATATGGAAAATGGTTCGACCGCCAAAGAGTAGCACGCATTTATTTGAAAATTGGAATCCCTTAATACAGCCGATTTTTTTTTTAATTATCAACTATAATGTGTTTTATTCATCGTTACTCCGATGTACTAAATGAGGAGATTTCAATTTTCTGAAATTTGGCGGAATTCCCCCAACTTAAATCAATGTACTCAATTGGCGAGAATTCTGAAGTTAGATCGCTTGAAATCCCTTAATAACTGCATTCTTTCTTCACGGATCATTAAAATTTAACGCTGTATTCTAATAAAACCTTTGCACTTGTTTTCAAAAATCTATTTCCTTAAGCTCTAAATAAATTGCGCCAAGCCGAAAACTGTGCAAACCGCTAGACCGCACTTACTCAAAATCCATATTTCAGCCATTTTATTTTTTCGCCAAACTAAAAAAAATTACACATTAGCCTCGGAAATCTTCAATTCTTATTGTTTTGCATATAAAACATTTCATTCCTGCTCTGATTTCTCATGCACACGATATTATAATTTAAAAAAATATAACCTTACGAATATAAACTAACAAAAAAATCATTATTATTCTTTTATTTTTACTTTGAGAATTTAAAACATTTTATTCGGCAAAATCGCCACACATGGCAACCACGATCCTTATTTCACACTTTTTTCACTACAGGGGTTACAATCACGGAAAAATTTTTGCGTGAAGAGCATAAAAAATCTCTTAAATTCCGGGAACGGGTGGACTTTCAAAGTTTTAAAGTGGACTACGATTTATTCTATATTATTTTAGATATCTGTGCTAAATTTCAGGACGATAGGTCCATTTTTGTGGATTTGTATACGAATCAAATCCACAAACAAACAAACAAACAAACAAACAAACAGAATTTCATTTTTTATTTATAAGAAGATATTTCTTGCTAAACACTCACAATTAAATGACACCGTAAAAATAAAAGCAAGATATGTGAAACGGGACAGTTCAGATTTCTCGGGATTTTCAACCAAACTTCTGTATTTAAATATTTATCTTTAGAATTAGATTGAGGGTGGAAGAGTTTATAAGCAGTCGTATATAATTGCTTTTAAAAAATTTCTTATGCAGACCTATAACAGTTATTATAACTATTTTGGCACGATCAATTGAATAGCGAGGTGTTAGAAGAAACCCTAAAGGCAGTCTATAAAGAAAATGTAGGTGGATAAAATCTACTGAAAAAATTGTGCAGCTTTAACCCTGCCACATTCTCACCCAATTCTCACCATTCTTTAACCCAATAAGCCACATTCTCATTTGCAGTAGTAAAAAGAAAAATTTTTAGTTTTTGTCTAAAATATGCATTTAAAATAAATATGACCATTAAGAAAATAATTCTTAGTTTTTAAAAATGTATGGTCACATTATTTTTCAGTAATCAAGTATGAATTCTAGCGTGTGCATTCAGTTCGCTAAACAAATATTTGCCCGAATTTTTGATAGATTCTAATTTTTATTGAAAAATGAAAGTAAATACATATCTATTAAAAAATAGAAGTATTAGGACTAAATAAAGAAAAGTTATGCTATATTACTTTCTTTTGTTTTATTAGCGCTGTAGGGTGGATATTCTAATATTTCGAATTTGAAGTTTTTACATGATTTTTCTTGAAAACAACAAGTTGAAATTTTTAAAAAATATTTTCCTTCGGATAAGTAACCCTGAACGAAGTTAACTTTTTATTTTCAGTCTTTAAAAAATCGTGCATACAAGGCTTAAAATTTCTACATGTGGTTCATTCCGAGATTAAAAAAAAATAATAATAAAAGAGATGCCTCATAGTAGCTAAGAAAAGCTGTGGTAGTCGGATGCTCCAACAGTGTGGGGGGGGGGACAATCGTAGTGATTTCTTTTTTTTTATATATATATATATATGGTTGAAAACTACCTCCGTAGAAATAGTTATCGCGGTGAAACTATAGTTTAAAAAATACTAAAAAGCACGCTTTAGTGATAAATACAACTAACTAAAAAGTGAAAAATAATTCTTAATATAGAAATAAATTAATGAACGAAAAATAGTATTATTGTGAAAAAAGTGTGGGGGCGCTTTGTGCTAAATTTTTTGAATCATTTTTGTTCTAATCATACTGATCGAATATTCTCAAGAACATGGAGCACCAGAGTACAAATACAAATGCTTCCTTTTGATCTAGCGTGATGAATTGTAGAAAGTAAAATGTTTCTGCACATTTATTTGGCGCATGTGCAGAATAATCACGCTGTGGCCAATCCTGGTTTACAAAGAGGAGGTGGGGAGCAACAACAAATACAGTCTAACTCCGTTATAGTGAATTCGTTTATAGTGACAACTGACAATTATATACTCTTTTACCGTGATAATGTCAAAATATTCTGTGACATTCAAGCGCTCTCACATGCGACAGAAACAAATAGTGCGTACAGTCCCAGTCTCTTCAATGACGTTATAATTGAGATTTACTGTACATTTGATTGTATAATGTATACATAGGTATATATTTCCGAACTTTCTTCTTCTTCTTTTATTAGTTTAATTATTATTTTGTAAAAGCTCTCTTGCCAACTTTAATACTAATAATATCATTGAATGTACTTTCATTCAATGATAATGCTCTATTTTTGGGGCATTTTCAATTTTATTTCTTTACCCTTGAGGGTCTGCGGTCAACCCCTTTAGCCCCTGCTCTGGGAATGTGTATGTCAATGTTGCTGATGGCCTTTGGTTCCACCAAAGTTTTTTTTTTTTTTTATGAACATTGCATTCGCTCCAAAAGTAACTAAAAAGGCGCTAAATTTAGCAACAATCCCTTAAATCAGCAATTCTGGCGTTTGTAGGTATTTAACTGTCACACTGACGGGAAATTGTATATTTAGTATTGTACTGAAAATGATAGGACCCACCCCCGACAACTCCACAATGAAGAGCGATTAACCGAAAAACTATAAGATTGACCCTCAAATTTATAATCCTCCAGGGAGTTGGCGTTGGGTTGGTAAAATCTTTATATCCCAGTTCATACTTATTCACAATTTAATTCGCTTTTTTTTTTTTCATTGTTCTTGTTAAACATCTTATTTTTCACACAAGGACAGACAAATTTTTCAGGTAAAGCAATTACAAGATAAAGGCAGGTTAGTAAGTAAACAATTTGCTTAGAGATCCCGGAAAACAGTTTACTTCAAAATTCGTGATTCTAACTCTATATACCATGGTAACAAAAAACAAAAATGTGTGTTCTTCGTTTAAATATGCTAGTAGTATTTTTTTTTTTTTTTTTTTTTACTCCAGACTTTGCTCTTTTGTGATGAATTCCGATATGAGCGTAAAGACTTTAGTTTTGAGGGAGTTCCACTGTACTTAAATTGACACTCCCCCCCTCCGAAAATAAAAAAAATTTACTGACCATCTTTACTCAAAGAGAAAAACAAAAGCCATTTTTCTTTTTGACTTATTACCCTTAGATTTAAATTCTTTTGAATATGATCACATTATAAATGAACTTAGATTAGGCAGTAATATTAAGGATTATAAATTTTATAACTATTCTAAATATGGTAAAAGAAATCAATTACAAAGTTTTTCTTTTTTAATGCTTGATTAGATTTCTTATTTAAAATCCAAATTTCTAACAATATACATGAAAGAAAGAAGCATTAAATTATTTAAAAATATACTTATTAACAGAGCATTAAACTCCGACTGACTGACTGACTGATGATAGGTTCTTGTAGGAGTGCCCTGGGCACTAGGCCTTTAACTCCAGTATGTAAGATCTTTTCAGTCGGGTATTTTCAGTCTTGTAATGAGTCCCCAAACAGGACGTGTTGAGATTAAACTCCGTGAGAGTTAGTTTTCACCGATATTAAAAAATATACTTTCAAATTCTGGTAATTAAAAAATAAATAAATAAAAAGAACTTAATCTGCCGATTTTTAATGTTGTTAATTTCACCAAAATGTGTCACGTCAGATTTCTGTTACCCTTTCTCACAGGACCCGATTTAGTAAATACTTGACTATGCCCCACCCCCTAACATTGATGGAGGCAGCGTGAAAATTCCAATGGTAAATTACTGTCTGGCTGTGTCCTGCTGTCGAAAGTCTGCACCTTTTTTTATCCAAAGTGGCAGTCGTCTATTTTTTTATGATGAATTTAACAAACAAATTCAAACTGTACATAAAATACCTAAGAATTTACAACTTTTTTCAACCCCTGTTTATAAATGCCATATTATGTCATCGAGCAGACTGGCAACTTGTTTAAAATATTGTTTGAAAAAAATTGAAAGGGTATATAAGAATCGGCTATTAAAAAGGATAAAATTAAGAAAATTTTAATTGTGTTTTCTTTTGGGGAACATTCGGGGGGCCAAGGCCCTGGCCTACTGGAAAATCGGGACTTGCTCCCCCTCACTGTCACACTCAGTGGCGTAGCCAGAAATTTTTCATGGGGGGGGGTTACGACTACTCCAGCTCACATATATGTATACGTGTGTGTGATAAAAGAGTGAAGAATATGCATTTTGTAGAGCAAAAAAAATCCTTTTCTGGGTGGGGGAGTTCTGACCCCCTTATCCCCCCCTTGGCTACGCCACTGGTCACACTTTCACTAACCCTTCACCAGCAGTTTCATGGCGAGTGTTAAAACGGCTATGGGGATTCTTAAATTAGATTTTTGTGGTTTGTTCACGTGCCCCTGCCTGTGCCTATATGGATTCACGAATTCCACTGCTCTGGACTAAAATTCTGGGGTGCGCCCCTGAAAACTGATAACACAAGCATCGACGACAAACAATCCAGAGCAACCAGTAGAGACAGTAGCGGATCCAGGGGAGGGGCTAGGGGGCTTCAGCCCCCCCAAAAGAGATTGCTAAAGGGTAACATCCTGCTTCATTATACACTTTAAGTAGATAAAAGGATCTTTTTTTATAGCTTAGCCCCTCCCAAAAAGTTTTACATTGCTTTAGACTAAAATTTTACTTTATTGTACATTTTCTTTGGGTGAAATAAGCTTTTTTTGAAAATTTAGCCCCTCCCAAAAATAAATTTCTGGATCCGCTATTGAGTAGAGATCACCCCCCCCCCCCAGACACGAACTGGTGTTCAAAGGACACCACTCGTTTAGTCATTAACCCTTTGAGGCGCAACCCTTTCCCAATGCTGAAAAAAGGGCAGCCGTTTTTTCGTCAAAAAAAGGGGTCTCTAGATCTGTGGCACGCGATGAACGTTTCGACCGTCCGCCATCTTGCTGGTAGTTAAGTCGAGTGATGGCAACGGCTGCCCTTTTTCCAGCATTGGGCAATTTATCCAGCTGTTCTCGCATTCTTCCTTTTTTTCAGCAGATGCCAGTGCTGTTAAAAATAATCGTGACAGTTTTTTTTACGGGAAATGACGTGCTGAGAAGTAAAGGATTCTCGTGGAGCTCTGTCACCCGCAACTATTTTTATAGAAATCAAACATTATTCTTCGTGACTGGAAAACAGTCAAAACGTCAGAGTTTGGTGTTCCCAGAGCGGAAACACTGCGCCTTAAAGGGTTAAGCTAAGATAAAGGGAAACGCTGTTGTAAAAATACAATGTGGCGCACAGTGGCAAAACCTGTTTGACAGTGGCGGATCCAGAAATTTTTTTTGGGAGAGGCTAAATTTTTTAAAAAGCTTATTTCACCGAATTAAAATGTACTATAAATCAAAATTTTAGTCTAAACCAATGTATTAGTCTTATGGGAGGGGCTAAGTAATAAAATAGGGTCATTTTAGCTATTTAAAGTGTATAATAAAGCAGAATGTTACCCTTGAGCAATCTCTTTTGGGGGGGGGGCTGATGCCCCCTAGCCCCTCCCCTGGATCCGCTACTGGTGGCGCACCGCTCAAGAAAAAATAAGATCTTTTTATTGGACTTTAATGTTATTTTTTTCCCCAAAAGGAGTCGACAGGACCTCCTACAAAGAAATGCCTCGGACAAAAGGAACATTTTTTCATTATTTCTTTATCAACCTCTGCAGGGAAAATTTTAGTCGACCGCTTTTCCCCTAGCCAGCCCTACCCAAAGCCGTAGCCGTAGTTCACAGTCTGGTGAGTCACGTTTTCATTCAGAGGACGGCGGAAAAAAAATATCCAGTTGCGCTGTCCATTGTCTGTGGAAAGGGAGGGGGGATGCGGTTAAGCACAGAACTCTTTTTGTATGCTATGTAGACAGGATATAGAAAAGGGGAGGGGGGGGGAGATTTTCCTTCAGGCTGAAGCACTCCTGCGTTTTCTGTTACGGAGGAAGAGGGGGGGGGGAATCAATGCATTAGAATAGACAATGGTAGAAGCGTTGTTCCGGAGCTAGATCTGGAATGGTCATCCAAAAACTCGTGAAAGTTTTCGCGTGGAGAATGTCCCTTTGCCCCCTGCAGCGGCAGAAGGCTCCCGATGTCACTGGTTCCGCGAAAATTGTGGCACAATGGAAGGGAGCTCTTTCAGAGGTACACGCCGTACAGAATGTGCATTTGAGAGTGGGTTTTGGACGTGCGTGCTTGTGCAGTGAACTCGCAGATTTGGATACACAACTTCCTCGTGGTGGTGGTATTATTTCAAGTGAACGATCTGGGGTATGATGCATTCTTATACTTTTCTTTTAATTCTCTATTAACCTTTTGCTGGCCAATGTTCCCAATCTGTAACAACAAATGAAACATTTATTGAAGAGTTAAATTTTATGAATATTGACTTGTGAAAAAATTAGTAGATATAGCTAAAAGATGACATGATTTTTTTGAAGTAGAATTTGCATTTCTATCATTACTGGGGAAACTGGATAAAAAATCTTAAAAATAGTCATTTTCATAAATTTTTACGGAGCTATCGCTATCTTGATACGCCCGCCCCCTCCCCCTTCAAGCTTAATTCATATTTTTAGTTAAATTTAAAAATAAATGTTTCATTCATTCTGAATAGTTCACTTAATTATTCTACCCATGAAAGTACTGTCAAAGTACAGCCCCAAACAGTATACTCAGAAGTGACCAATGTTCCCAAATGGGAACACAGTGAAAATAGGGGTGCATTGCCCCCCACCCCATTTAATTGTCTATTATCCTTTAATCAACACAATCGAAGGCAAAATATGAAAAAATAAAATAAAATAAAATAAAATATGCCTAGATTTGAATTCGGTCTGTACATGGTTAAAACTTTCCAAGAAAGTTAAAAAGTAAAATTAACTTAAGACTATGTAAAACAACACACGTTAAAAAAAAAAAAAAAAAAAAAAAAAATAATTAATTTTATCTGTCAATGCCGGTTTCTTTGAATATTTTTGTTAAAGTTGACAAAAGTATTTGTAAGCCGGTTTGTTTGTATACGTGTTCTAATAAAGGCCGCTTCCGAAATTTTTTTTTTTCTACTTTAGATTCGCATATTTCACGATTTCGCACGTTCTGTTTGTATTTTGTGCAATTTATAGACCTAGGTAAAAAAGTTCGATGCCCCCCTCACAGAATACCGTCTGGAGTCGCCTTTGGTTCTAATTGCGTCAACGATTGCTGCGAAATTTATATACGTAATCAGGAACTGCTTTTAGGTAAAGTGTATGGTATTGTATAGGGGATTATGGGATTAGCTACATGTGGGCTCTAGGCCGAAGGGTGAGTGCCCACCGTGTGTGTGTGGGGGGGGTCTGTCTAAGGGGTCCTTACCCGTATTTAAAAAAAAAAAGTGGCAGAAAAAAACCACGCAAAACTCCGAACTATAAGGCCGACGGACGCGACCTGGTTCTGAACCAGGCACTTTCCGTCTCCCAGTTCAGAGCGCTATGCAGCCGGGGTCTGGTGGAGCGGTAAAGTGTTTTGAGGGCATGTGGCCGGGGCCCCTGCCAAAATGGCACAGGTCGCTCGTTAGTCGTAAATTGAACAAACCTTCATTTGTAATGGGTTTAGGGATATTTTGAGCGCCAATGTGCTTGTCTTTCGACTGCATTAGTTTAATTAAGCATAATAAATTACATGTACAATTTCTTGCGCTGCCTCCGACCATGGTAGATGGTTGAAGATCGGAGGTCCCGGGTTAGGGACTATTATGCGGCTGTCGTTCTGGAGGTTTGGGCGGTTTTCTCCAGATGTAACATGAACCCCCTTAAAAAGTCCTCCGCCCAAGGCACCCTCCAGGCAGATTCCCCCTCGTGTAGGCTTGCCATTATACAACACACTTCTTGCGTTGCCAGTTTGAGAATAATTTATTCTAAATATGACGAAAAATAATTAAATACATAGGCGATTTCGTGGGTTGCCTAGTTAGTTATATTTGTAAGTATTTTGTGTGCCTCTGTATAGGCTTATCTATGAAATATAATTTATTATTTTAATGAAAATGAATCATAATCAATAACATAATTCTTGGGTACCCAATTAGTCGCATTTGGTAGATTTTGAGTGCTAACAGTTCAAAGTTGTCGTTGGAATAAATATGAATTGTGTACTCTAATCAAGATGAAGCGTAATTAATTACATAAATGATTTTCCCCCGTTACTGGATTGAAAATATAAATTAATGCCTGTGACTATGAGCTTGTTCCTTCCTTTTTCTCCCCCACCCCCCTCCCTGGTTATAGCAGCTATAGAATCGTGTTATAGTCAGGGTGCGAACTGAACATTTTCTCCAAGGGGGGACATTTGAAAGTAAACATTCTCCAGGGGGGGACACTTGAAAAGAAGAAGGAGGGAAGGTGCAAATGCTTCCCTCACATGATATTACTTGACAAATGCAGTCGCCGACACGTGTGGGAACTGACTTATATTCAAACAAAAGTCATAGATTGTTTGTTCTATGGAATCACAGATACACAAGCTACATACAATGTACCTGTATTGCAAGCCACCCTTGAGGGTTTTTAGCTTAGGAAAGAGAAGAAATTTTAAGGCAGTCGCCTTAGAGTATAGTAACAAACGATAACATACTTCCTTCATTTTGACTTCTTGACTTCCCAATCTGAATCCCAAAATCTTCCCTCACCAGTTTAATATTTCTTCAGCAGGGGATAAATAGTATCCCTGGCAGGGATCAATTAATATTTCTCTAGCCAGGGATATTACATTCTTCAGGCGGGGACGATCCCCGGCATCCCCCCCCCCGTCAATTCGCACCCTGGTTATAGTTACACTAGTTTTAAAAGGTGTGAGGACGGGATTCATTCGTTCAAAGCTCAAAGCTGACGGCGGATGAGACGAGGGGAAAAACCTGTTTGAGCGAGATCAGCTGTTTCCGTTATTTTATTTTTCTGTCTGGTCAATGCCCTAGACCAGAGGTTCCCAAACTGGGTGCCGCGATCGTATGTCAGGGTGCCGTGGAGATAAACAAGAAAAGTGTTTTGGTGGAGTATAATCAAATAATTTCTTCTGAACCGGTATCCCCAAGAAAGTGAACCAAGCCGATCACTAAGTGGGCTCAAACAAAAATATTTCAGTCAAGTTCAAGATTGTCCTGTAGCCTCTCTTTTATAGGAACTCCCCGAAATGGGGGTATTGTCAAAATTCTATATCCCTTTCCCAAGAGAGTACTTTCTTGATAGTTAGCCCTATAAACAAACAAACAAAAAAATCACGTAAAATGCATCCAAACTGCTTCATTCTAACCTTCATATTCATATTGCTTTAAAGGAAATCTGCCGCGAAAGTTTTTAGCCTGAAAAGAGTGCCTTCGAAATGTTTTTAGCCTGACAAGGGTGCCGCGAAATGCTTTTAGCCTGACAAGGGTGCCGCGGGGAAAAAAAGTTTGGGAACCCCTGCCCTAGACTGATGCGGGGAGTGGTGTGATGACTGGCACCTATGACCCACAGAATTATTTCAAGTTTTTTGTTTTTAATTTTGTTACTTATTTTTCATTCTATTTAATTCATTTAGTGCCTCATTATTACAAGGTTTGCTTCCTGACAATTTGTTGCAATCTAACTCACTCCTCACTACATAATCCTTCCAAAGATTTTACTCGACTTTGGGCCACGCATGCTTGTCCTTCCTCAAAGAATTTAGAGCCTAAATACACAGCTGCGTGGTCTATCTACAGTGCTGCCTTGCATTTTGTGGACAGTGGACAGTAATTTTTTTTTTTTGATTGGCCATCCGAGCCGCGTTTCAGTTCGGATAAACGGCATTGTACTGTAGTATGTGTAAAGTAAACTGAGTTTTGTTTTTAGGTCTTATGTTTCATGCCAAATTTGGCGATTTTCACCAAATGTCGCAGAAATTGGCGCTATTTGATGACACATAATGTATTGTATTATCATCAGAACTAAAGGTGCAAAATGTTTGAAGCCAAATTTGGCGATTTTCATCACATGCCGCAAAAATTGGCGCTATTTGATGATAAAGGATGTATGAAATTATAGTGTCATCAGAACTAGAGGTGTGTACTAAATATCAGATCAAACTGAAAGTGTGTAATGTTTGACGTCAAATTTGACGATTTGCACCAAATGTCGCCGAAATTGGCAATATTTGAAGATACAGAATGTATTAAGTTGTATTGTTATCAGAACTAAAGGTGTGTTGTGTACCAAATATCAAATCAATCTGTTAACAGGAAGGAGGTCAAATTTCAATTACTAAATTTGACCCAAACGGTGTGAACTAAATAAAACCGTTTAAAAATGCGTGAAATTTGCGAACTCTGCAACTGCGTTCTGTCACAATGAAAGCGATTCTAAATAGCTCCTCGAGATTAGACAATGTTTTTCAGGAGACAGTACCATGGAGGATTTATAAGACATCGCTAATGTTTTGCTGTGCTAAATACACAAATCTTAGAAAACTATGCGTAATTAAATATACATAGAGAGCTTCCTTAATGGCAACCATTATGTGAAATGATTATTGTTTATGGTAATGCGTAAACTGCGAAGAATTCCCATAGAATTTTAAAAATCCCATTGGTGCCAAATAATCTAAGCTGTTTCTTTTAATCGAGCCTTGAAGAGGGCGGAGCGAAGATAGATAGAATTGATATGCGTGGTAGGTAGTATTAGTAGATTTGTAAGGAGAATATGAATAAATCACACTATACCACGTTAATAAATATTTCATGAAATTAAAAGTGTTCTGTTTATCCCTTTCCAACGGTTGTCTTACAACCAACTAAACAATAAGTAATTCAAATTTGCGTTAGTATATCCCGCAGTAATTTCAACTGAGGAGATTACTTGAACTTCTTTAAAAATGAACTTCCGTTTTTTCACATGCAGTCTTCCCGAATGAAGAACGGGTGCGCAGCTATTTAACAGTAACGGTTGTAAATTTCATGTAGTGTCTGAGGTATTTAATACTACAGCTTGATCTTAAAAAACAGTATGATGTAGAAATAAGACATTTTGAAAGTCAAGAGTTCCCTGCAAACCGTTAAGCTTTTCAATTTTTTTGATCACGAATGACACTGACGTAGTGTTTTGAGTCATTATATTGCAATGATGCCAGGTTAGTACTCATGACGCAAACTTTAAGTCAATAGTCAAATAATTTTTTTTTTTTTTTTTTTTTTTTTTTTTTAGATTCCGCATCACTGGAATTAGTTCGAATTGCACATGTAAGGAAAATTTTTGTTTCCTGCCGTGCGAAGAACGGGCACGCAGCTAGTTAATATATATAAAGAATAATATATTAAAAAAAATTAAGTCAATTCCTACTTGGGTCAAGAAAGAAAAATTTTATTTTAGCTACTTTTTATTAAATTTAATTAATGAATTGACATTTGAAAAAACTATTTGAATTTGAGTGGATGAATAAAAAGTAGTTTATTAACGACTGAAAATTTGAATAAGGTATATAAGTATGTATAGGGAGAGTGTAAACTAATAGTAGGGATTGAAAAAATTAAGAGAGGTCCATACCATAGGTGGTGGATAATGAAAAGTCTCTCTAAAGAGCAAAAACACAGAAATAGAAAAGAGTATGAGAGTAAAGCCAAAATCCCGCCCGAATCAAAAGTGGCAAGGTGAGAACTGAAGGGGGTGCTCCGAAAATAGTGGGAGAGGGCGTAAAAATTTGAAGTGCCTAGGACACCGGGGAAGTTAACCCTTTAAAGCGCAGTGATCCCACTCTATGAACACCCAACTCTGACGTTTTGACTATTGCCAGTCACGAAGAATAGATTTGATTTCTATAAAAATAGTTGCGGGTGACATAGCTACACGAGAATCCTTTACTTTTTAGCACGTCATTTCCAGTAAAAAAATGGTCACGATTATTTTGAACAGCACTGACATCTGCTGAAAAATGGAAGAACGCGAGAACAGCTGGATAGATTGCCCAATGCTGAAAAAAAGGGCAGCCGTTGCCATCGCTCGACTTAACTACCAGCAAGATGGCGGACGATCGAAACGTTCGATGGACGATCGAAACGTTCATCGCGTGCCACAGATCTAGAGACCCTTTTTTGACGCAGCTGGCTGTGCTCGCGCACAGACGGCTGCGTCAAAAAAGGGTCAGCAGGCAACGGCTGCCCTTTTTTCAGCATTGGGAAAGGGTTGCGCCTCAAAGGGTTAAAAACGGCTCTGACTGTGAAATATACTGTGATTCGACTCGGTATACTTTACAGCGAGGGACACTGACATGATTCAGGGTCATTTCTATTGTAGAAAGCTTTAGACGACTCCACCGCCTTTATTGCAATCACGAATGCAACAGGGATGTACGGCGTTCTTTATCCCCCCCCCCTTTTTTTTTTAGCATACTGCGAGTAATTGGCATTTTAAAAAGTAATATATAGTATGAGTAATACGTATGTGGACTTTTTTAGTGAGTAACACTAGAAGTCAAAACTTGTTGTGGAGGATATTACAACGGGCGCTGGAAAAAAAAATCGTTAAAAACAGGCCTACACTCAGTCTATTCAATCTTTGCCCACTTGAAATAATTAGCTTCTTATTCAGTTTTTATTATTTACCAAAATCGGAATTGCATTTTCTTCTAAAAACGTGCGGAAACTTTTCGCATTCGAAAAATTTTGTGTTGATGGGAACATCCCCTCTTATATCAAAATTTCATGCAGAAGATATCATTTTATTTGTCAAACAAACTTAAACTAGATAATGTAAGACAAACTATTTTAAACGAATTGGAATAGCAGTTTTCCCTTCAAAACCTGATAACCGTGACTTCAGTATGACGTAGTTGTCACTTGCGGCACATAATTTTGTCACACAAGATTAACTTTAACACATGATTAACTTTTTTTACTCTCTAAAATACATATGAAACTAGCAAAAAATAGCTTGAAAATTAGGGGAACGGTTGATTCCAGATTTTCAAAGCAGCGCAAACTATTTTCTTTATTTTTATACATAATTATGAAAAATTTCAAGTGGAACGTAGAAACGGTGCGAACTTTATTAGGTTATATGTGCTTAACATTTTAAAAAATCTTTTTGGAGAAATGGTGGTAAAAGTTTTATCTCGGATTAGTTCAACCGTAATCCTACCGGAGTCAGAGAGTCAGGGATTAATATAACTATATAGTACGACTCATGAACTTACGTTTTCATAACTTCTTACCCATGTATTCTATTATGTGTAAAATAAAAAAATCTGGAGTGACTCCTCTCGAATTTCGGAACACTTACGATTAAGATAATTACCAAGCATTTAAATAAATTTTAATCGATGAATAATTTAGCAAAAATTATTGGGTTTTTTTCAGTTTGAGCTCAATCGAATGTACCGTTTAAATGCTAGCGCACTTTCAAGAATTTCCCCCCATAGGCCATAATGTAAAAAAAATCTTTGTCGTAGCCCTGTAGAAAAACTATAAGTCCTATACACACCAAAATCAATACCGGTCTTACAATGGTGGTTTATAACATATGTATACCCAATTTAAGCTCAATCGAATGTACCGTTTAGGAGCTATCGTGTTCAAGAACATACACACACACACACATACACATACATCTGGTAAAAGCAGCATAAATGAATTCAGAAGACCTCAAAACGTGTAAATACACCAAAATCTCGAAGTCGAATTTTTTCATGATTTCAATACTTTCCTTACATGTATTCGGAACTTTTTCGTACATGTTCGGAAAGTAATAATGAAATCATATCATAAAATGTATTTTACTGTAATGATATTATTTCATTCATTTCTCTTAACTGATATGCCATGCTCTTTCATGATGATACAGGGCAAGATTTTGTGACCTCGACTTTCACGGCAATTTGACTTAGAGCGGCGTTTCTTTGCAGTTTATTTATTTATTTGTAGGGATGGACGCGAGACGAAAAATAAGCGTCTCGCGTCTCGCAAAATAGCCTAAAAGCTTGTCTCGTCTCGCAAAAATCCCTATACCGTAATGTTAAAAATGTGTGTCTCGTCTCGCAAAAAAGCTGTAAATCTCTGTCTCGTCTCGCAAAATAGTCGTCTCGCGTCCATCCCTATTTATTTGTGCCATTTTCTTTCAGTACGGCATTTAAGCTTATGCAGCGTTCCTTCTAGAAATTTTTTTCTATTCCTATCACTTGAATTAAAATGAGTAAGGATTTTTTCAATCTATAACAGAAAATTAGTTTAAAAGTTTAGATTCAGTCACTAGTATAGAAATTGTTAATAGTAATGTTGTTAATAATCAATTTATCTAAAAGCAACCGTGCATCTATAACTGTTTATTGTAATTAATTTTTATTGATTAAATTTTTTTTTACGTTTGTGATTTACTATTGTAATGTGTTAACTTTAAGTTGCATTTAGCAACAAAGAAATTTTTTTCAAATATTCTTAACCCCTCCCCTCCCCCACACAAAAAAAGAAAGAAGAAAAAAAGAAACCCAGTGATCTTGGTTTCTCTCTATTCTAAAAAAAAGTAACGGCCGCTGTCAAAGCTTGTTGGACCACCTCCTCCTAAACCGCGCGGATTTGAGTTTCGACTAAGGTGTCCACAGATTCGAAAAATTCCGAGGAACCTGATAAGCTGACTTAAATTTCCAAAATCGAATTATTTTAGAAGATATTAATAAAAAAACTGAAATAATAAACATAACGGTTGCCAGATTTGGCATAAAATCATTCATTCCCTTGCAACAAATCAATTCCAAGTATGTAGAATCACGTGAAATTGGCAAACATGAAAAAGAATTACACCCATTTTACGCCAAATCAAAAAGTATATGAAATAAATAACTCAAAGTGTGTTACACAAAGTTGACAATTTCAAATAGTAAGTTCGCTTAGACAACAGGAGTTTAGAATTAGCGATTATTCGTTTTTCCAAAACAGAATAACTAATTGTAACTGATTTCAAAAGCACCATTTTGGCATTAGAAATGATCTGGCAAAATGGTATCTTTCCAAGCAGGGTGAATCTAAATTTCGAGTTCCAGAATGTTAGAACCCAGCATCTTGAAAATGAAAAATAATTAAAATGCAGATTATTTTAAAGCCGGTTCGGTTCAGCTGGGGCAGTGCCGGCCCGAAGGACGTGCGGGGCCCCAGGCGAAGCGCAAGGGCGGGGCCTCTTCCTGTCATGTCTTATGAGATAGCAAAAAAATGGCCCCGGAGCGGGGCCTCTATAAGCGCGGGGCCTTAGGCGATCGCCTACATTCGCACCCCCCTTGGGCCGGCCCTGGCTGGAGTAATTGCTGCCAGTAGACATATTTGGTGGCGTTAACTATGCCATTTTAGCAGTTATAGTACAATATGGATGTTTGCCAGCGCGGCGAGATGATATAAATCATGGTGCTAAATACGCCAATCTGCAAAGGATTATGTATATGAAAATATGGATAACGGTTGATAATGGATAATGGTGAGCAGTCATTATAGGTTGTGAGCATGTGTAAATTGCCAAAAAATGAAAAGTCGACATTGGTGGCTAACGTAGCTGCTCCGTAGTTTTTATCAAAGAAAACATATGCAGAACTGTTTTCTTAGAGCTAATTATTAGCTATACATATACGCAAGTAGCCAAATAATGAAAAATCGACATGGGTGGCAAATACGCAAGGTATCCAATTGGTTTTACACAATTAAAAATACAGCTGAAACAGATGGCCTGCTTTTATTACGCTTTAGCTCCTAATTAAAATCCCTTTTGAATGGCAACATTAAATATCATTGTATTTCCCAGGAGTGCAAATAATTTTTTCAGCGATTGTACGCGAAGTCCACACTCCAGGGGGAGTATAGCTCAGGACCCGTACAACACGGATTCCTATAACAAAATATCTACCGTGTTATGTGGTGGATCTACTGTAGTGTGATGTTTAAATGTTTATGTACCAATGAACATGCAAGAACCAAGCAATGTGTAGCTCAGTAACATTCTATCTGATCCAGGCCCGGACTGGCCAGGATGTCTGACTGTCTGCAGACGGGTGGGCCCCCACCCACGGCGAGCCCTTCCTGCTGAGGGCGGGCCCCCAAATATAAAAAATAAAAAGAAAAGTGCTATACTGATAGCACTTAATGAAGTTTGACACAGAATGTTTTTTGTAGCTGCATTCGCGCCCCAAAACACTTTATTTTATATGTAGTTCTCAAAATGTTTTGAGAGAGGATTCCCGAATGAACAAGGGATTAATTAATACGAATGACGCATATTAATTAATAGATCAATATTTTATGAATGCATTAATTATCAATCATATAATTAATTAATAATAACACCATACCCCGAAAGTTAACACATCCTATTATTTATCAGTTATACAATAACCCGGGCCCCCCTTCTCTTGAGACGGGCGGGCCCTTACCCTCCCAGTCCGGGCCTGATCTGATCCAATCTTTGGGATTTTTTTGTTGAAATTCTGCCTTTTTTACGAATAAGCCTTATTAGGGGCCGAATGCCTCATGCGAAAAGCGAGCGTAGCGAGTCTAGGCGCCTTGGCCCCTAGTTTCTGAAAAAAAACGTGCGTTTAACAATCCTGCAATCACGTGCACTTACGCACGGTGGTCAACGTGGTCCACTTACCCCTTATACCGATATTGCGGGACCAAATTTAAAACGAGATACAACTATCCAAATTTTTAAAAGTTAAGGATGGTTTTCTTTTCATGCTCTTATATGAAAAAAATACGAAAAACAACGTCACTGATATTTCGGAAGTATTACGATATTAAATAAATTAAAACTTTGTGTAAAAAACATACATAAAATGATACTTATAAAATGTTTTTTATACAAAGTTTTTATTTATTTAATCTTTTAACACAGGTATTTTGAGTGTTTTTTCTGTATTACGACATTATTTACAACTTTCTCAAAACACAACTTAAAAGATTGTCATAATCTTTTCCAGGCGTTGTGGAATAAGACATAAAAGCAATGTCGAAGATAATCCATAACGGCAGAGACAACACCTCCCAGATAAAAGGAAGCCTAACTTCTGCTACGTCACTAAGCTTTGACATCACCATTAGGCCTACATTTAAAAGCTTTATTTTCAAATTTCAAAATTTAAGTCAGCTTATTGGTTTCCCCGAAATTTTTCGAATCCGTGGGCACCTTCGTCGAAACTCAAATCCCCGCAGTTTCGGAGGAGATAACATGACAAGCTTTTGCAGCGGCGGCGACAGCGGGAGTAACTTTTATTTAAAATAGAGAGAAAATCGTAATCAATATAGAAGTTATGGTGTTAATAGCGGAAAGAAAATGCGAAAAACAAAATACTCACAAAAATGCATTTAAAGTTCTCAGCTGATGTTAGTTCACAGCTGATCATGTGCGTTTAAATGGCTATAACGTTCTGGATAAAAAAGAAAACAGTTTTTGAAACAAAAATGTATAGCGCACAAAATTTGCGAATCATTATTGATTTTCTGGCCGAAATTCGATGTTTTTATGGGTAGGCGAGTGTCTTAGCAAAAGTCGTTTATAGAAAGTTTTACATATACAGTACAGTAACGTTTATAAGTCTTTCAAGGCACCGATCTAAAATGATGTGTCTCTCTATTCTAAAAAAAAGTAAAGGCCGACGGCGCTGTCAAAGCTTGTTGACCTAACTCCTCCTAAACCGTAGGGATTTGAGTTTCGACTAAGGTGCCCACAGATTCGAAAAATTCCGAGGAACCTTCTAAGCTGATTTAAATTTCGAAAATCGAATTATTTTAGAAGATATTAATTAAAAACTGAAAAAATAAACCGAATGGTTTGCAGATTTGGCATAAAATCATTCATTCCTTTGCAACAAAGCGTTTCCAAGTATCTAGAATCGCGTGAAATTTACAAACATGAGTTAGAATTACGCCCATTTTACGCAAAAATGAAAAATATACGAAATAAGTAACTCAAAATGTGTTACACAAAGGTGACAATTTTCAAATAGTAAGTTCGCTTAGACAACAGGAGTTTAGAAATAGCGATTATTCGTTTTTCCAAAACAGAATAACTAATATCTTGAAAATGAAAAATAATTAAAATGCAGATTATTTTAAAGCCGGTTCTCGTCCAGCTGAATTATTTGCTACTAGTAGAAATATTTGGCGGCGTTAACTATGCCATTACAGCAGTTATAGTACACTTTGGATATTTGCTATTGCGACTAGATGGTATAATTCGTGGTGTTAAGTACGCCAATCTGCAAACGATTATGTAAATGAAAATATAGATAACGGTTTTCAGGTAACCTTAAATGAACAGTAAATATAGGTTGTGAGCATGTATAAATCGCCAAATAATGAAAAGTCGCCATTGGTGGCAGGCTATCTGTTCCGTAGCTTTTATTAACTTTATATGTACGCAAGTCGCCAAATAATGAAAAATCGCCATGGGTGGCAAATTCGCAAGGTGTCGAATAGGTTTTACATTATTAAAAATACAGCTGAAACAGATGTTCTGATTTTATTACGCTTTAGCTCCTAATTAATATAAATTTTGAATGGCAACATTAAATATCATTGTGTTTCTGAGGAATGCAAATATTTTTTCCAGCGATTATAAGAGGAGTCCGCACTCCAGGTGGAGTATAGCTCAGGACCCGTACAGCACGGATTCCCATAACAAAGTATCTTCGATGCAAGAACTAAGCAATGTGTAGCTCAGTAACATTCTATCTGATCCAATCTTCGGGTTTTGTCTGTTGAAATTATGTCTTTTTTACGAATAAGCCTGATTAGGGGCCGAATGCCTCATAAGGAAAGCGAGCGTAGCGAGTCTGGGGGCCTTGGCCCCTAGTAAATTAAATATTAATAATCAACTTTGATTGTTACAAGTTTAATGCTACTAATGCAAATCTATATAAATATAAAATATAAATTCGTATAAAAATTTTATGTTTTTTTAAGATACATACTAATAAATTACTTCATAGTAGATTTTACATCGAGATGCAATAACTGAATTTTAAAATGAAATATTTATTTTAAAAGATAAACAAATTGTACTTTATTGTACTATATCTTAAATACTGCATCTATTTGGTATTAATGTAATATGCATTAGATTAATTTATGATGATATTTATGACCACTGCAAATTAAAATAGCAAAATCTTTCATAATCGTCTCATATGATTAATTTCTTTAATTAAGTTCATGAAATATTTTTTTCTTTGTTCTTCTGACACAAACAAATTTCTGTGGTCGATTATTTGACCTTCTGCTTGTGTAAATTTTCTTTTAAATAGAAGGACAAAGACAGGAAATTTTCGAAGTTTAGGAAGGTTAAAAACCTATAACCGTAATTGTGCGACTGATAAACGAAGCATTTTTGCGTTAAAACGAATAGGAATGAAGCGGGACTTACAGTACTTGCCAAAAGTATTGCAAGTTTCAGAAATCTAACTTTTCCCAATATTAACCCCATTAACGCCCAGCGATTTATTTGTAGATCGTCACGAAATTTGTAAGTCACTCAAATATTTAAGCATTAGTTTATTTTCCTAGTTTAATTTCTTGAATAATAAATCTGATTTCCACAAAATAGTCAGCGATAATAAGTTTAACTAAGAATATTTCCCTGAATTATTCAAAATTACAGAAAAAGATTTGCGTCCTTCATACCACATAATGTCGGAAATTCATTTATCACTTCTGGCATGAACATAAATTTGAGAATGTGCTGAAAAAAGTTGGGCGCTAATGGGTTAAGCCACCTCTCCCCCGTCAAAAAGAAAAATCAATATAATTGATATTTTTTAGTGGCAGCAAGTCAAATTTATTACTTAAGACAAGATAGCATTAAGTTAAAGAACAAAAATAATTATTTAATTTATTAAAAAATACCATAAAAAATGCATACGTTATTACAGAAATCATAATCCATTTTGGCGCGCCGGAATAAAAGTAAATAAAGAATTAATATCAAGTTCTTCTGCAAAAAGAGGATAATAAATAAATGCGATTGAAGTAAAGATCTATTATTATGTTGCTGGGCAGCCTTGACTACGATCACAACAGCCACTCTTAGATATGGAATCCTCAATGTTTTACAACACTTCTTTCGGTGTTTCATGGTACCAATTTAAATAATTTGTTTCTGAAGCTCTCATTTTGATTTTTGGTGATTTTCAGGTGTGTTCTTTCCAATTATACTACATAAAGTCTGAAGAATATTTAAATCTGGCAAATTTACGGTCCATTTTTTCTAGGCTTATTCTTGAAAAGATGGTTAGATTTCTCAAGCTTGCAATACTTTTCGCCAGTAGTGTACAACGACGAATACAGCATATAAACGTAAAAGTCGTGTAAGTGAAAAACATATAAAATGTGCTTTACTGTACTTTCAGATCGAAGGAGACCTACAGTAAGCACCAAGCATGGATACCGACAGTGACAGCAGCGAAGAGGAGATGCTGCTACTTTGGTACCTAGTAAACAAACAACGATCGGCTAGGACGTCATCGGCCGATTCTCAAATCGCCAACCACCGAAAGAAGAAGAGGAAGAGGGGGATAAACGAAAAACTTATGGAAAGTAGGAGGGAGTACGGAATATTCTACTTCATGAAAGAATTGATTTCCACCGAAGACAGAATTTACCAGAATTTGCATGTCGCCGCGGTCGATTTTCAAGAAATTTTAGAACTCATACGCGACGACATTACAAAAAGCAACAGGAAACGGAAAGAAGTTTTTGCACCTGAACTAAGGCTTGCTACAACTTTGAGGTAAAAAAAAAAACGATATTTTAATGGTTTATTTATTTATTTTGTCATAATTTTTAACGAGGGACATTAAGGAAGGTTAAGACATTTGGGGCGAGATTCAAGTGAAACACAATTCGAACGTTTTCCGCGTCGAACAGGGGAAACTTCGAAATATATCGATGTTTCTTATTCAACTGAAACAAATCAATCGTGTTTTGATCACGTGACAGCGCGATAAGTTTTCTTCATTGGAAGCATTCTGCCAAAACGTTCGAACTGTGGACTGAAAAACGTTCGATTGGATTCGAACTCGATGATGGCGCTCACCGAAGTAACAAAGACTGGAAATGCTTTGGGGAGAGCACACCAACGCACATACCGGGACTGACTATAAAATTTTTGTGCTCAGGGGACTTTTCACATTTTGTGGCCCTATGTATAGCAATGTCGGTCCTAAGTATTTTGATGAGTGGCGCGCCTCTAGGTGTTAAAATAGGAGCATCCACCCCCAACACGTGTATCTATAAAAGTTTTTTGAGAGGTAAAACCAGGATTTTAATACCGTATTAGCCCGAATATAATGCGGCCCCGAAGTTTTTCATCAAGATAATTAGAAGAATCCTACTTTCAGGCCTCGAATTTACAGCGAGTCAGGATTTTTATGAGAAATGATCAGTCAAAAAACATCGCGTTATATTCCGGCTAATGTGGTAACATATGGACAAATATACATAAATATATTATACAGTAAGATTTTTTGGCGCCCCATAGAGATAGCGCCCATTCCGTTCGCTCCAACCTAGAACCGGCTCACATGCAGTAGTGGATCCAGGGGGCAAGCTAGGGGGCTTCAGCCCCCCCAAAAGATATTGCTACCGGGTAACATTCTGCTTTATTATACACTTTAAATAAGTAAAATGATCATATTTATAACTTAGCTCCTCCCAAAAGCATGTACAGCTGCGGAAAAAAAAAGTCCCACTTGCTCTTTATTTCGTCGTCGTTCGTCGTACAGTAAAGTTATATATACTATTCGTTTGCAAATAACGCATACTTTAATTTACTATTAATTTAATTTGCATAAGGGGCCGTCTTCATATTTAATTCTGCATCAACTTCGTTTTTCTCAATGGCAACACCGTATTTTGACTTTATTAAACGAAAGAAAACCTTCAAATTACCCTAAATATAAATTTTCATCAATTTTCTACGATAATTTTCGGAGATATTGCGAATTAATTTTTGCGCGTTTTTAAGGGACTTTCTGCAAATTGAAAAACGCTATTTGTAGGTTCCGAGCTTTTCGCCTTTCATTCATTTCGCTCGCGAGAGTTAAAAGAAATAAATATTATTTTCAAGGAAAATATTGTTTCCATCTGTCAAAGTTTTTTGTACTGAGAATATCAAGGGTAGAAATTAGAATGTTTAGTCTGTGGTCCAAATGACCCGTGAGTTCATAACTTTCTTGGTCCGTACACATGATTTAAGGGAAAATGCAAAACGACTGCTCACGATTTTGAAAATCTTTCTAATTTTGAAATTGTTATTCAGTATTTCCCTTGATGTTTCTCTTAGACAGCTGAAATGTTCGCAGGAGTTAGAGGCTGCTCTCTGCTCTTCTGACTACAAGCATGGATATTACTCAGCTATGGTCGAACTTGAAGAATGGTTTCATGATTGAAAATTTATTTGTTTGAATTTCCTGTAAAAAACGCAATTACTTTTTTGCCAACCCAATATTATCACTGTGTTTGTTATTTCACTTTCTTCATTTAATACTATCGTCTGCAATGTGCAATATTCTTAAGACTTTTGGCGGTATTTTAATTTATAGTCAGATGAAAATTTAGACAGAAAAACGTGATTTTGAATGTTTTTTTGAATGTTTGATAAAGTATGGGGAAGTCCAAAGACCTAATGTTTCCGATATTAAAAAAGGTCACATTCATGCCTGGAAAGTTGAGGATGTTAGTTTTTCAGAAATAGGATGCTGTATTGGAAGACATACATCTACTGAATCTAATTCTATAGCTGGAAAATATTTTATTTGTGGGAATATGGTAGAGGACGCAACAATAGACGCTTTATAGAATCACCATCAAACTGTAAAATCCTCTAATTTAGTTGCTTCAAAATTTGATATTTTTTAATACCGGTATCTTTTACTGTGTTTTTGCACAAAATAAATCTAATTTACGTTTATTTTATGCAATTTTCAAAAAATTGTCACTTAATAAATTTATATATGGTCCCTTAACTCGTGAAAATAACATATTTTATTTAATATAAATTAAACTACTGAACGTAAAAATTTGAAATTTTGCACAGCCATGTAATATTACTTTCTGCATCTATTTCCATCGAAATTTGACTAGGTCGATATTCATAATTTTTTATATTAATTTAATAATTCATAATTAATATTATATTTTATTAAAAATCATAATAACATTAAATTATGTTTGGGTCGTTTAGTTCTAATAGTACGAATAAAAATCAGCTTCTTATTATCAATATTATATGAGATATGAATTGAAGTATGAAAAAATATTTTAACATATGGGGAGGGGAATTTTGGAAGCTCATAACTCACCCAATTTCAGTTTAAATATCTTGAAAATGGGTATCCGGGGTTAAAATGAGCTAAATTTTTGAAATATGAAGTGAAATCTAGGGGTTACTATTGAGAAAAAAAAGTTGGTGCGAATTTTAATATGTAGATGGCCCCTTATGCAATTTTTATGCATAGCAAATTAAAGTGTACGTCAATCGTAAACGATTGGTATCTGTAACTTTGCTGTACGACGAACGACGGCCGAAAAAAAGTACAGGTGGGATTTTTTTTTTCCGCAGCGGTACATAATACATTGGTTTAGACTAAAACTTACATTTATAGTACATTTTAATTGGGCAAAATAAGCTTTTTTTTAAAATTTAGCCCCTCCCAAAAAAGTTTCTGGATCCGCCACTGCTCAGATGTATAGGTCTAAACTCAATTTTTTGGCATATTTCTGCACGCGTGCCAAAAGCACGTGCCCGTTAATTGGAAGGCAGATGTAAACACGTTTTGAAAGTAAACATAAAGGTGAAAGAAACTTTTTAAGCGGGAACTTTTTAGGCGGATCATTTTATCTTTCCTTATTTTATCATTTTAAAAATAGGGAAAGAATGGGATCCTATTACATGAACTTCTTAAACGGGGAAATTTCTTTCGCGGGACCTTCTTAAACGGGCTTTACTCTATATAAATTTATTCTTTTTTGCTTCGCAGGTTGCTGCGCAGTGGGTTGACAGTGAAGGACGTAGCAAATCAGCTAGGCCTAGGTAACGTTACATGTCATGGAATGGTTTCCGAAGTTTCTGAGGCTATAGTTAAGCACCTTTGGCCCGCTGTGATGCAAAATTGCTACCCTGAAGACCTCCTTGAATCAGGCAGGAAGTTTGAAGCGAACTGGAACTTTCCCAACTGTTTCGGTGCCCTGGAAGGAACTCACGTGAGAGTAAGCTCACGGAAAGTAGACATGGATATCACAAATTACGTCGAAAAATCTTCCGCCGTGCTTTTTACCTTGGTGGATGCTTCTTACTGCTTTCTGGCTGCCGAAGTGGTACCAGGTGACCAAAAACTAGTTGAAGATTTTCAAATGTCCTTGTTAGGTAAGTGTTGAGTGCAATTACACGCTTTTCATGCACAAACCGCCGCGAAACGGTTTTATATTATTTTGCGATTGGTAACAGAGTTGGGCAGTATCTCATATGCAAGGAGTTTCCAAAATATATTTTTGTCTCGTATAGCTGTATTTCTTTTTTTTCGCTATTAAATAAAATTAAATAATAATAAAAAAGTATTTAAAATGCATTTTTGGTGTATCTCGCATTTTCATAATACGGAAAATGCATTTTGTATTCTGACGTTTAATTAATTGTACAGGCAAATATTGCTCAGATGGAATGCACGAATGAAAATTACAAAATTGCTGACATTCCCCCTCCCTCTTGATGTACTGTAAAATCTTGGAACAACCAACTTAGAGGGATTAAAGATCAAGTTCGTTATTCTGTAAGAACTCCTTAAAAAATTTCATTTTCACTGAGTTATTACTAACGAATTTCTGGTATAAATATTTACTCGTTAATCTGAAATATTCGTAATAGTGAAGGTCGTCATTACGGAATTTTACTATAATTTATGAAATGCACAAGTATTACACGTTTTAATTGAAGAAGTATTAGGATGTCTTGTGATCGTTATATTCAACTAAGCAGAAAAGGAAAAAGAAAGTCTTTCATGCTTCTGCTTAGATCAGTATAGTGATATTTGGTCTAGGAATTTTTCTAAATTTGCAAATGTAAATGAAACCCCTGCAATGTAATATGAATACAATGAAAAAACTGTTTCGTTGATTCAACAAAATTTTGTTTGGCTCTATTTCAAAGAAATAGTTTTGCTGAATAACAAAATTTTTGTTAATTCAACAAAATATTTTGTTAATTTAACAATTTTTTTTTTTTTAAACCAACGAAATTAGTCTGTTGAAATAGCGCCATAGAAATTTTTGTTGAATCAATAACAACAACAAAAATTGCATGTATTGCATACAATTAAAAATCTACGACAAAAAAACATTAAACCACTTCTGAAAAAAATTACCTTGAAATGCGCCTTCAAATGTAAGTCACCCCCCCACCCAGACTACACTTTATTGACAACGTAGTTGCAGTATGCTTGGAGAAATAAAAGCATAGCTGCCAACTTTCGCACTTTATTTAGGAGATAACGCACCACTAACTTCTTAGTACTGTAAAAGAATTTATTTTCGCGAGCCCGTCGTAATTTTGAAGAGTAAATCCACGCGAAATACCTTACTCTTGCTATGCATAATAATAAAAAATCAGAAATTCTTCACTTACCAAATTTTTATGATTTATTTCACAGTTACAAACTCTTTCTGGACTACTTTTTTTCTTATAACTATTTCTTGAATATAAAACAATGATATAACTAATAGAATGCAGCTCACTGACTTACAATATTTATACCAGCTTCTTTGGAGCCATTCAAAATGGGAAAGGGGGAACAAACTTCTCGGACAAAAAGAAGTTTCTTAAAATGTCTTACTCAAGAAGGTTGTATACCTATATACTTCCGGGATTTTTTAACTCTCGGTTCTATTCACATAAAATTCGAGAAATTTTCAGTTTGCAAAATCACCAATATCTTCTTTTTAACGAAAATCACGGCTTGCGAGAATGAGTGACTGACTGACTGAAGTCTTGATTATCGGAGTTCCTTGCACAGTGTGCTTACCTCCCGTACTAGAGATGAGACGGGCTCAGCCCGAGCCCGAAAGCCCGAGCCCGGGCCCGACTCGGGCTCGGGCTCTGTAATTCACGATTGCGTTCGGGCTCGGGCTCGTGAAAAATTTCTTCTTTGTTGAACATACTCCTTGAAACAGATTTTAAAAAGTGATTCATGGGGATAAATAGACGTACTTATTTCAAAAAATAGCGGCACGTTGGACTAGAAGGTGTGTGAAGCTCCAAAATTTATTGTATCCTCTTAATGAAGTAGTTAATTTTATTTGTCTTTAGCTGAAATTTCGGGCTCGGGCTCCAACTTTAATAATATTGCTCGGGCTCGGGCGGGCTCGGATTAAAAGTCTTCGGGCTCGGGCGGGCTCGGGCTTCAAAAAATGAGCCCGAACTCATCTCTATCCCGTACGTAAATGAAATGTGTGGTTTTGTTTTGGATGTTGGTGGAAAAAAGCAGCACATAGAAATAGTGCTGCGGTGATTCAGTGCTGGGAGTCGAAGAATAGACAGCATTCTTGAGTCGAAAAGTCTGACGGACAGGACAAAAAAAGTCCTCCAATAATGTGGGGTCCAGAAAATGGCATTTCTCATAGGGTGGAGAGTCTTCAGATCGTAACCTCAGCGCCCTGCGCCATCCAAGATCGTAGTACGGCATACACAAAGCATGACCGGCAGCTCAGCGAGATTCGAAATCATAAACGAATATATACAGTAGAGACGAAGAACCTCAATGAAAAAAAATAAAAACATCCAAGAGGTCTCTGTATCCTTTCGCCACGGGCCATTTGATTCACAAATTGAAATGAGAAGTAGCCTTAACATGGCACAGTGGTTATGCCACTGAAAATGGTAGATGGCCGAAGTGTGAAGGTCCCGGGTTCGGGTCCCATCGCGCGGCTGTCGATCTAACGGTCTGGAGTTTTGGTAGGTTTTCTCCAGATAAAACGTGAATACGCGTTAGAACCCCTTAGAAAGTCCTCCTACCAAAGGCACCCCTCCCTTGGCAGATCGCCCTAGTGTAGCGTTGCCGTCGTAATCACGCACAACAACAACAACCCATCGTTTATCTCTGGTTATTTTGATGTCATGAGTTTAAAAATGACTTAGAAACCCGATTATGATAACAAACTGTAATGAAAAAGTAACGCCAGACTTGAAAGATTGCCCCTGCCTTAGTCAGGCTCTACTTTTTCATAAGAACATTTTGATATATCAGTAAGATGCTTCAATGTCAAAGTACTTCAAACTTTTTTTACAAATTGTATGGTTTATTTTAAATTAAGACTGCCAAATAGCACGGTTTATATACGGTTTAATTTAAGATATTTTCTAATATTTGTAGCATTTACAGGAAATTTTAAATAGTTTTACAATATATATAAAACAAATAATAATAATATATCTATGATCTTTTAAGTGTCATGCAAAATGCAATCTATTAGGGATTTTTTTTTCTTCTTTCTACTTTTAAAACAAGTCTCCAAACAAAATGCTGGGATAAGATTTCAAATCCTTCATAACGAATCATAACGAATAATTTTGTTTCAGAAAGGTATGTTAATGTTTAATTAAATTTTTTTTAAATATTTGTAGCATCTACCAGAAATTTTTAATAGTTTCTTTTTTGAAAATTAAAGTTTAAATCCGGACTTATTGATATCAAAGCTTCTTCCCTTAAAGTTGTAAGGCTTTCTGCATCTATGGAGGCGTTGCTTAAATGTGGTTCTCATTAGAGATGGGCGGTTCGATTCATTTTACTGATTCGAATCTCAACTCACTCACTACTTCGATGATTCGAATCTTGAATCAATAAAACAACTAAAGAAATTTTCCCTCTCTCTGCGCCGAAAGCCGTACTATTTAAACACCCTTCACCCATTCATCAGGTTTCTTCGCTGAGTTCTCGGGCAGCTAGCATCTCTCTCTCCTTGCTCGAGTAAAACTGGTGTTTAAAATGCCCGAAATGAAAATACAGGGGAGCTTCGTATGACCCCCTGGGCCTGTAAGATTACAAGGTTAAGTTTGGTGTCAAAGTATTCGAAATTTTATGTATCGATGGGGGTGTACGTCTAGGGGGGGGCGAGAATCAATAAAAACGCGCTCCGATGGATAGTTTCCGAGATATACGTTAATTAATTATGGTAATTAGACTAATTAACCATGGAGCTGTTTTTTCCGCGATCCGGCATCGTCATCAACGGAGAGAAAGCAGTAGCAAAAGCATCACAAGCTGGTATTGATCTCAGGATTTTCTTATCGCCGGCCTCAGAGGCGTAGCCAAGGGTGGGGTTAGGGGGTTCATAACCCCCCCATGAGGAATTTTTTGCCATATAAAATGTAAATTCTTCAGTACATTATCACACACACGTATACATATATATGAGTTGCAGTAGTCATAACCCCCCCCCCCATGAAAAATTTCTGGCTACGCCCCTGGCCGGCCTGTATTTTTGACCTTTATCGAATTCGAGATTTCACTGAAATGAAAATGGGAATATCTGATATTTGATGTTGAAATAAAACCGATATGTCGATATTTATCGATTTTTGGCCCAGTCCTACTGAGGGGCTGCTGCCCCCCCCAAAAAAATGGGACCCTTTACTTAGCTTACAATTGAACTTTATCTGCCATGTAATATTTGGATGGGGTGACAAAATGTTTCCGATTGTATAAAATATCATTATTATAAATAGCTCAGATACTTGAATTTTCTTTTTCGGGGGGGGGGGATTGACCCCTCTGTCCTTAGGAAGTAACGCCTATGCCCCCCGCCAAAAGCAAACGATGTTCGACCCACTCCACACCCACAGACAGATAAAACTTTAAATCCGACTACCAACCAAGAAATGAAACACCAAAGATTCGAAAAAAAAAACTTCAATTAAATGAAACATCCTTTCAACTCTTTTCGACTCTGAGTCGATAGAAGATTCGAAAAACTAACGAATCTCAACGATCTTATACAATCACCGAAACAGAGAGAAACACTGAATCAGTGAAGATTCGTTGCTGCACCAACTCAGTGACCAACTCACCCACACCCACTCATTTGCTGTTTCAAATCATCTATCGACTCAAGAGTCGTAAAGAGTCGAAAAGAGTTGAAAGAGTAAGGGAAAATCTCTGGGAACGGCAAAGGGAAAATAAGTTTTCCTTCCCTTCGCACTTGGAATGTATTTCCCCACAGTTGAGGGCTTGAGATTCGAATCAGTAGAGAGTGAGTGTAAAGACTGGGCCACTCAGTACCAAGATTCGAATCACTGATTCGACTCATCGAATCATTGGCCATCTCTAGTTCTCATTAAGATGTTCATTGTTTTTGAGTTGTATTCAATGGCGAAACTGTGAGTACCGAACCTGTCCCTCGCAGTTCTTTTCTACCATGCCTCCAGATAGACTGTTTTATGTTTTATTCTGACATTTATGGCACAAAATTGTAGAATATCTTTAACGTACAAACTGCTGTCTGCCGGAGAGTTTTGTCTATTTGTAAATGAAATGTAAAATAATACTGTACAAAGCAGTGTCCGACTTTAAATATGCTCCTCTTGCGTGATGTCAAATTGAGAATATAATTATTATTATAATTATTATAATATTTTTGAATGCTCTTCCTTCAGAAGTAACGAAATTATGTGTACTATTCGCCTACAGATTTGCATATGGGACGATCATCGGCTAGTGGTGGGAAGGCGAAATAGCGTTAGCCTCTCAAAGGGAAATACTGGACCCTCTTTGAATGATTAGCTGCATAAGCTCTCTCTAGCGGCGAAAAATGACGAATCATAATGCAGTCTTCTACTAACGCACGCATGCGCACAACATAAACTTAACGATTACGACTCACAGCGTCATCTTACAGACAAATTTCGTTAGCTCTTTGAGAATACGTCGATGCTTGTTCTATATCCAAATTCGTGTGCTTGGTTGACATCTGCTTCAGTTCGATCGATATAGATAAACGATTCTTCAGTTTGGTGTTTTTTATTTTACTTCACAAAAATGTTGCAAGGAGAGAAACAAATGATAACGGGAGTCCGGCAGAATTTCCTAACCTTGCTCTGCTGTTGATTTCTGTGTGCAAAGTGTTCCATTCCTGCTTTTTTTATATTTAGCTGCTTTTATTTTGTTAATTTTCTTCTTTTCTTTGAGCTGTTTTTATTCAATATCATTGCACTGTCGGTCTTTATTGCAAAGTTTCTTCATTTCCAATCAAAGTACAGCTTTTAAATTTAACACATACAATGGTGGTAATACAAAATATTGGACTCGATACCTATTTTAAACCTAAAAAAATGATACAAAAATTTTAGGCCCATCATATAAAACCTTCATTAGAAATAATCATCTTTACCTGCACGTCTCTGAGAATGGCCGAGTGGTCTGTAGAGCACGATCTTATCTTTGCTTCTGGTACGGAGCATAGGTTTTAACGTCATTCCTGACGGTGTCATTGTAGCATATCACCAGTGGGGTTATCACACTAACGTAAAATCCGAGCTTGCTGGAACAACTTTTTCGCCGACTGTAAAGCGGAGTAATCGTTAAGGGTGGTAAAAGTGAACAAACTTTCTCGGAGGCCAAATAGGCATGGCATGTTAAGGTATTGCTGGTTTGGCGTGTGTATTAACGTTGTTACTTTAACTATCGACGAATTGTTAATGTTTGCGATGCTTAAATTGATCGCATTTATCAAAATAATGTAAATTTCATCAATAAAATCAATTTCTAATTCCAAGCTTCGAACCGCAGTCGATGACGTAGCAGAAAGAAGTACTCTGATTTTCTGAAGTTTCGGTGGACTCGGATTTTTTCATTTGGAAAACAAAAAATTGGCGATCGCAGTCGTCAAGGTAACGATAGAGAAAATCGATGTAAAAGTTGTTCCCGCAAGAAAATTATTCGGATTTCTAGCTAGTGTGATGACCCTATAAGTATAGCTTTTGCAAAATTTTAAGTAAAGGCGCCTTTTTTTATTATACAACTTGTCTTTCATTACAGGCAACATGATACCAGAAGACTGCATTCCACCACCGAAGCTCTTGCCTCAGTCAGGAATCTTTCTTCCCCACATCGTCGTGGCTGGCGACAGTTTCCCCCACACCAAGTACCTGATGACTCCCTATACCAGTGAAGAAACCCTAGAGCAGTCACCCGGGAAACGTCTTTACAACGCCAGGCACCTTCAAGCAATGAGTGTTGCGACTGACGCAATTGGCCTCATGGTTCAGAGGTTCCGGGTTTTCATCAAGCCCTCATTCAGTTCCTACACTCGCACAAGTAAAATTCTGATGGCATGCTGTTGCCTTCATAACTTTCTTCGGCGGAAAGACATTGAGAGGGACAATGGGCAGTTCGATGTTGACCAAGTGAGAGAGATTCTCCGGAAAGCAAATATTATTCCCTTACCATCGCATTTTAGAGTATCATCCACTATCGCCAAAGAAGTGCGAGAAAATTTTCTCAAGCATTTTCTTTCGGAAATGCAGAATTCGTCGAAATCCGCTGTTCCTGAAGTCGCAAAAGACAATTCCATTGTCGACGAAAAAGACTCCTTCACCGTGAATATGAAAATTGAGGTAGACTCTTTTGAACCAGATGGATCAATACTTTCAACGACGAATTATTATTAATTACTGCTGTAAGAACGCCAGTTACTCCAAAGACAAGCATGTGAATTATTTCTCGAATTTTTTGTTTTTACATTTTTACATAAACAAAGAGTCTGCTGTAAAATAATTGTCTTTAATCATTTAAATACAACAGGAAATTTGTCTCCGGGTTTCTTGCTTGTGTCGTATAGAAATCAAAGCCTTGGGATGATTCCCGCAAATTGAAAACCGGAAATTTGCGGAATTTCGTAGATATTGCGACTGGTGACGTGCAAAGACAGAAAAATATATTGTGAAATAAATTCCACTTGTTATGGAGTTTTCGGAATCTTATCGGATACCGATTTCCTGGGAACACCCCCATGACAAAAAGAATTATTTGCACATTCTATTTTGCAGTCTTCGCATATGCGTCTTTTGTTCAAATTGCCGCGATGTTGGCAGAGTTCCACAAATTACCAGATTCCAATATGCTGAGATAATGTATCAGGTTGTAACGAAAGTTTTCCGCCAAATCTGCTTGAGTCAACTCATTGAGCCAGCGACTGAACTTGCACGTTAAGTTTATGCGATGCATAGCACGACTAATAGGCATGGCACTAACGTCTAACTCCTTAGCTAACTCTCGATCAGGGGCGGCCCGACACGGTAAGCAAGGTAAGCCCAGCATTGGGTCGCCATCTTCGAAAGGGCGCCATTTCGAACTCAAAAACTGAGAAAAACTTTATCTAGAGCATAAAAGGGCACCTTTATTACGTTTTAAGGGGCGCTAAGTACCTTACGCTCCTGTTTTCGTTTGGTTGAAGACTAATCTTCCACAAGTTCTCGCAGGAGGCCATCATCAACACCAGTAAGTCGCCCAGAGCGCTCTGCTTTTTGAATGCCATAGTTCTTGTTTTTTAACTTTCGGTACCAAAGTTTTACACAAATGATACTACAGTATAATATCTAAAGCTGTACACATAATTCGTTGGCATTCTGTATCTGACTTTTTGCAACAGACCTGGAAGTAAATGATAGTTCTAATCTGTTAGACTGATAGTTCCATTTCAGACACCTTGCACTTAATGATACCGATATTTTTTTTTTACATTTCACTACAGTATTCTAAAGCAAGTACCTTTCTTTCAGATGACAAAGTTCGCTTTACAAAATATGAGCCAACACACCAACGCGAACTGTTTGCACAGACGAAATTTGCTGTGGCGGAAAACTTTCGTTACAACCTAATACTTTCCTTGAAAACCTTTAGGTGCGAATTAGCTGGAAATGTCCCGCAAAATACATTTTTATTAACTTATACAATGTGTTTAGAGTACGGGTTTTTTGCTTCCTTTCAAAAAAAAAAAAAAAAAGACAAACTACTTTATGGGACTTAAATAAATAAAAAAAAACTTTATTACTCTAACATAAAACATACATTTTCAACGCCAGTTTTATCAGGCATCAAAACCAAGAACAGTCCCATTGTTTTTATATATAAAAACCAACTTAAATTTTTAGAATCATCGTACACCTCACAGTTATAACGTGCTCTCATATTTCTCATCCTCCATGTATATGTTTTCTTCTTCAGTTCGCGCATTTCCCCCCACAATTTAGTACCATGGAGTTTCGTGGATTCGTTAGTTCACCACCATAGGGTTTCGTGGGTTCGTTAGTTCACCACCATGGGGTTTCGTAGGTTCGTTCGTAAATTTCATAATTCGTTCATAATATCGACGGAACTTTACTGTTATCATTCATTTTTTTCCCCCAAATTTCTTGAGATAAACTTTTAAAACATCTTTGAGAACGTTATAAATGCTGATTCGTGCACAATTTTGCAATTATGCTGTACTATATACAAACTATATATTGATATTTTTAGAAAACTGCATGCACTAAAGGGTTAAAATTTCGAAAAAATATGTAGAGAATTATACAGGGTGTCCCAAAAAGGTGGTTATGGGCTTTAATTCTTTATTATTAGAGATTAGTGGATAGTGTAAATTGAAAAAATGTTTAAAATAAGGTCAGAAATAAGAATCCGTTGAGAAAACTTTCCTCTTGCTAATTATCAAAAAGTTTCACTTTTTATATTTTTATACCAGCCCGTACAAAAAATCTTCAGTTAGAAAGATTTTATTTTCTATCCAACAAGACCAAAAGAAAAAAACGCATAACCGTATCTCTAAAGCTAACTGAATTATGATGCTGAAAAAAATTGGACTTGTACCATTTTTCCGGACATTTTTTATCACATAAAAGGCTATTTTCACAGTGAAAATAGGGGGCGTATACAAATTTATAACGGGAATTTTTAGATCAAATATATGATATTGCAACTTGGAATGTGTTTCGAATCCGTTTCTTCATTTTCACCGTACAAGCGATTTCTCCCAGGGCCAGGTTTTGCATGAAAAGCACTCTAGTTCTCAATCGTCTCATCGTCCGGTAAACAAGCATGCTAGGAACTTCAGGTGAATTCGGATATCGTCGTCCGAATTCTCGAGCAGTTTCTGCATTATATCTATTGCACTTAGAATAAATCATTGTTAATCCAAAGAGCTCGTCATTTGTTAAAAAAAAAAAAAAAAAAAAAAAAATATGCAGTACTAGTAATATGTTTTTATTTCGAAAATATTAAACTAAATACCGCTGCGTAATTTTTAATACACTATTTATTCTGATATGTACCAGACAAATTTGGTTGAGTTGTTCTGATAATAGTTACTACTGTATACAAATGGGTAAACTAAATAAATCTTCTGCATTACATTATGTAGTTGTTAAAAATTGTTTTGCCATAAACAATTGAAATGGTTAAATAGCACTTACAGAAAATAAAAAATTGTCTGCGTTCGTCTGTTGGAACGTTGTTTTGAAAAATATGATAATTTTCAACGGAACCATCAATCCACCCTGAAAATGCAAAAATGGCTGTAATGTAAATTGTTTCATACATTCTAACTTTTATAACATGCTATAAAATTACATTTCTATTTTTGTGTATGGTCCCTTTGCACAGCCTTCCATTTTCAATTGAGCATAACTCACTCAGTTTTAAATTTACAGTTATGCGGTTTTTTTTTTTTTTCTGATTGTCTTGTTGGATGGAAAGTAAAAACTTTCTAATTGGGAATTGTTTCGTATAAACATATAAAAAGTGCAACTTTTTGTAAATGAACGGGACTTTTTTCTTAACGGATTCATAACGATTCCGAACTTATTTTGAAAGTTTTTTCTATTTACAGCACCTACTTATCTCTAACAGATAAAGAATTAAACGCAGTAACCACCTTTTCGGTACACCTGTATACATACTAGAAGCCAAAGCCCGTTGTGAAGGCAATTACAACGGGTGCTAGAAAAACCATTTGACGAAAGCATGTGTGCACTCAATATATTTAATCTTCGTCCACCTAAAATAAATAAGTTCATATTTAATTTTTATTGCATACTGAAAGCGCATTTCACGCTCTTCTGGAAACGCGCAGAAACTTTTTGCATTCGAACAATTTCGTTTTGTATACTCCCTCTCACGGGCGTAGCCACGGGGGGGGGGGTTAGGGGGGTCATAACCCCCCCATGAGGAATTTTTTGCCATACAAAATGTATATTCTTGACTCCTTTATCACACACATGTATGCATATATGTGAGTTGCAGTAGTCGTAACCCCCCCCATGAAACATTTCTGGCTACGCCCCTGCTCCCTCTTATATTAATTACTCAGACGATTGATTATTTTAATGAAAAAAATTAAACGATGTTATCTGGAAAAACTATTTTAAACGAATTCACTTCCCTCCAAAGCCTGATGACCGTGATTTCAAATATGACGTCATTCTCACTTGAAACAGCTAATTTTGTCAAGCAGATGATTAACTTTTTTTACTCTTGCAAATAAAATGGAGCTGAAAATAGCGAAAAAAAAAAAAAAAAAAAAAGAAAAGCTTAAAAATGAGGGAACGGGGGGGGGGGTTCAGATTTTTAAAGGATCGCAGATTGTTTTCTTTATTATACATAATTAAGTCAAAATTTTTCAAGCGGATCATACAAACGATGTAGATGTTATTGCTCTTTTTTGTGCTAAACTTTTTAATATTTTCGGAGTAATGGTGGTAAAAGTTTATACCTTGAATGGGTTGCCCGGAATTGTTAGAGAGTCAGGGTTCAGCGTAATTATATTGTAGGATAAAATATTGTTACTTAAAGTAACCAATGCTTTGTTTTCGAAGTTTCCAATTGAAAAGTCTATGCTCTTCCACAAATTTTCGGTAATTTCCATCTATGAAATACAATGCTTCGAGGAGCGGCGGGGGCTTTAAGGTTAAGGACCTGTTCTACATCACGCTAAACCCTTAAGCATTCGCTCATGAATTCAATTCCTGGTCGTACCCTAGTTATTTAAATTTCCATGCTCAGTTGTAATAAAAACTTTCATTGTGTTGTCCACTTTACTCGACGAGGGTTTATGAGTGGGTTTTGGAAACCAGACACTCAAGTTGTTGTTGTATCTGGAACATATATTTTCGGACTTCTGGTGTGTGCTGCGTTTCAAGAATTGGCTCATAATCCCTCGTTGAGTAAAGTGAACAACACCGTGAAAGTTTTTTACTGGGCACAGGAAAGGAAATTTAAACAACCAGGGCACGAGTTGGAATTGAACCCACGACCGTACTCTTAGGAGATTGGCGAGATGTAGGAGATTCCCTTAACCTCAAGATCGCGATCCCCAAGAACGCAAGTCCGACAGTAAATAAATCTTCCAAATACAACGGAAACAAACGTGTCCAATATGGTTACCCTAATTGGTTTAAATTTTTGTTGAGTAATGCAGATAAACGAAAACAATAAATACTTAAAATACAGGCAACTCCGGTTGAACCTCTGGCGACGGGCAAATTTCGTTCATTATATCCGAAGTTCACTAAAACCGTTGTTTCCCCAAGTTGAATACTAGAAAATAGAATTTTATACTAATACTGCATTATATTAAATAAATCAAGCATAATTGATCGCATTTATGGTTCTAGAACTATTTGTTAAGTGAAATAACACAATCACACTTATGGAAATAATGTACATTCCATTCAGTTGGCAAAATATTCTGGTTCTTTTAACCTGCGATATTGCATTCTGAATGGAAAATGAAATCGTCCAAGGTTCAAGAGCGAAATTTCCGCTTTTGGTTCACTTTCAAAAGTACCCTGCTTTTGTTAATGAATGCTTTTAAATATTCGTATGCATTACAGTAATGAAGAAAAATCCTGCCCCTCACCCCCTCCTTTATTTAGTATAAGTATGCTAGCCTAGGCACTGGCAATTCATCTGTATTTCGGAACAGGCGCTTGATATAATCTCTTTCTCTCTACTCGAATACAAAAAAAGTCACGCTCCGTAGGAATCGAACAACAGCACCTCTGGCGTAAATTCGGCTCTGGCGTGTATGTATTGTAAAAATTGGCGATGATTGTAAAAATTCTGGCCAGAATTTTTTAAGTTCACTATAACCGAAGTCATGGTATACTAAAACCATGGAGTTACAGATAAGGAGAACAAACGCCATGCTATCAAAGTAGCCCAGCTTCAGTTGAGGATGGACATGGGATGAATTGTAGGAGATTATCTGATGCTGCCATCTAGCGGCAATAGTTGCAAACAATTTGTCAAGAAAACTTTTCCCATAAATTAGGAGTTGATGTATCAGACTTATTAATTACTTATTTATATTTCGAAATTGAAAAAATATAATACCGCTTTTAAAAATAAATAATCAAAGTTATGCATATTTAAATTGTTTTTGCGGTAATCTTCAAGGTTTTTCAAGCTATTTAAACTGCATTTTTAAGATTAATAATATTTTTTTCTTTTAGTGCTTCATTACACCTCACCACTAACTTTTTTGTGACACTAGGAAAAGTCGATAGTTTTATTTAATTATTTTTATAATTTCTTTATTCCAGTTATATTATTTAAAGAAGAGGTTATAAAAAATGAGAAGTTTTGTTTTCTTATATTTCATGATAATACCACAAGTAACAAAAATATAATGCTGTTAATTTGTTTGCGGCTTGAGTACTTTGAGAATATTTTTCCTGTATTACCTAATGTCACAAAAAAGTTGGTGATGAGGTGTAATGAAGCACTGAAAGAAAAAAAAATATTTATTAATCTTTAAAATGCAGTTACATAGTTACAAAAATCTTGAAGATTACCACAAAAACTATTTAAATATGCATACATAACTTTGATTATTTATTTTTAATAGCGGTATTATATATTTTCAACTTCGAAATATAAATAATTAATAAAATTGATCTATCGATTCCTAATTTATGGAAAAAAGTTTTCTTGACAAATTATTTACAACTATTGCAGCTAGATGGCAGCATCAGATAATCTCCTAATCAATCCACCCCATGCCCATCTTCAAGGTTCGTTTTCAGGGAAGGAATCCCATTGCCGATGTAGGTCGTTTCCAATCCAAGTCCATGACTAAAACCGAAAAATGCTGTGTAAATTTCTAACGTGCGCGAATCGGGAATAATGAAATGCGTTCACTATAGCCGAAATTTCACTATATCCAGGTTCACTTTATCTGGAGTTTACTGTAGATGTTATATATTTTCTATTTGTAAAAATTGGTATAAAAATAAGTATGATTCCCTTGCGAGAAACGGATACTTTAGTTAGTAATGAATGCATTGCAGAAAAATACAATCGTACGCATTGGTCAAAAAGTAGGCAGATAGCAAATGTTATTACGAAGCACAGGCAACAAATAGTACCCTATCTCCATGGATGTAACATAAATATGAAATAAAAATCTCCCCTGCCTCAGTGATTCCTATGTAAACCCTTCCAGAATAGGTGTTTGCAATTTAGAACACAAGTTTTAAATGAGAATATAACAAAATAAATCTGATAATTTTAAGTTGAGAACGGTTTGTACATTTTTTAGGAATTTAGTAATCAGAATATTTCATTTTATTTATTTTATTGCAAATTTAACCTGTGTTACTTATAAACAATATTCATGTACAGGGGGTTATAATTAAATTTGGAGAACGGATTGTAACCAAATTCGGTACATAGAGTATACATAGAGATGCATTCAAAGATTTTCGAGAAAAGAAGTTCAGGAAAATGTCTACTAGGTGGCTCTTTGCATGAAAAAACGACAAACTTTACAATGGAAATGGTTAATTAAAAAAGTATAAACAATTTCAACATTTATCCAATAGTTTTTCAGCATTTATTAACTTCTTTTTTAATTTAATTTAATTTTTTTGAACGGACGGGCACTTGCCGATTAGGCATCGTCCACTACAAGTGGCCGAAGGACAAATTTATATATATTATATATATATATACGACTTTTTAAACACACGCACAGTTACGTTAGACACCTACGAACATCCCTCAAATTGTTTTGAACCATTTTGTTACAATATAAGCATTTCCTACATAAAGTAATATGTAAACCCGGTTTAGGTGCTTCTGCCTTCAGTCAACACCTCCTAGATACAGAAGGCCCCAGAGCAGAAGATTTTACGTCATCACTAGGCGTTCTAAGAGGACGTCCTCACAGTTTTATATTCCGAAAGAAAACCTATTTAAAATTTCTGGTGAATGATACAAATTTTAGAAAATATCTTAAGTTAAGGATAAAAATTAAAATACCTTTCTGATAAAAAATAATTTATAATGATCTATTTATGCATCATATTATATAATTAATGGTAGTTAAATTTCCTATTTGTCGTAAAATTTAATTTTCTGTCTTAAATCATTCAAATGTTTTATGCAGGAGTACATACAATTCACCACAAACTTTCAAGTTTTACTTTCTGAAAATAAATGCGTGATTACGTCATTTTAATGGACCCCTGGCTGACGAGAAAGACAGGCTGCGGTGCTGACGTTGGAGGTGCTGACGTAGGAGATGTGGCTAGTAAGATGACCACATCTCCTAAGTCACATGACTGCAAGGGCAAAAGGGGTGTGGCCAAACGTCAGCACCGCAGACTGTCTTTCTCGTCAGCCACGAATGGACCTAGTGATGACGCAAAAAGTTTCTGTTCTCAGGCATTGTATATCTAGGTGGTATTGCTTCAGTGATGGTAGAGCGAACGAAATGCCGTTCGCTGAATGGCTCTCTTCTTCAGTGCCAACTCACGAAGTCGATATACCCTCACACCGCAGATTTCTGTTTGTGCTTCTTAAGCCGCGTTTCGACTAGGTCGTAATTTTCCCTAAATCCCTAACGGTCGCTAAAAACTCTCCGTAAAGTCGGTTTTTCGACCGTTATCGTCTGTCTTTATCGTTTTAAACGGTATTCATTTCCCGTCTTTAAGCGCGCTAAGTTCTTAAAGAATCCGAGCTTTTAATTGGCTGATCGCGTCCCCCAAACGCTCTCTCAAGCATTCCAATATGGCTGTCGCGATAGTGAGAATGTACTAGATATTTTTTAAGGATAAATAGGCTCTTAATTCTTTTCTTTTTGGTTCAATTAATCATCAATTTTCACCAGAGTATTCCAAATTGTTGTAAATCTGCTCTGGACAAAATTGATTCAGTCAATTGACCTAAAAAATATAAAGAGAAGAAAAAAAAAAAAAAAAAAGCCTTGGCGCTCAATCTCTCTCTATGATTTCATGCACACATAATCATAATTCTGTCATTCTTCCTTTAGAGTGTTTTTATCCCTTATGTTTTATTACTCTTTTAATAATATTTCTATTTATTTTTGTTTTTGGCCCGTAACTATTCGATGTGTCGCGTAGATCTGTGACAAGATCAGTCCAAATTAACTAACAACATTCTTCAGGTTGTGTCTAGCGAGGCTAGGACCTTCCGCACTTGCTTCTTGTGGTGTTGTCTTGAGTTCGATTCCCGCTGCCGCTCTTTTTTAGGGCTTTGTTTTACTGTCGGTTTTGTTTTATTTCAGTTTAAAAAATAATAACAGATTATTATATACTTTACTTATTTTTTTCGTTAATTTATTTTGCGATAATTAATAATTAAAAATAGTTATGACTTTGAATTAAAAAATATTTAATTTAAGTATTTTTTGCAAAGCTCCTTCCTAACTTTTTCTTTAAGAATTTCATGTGATATTCTGATGATCTCTAGCATTTTGACATCTATTTCTAATTAAAATTGTCTTTATTCTTCTAATGTTATTGACTGTATTTGAAAAATTCAATATATATGTAATTAATATTTCAATGAATTTTTTTTCTCTGCAGAAAGCTCACATAATTAATTAATAATAGTTATTACTTAGTATTCAAAGGGGGAAAAATAGTAGTTTTACATACTAACTGGTTTTAATGATAATTCTTTTACTCTTCATGTATAAATAAAATTTAAAGTAATTATTGAATTTTAATTTTAAGACCAATATTTTTTCCAAATCATAGGTTTTCTCATTTTTATTTTGTATTTCTTTAAATAAGAGATTAAAAATTTTGTTCAATACTTTTCAAATAGAAATTTGATTAATAAATCTAAATTTATTCGTGCACTATCTTTTGTATTAGACATTTAAAGGCCGGAGATGGCATCTAAAACAAGATGTTGTGCCCACCCGAGCCGAGTTGATAAGATACTGAAGATGGTAGGTAACTGAAGTATAAAGGTCCAGGGTTCTGATCTACCGGACGGCTGATTATCTAAAAATTCGATAATCAGCCTTTATAATCAGAGTTTTGGACGGTTTTTCTCACGATGTAACGTAAATACGCTTCAGAAGCACTAAGAAAGTCACCCGCACAAGGCCCTCCCCCTTCCGATAGGCAATACGAAATACTCCTCGTGTAGGTTTATCATAACAAAATACAATACAACCTTTTCAGAAATAGTTATATGCTTTTAGTGTATGTTAGAGATAACTGAAATTAAATTAATAACATAATGTACTTCTTAAATTTACAAAACACTCGAAAAGCAGATATCAATATTCTGTTAATTACTTATTTGGTGAAATACAGCATGCAGTACTTAAATTTATCGAAAATGTGGCTACCTTTTAAATCTATCAAAACAGCTCAATTAACTTAGTATTTTAAAGCCTCTAATTTATGGGAATCATTGACACCCAGTTTTTTTTTTTTTTTAAAGCCTCCTAAAATTAGTATAATATGTGCTAACTAAAAAAGTCCCTTAAATAAATGCAGTAAAATTTTTCAAATTCAAAGTCGACGGGACTTACCGATTCTGCATAACACAAATTTCCAGATTATAAAAAATCCTGCAGTATTATTAAAAAAAAATCGTTGTAATCATGTAAAGTTTAAAAAAAAAGACTTAAATTTTTTTTTAAATAGAAAAATGTATTAAAAATAAAATACATTTACTGATAAATTGCTCATTAGAAAGATGCTATTCTTTTAAAAATTTTTAATAAAATCTAAAACATTTTCTTTCGAATACTGATTTATTGTTATTTTAAGGTCTAATTTCGTAAATTGGAAGTCCAAATTTAAGAAATTCTTCTGTATTTAAAAATAACAAATGGGGATATATTTAAAAGAAAAACGGGAAACAGATAAAAGTTTAAACACGCATGCGCGAAATCGCTAATAGCCATTGGAGGAACGTACGGTTCTTAAAGGAGATAACTGAAGCTAGTGGAAACGGAATTCTACTTTAGCGTTACGACTTTCGGGGCATTAACGGCATTTGGGCCATTAACGACACAAGTGGAAACGCGCCTTTACTGTCGGCGAAAAAACTTCGTGCTGCGAGCGAGGAGCCCGCTTTAGCTCTTGAGATACGTTACTTGTAAAAAAAAATGGCGCAAGATACATCATGTTGAAGCGCAAGTATAATGTAACTGTAATCTTCAAATATAAACAGGTGTAATGAAATGATGCAATTACAAAATTTAAGAAAAATGATTTTAAGTTTTCTGTAATGCAATAGTAAACTATTATACAGGGTGTCCCAAAAAAGTGGTAATAGGCTTTAATTCTTTACTAATTAAAATAAGTGTTCACGGCAATGTAAATTGAAAAAAATGTTCAAAATAAGGTGGGGAACGAGACACTGTTAAGAAAACATTCTTCTCGTTCATTTACAAAAAGTTACACTTTTTAAATTGTTATACTCCACCCATATAAAAAATTAACAAATTAGTAAAATGTGCCTCGTGCACTAATGAGGTGATGTACCAAAGTGCATAACTATATTCTAAAAGCTGTCAGAGGTATGAAGATAAATATATGCTGAATTAAACCACTTTTGTTGTGTTGATCATTGAGCCCTAAGGGCATGAAGCTGTTTTCAGTAGTTGTAGATAAATCTTAATTAATTAAAGCCATTTTTAATTTTGTCAGAAAATAAATTATATGCTATGCTCTCCCCTTAATAGAAGTAATTAACTATGTATGGTACTAAATGTGTGTAAACACTCTCCTAAGTGACAAATATTAACAGTAATTTGGTTCAATATTTAAGATTTAAAAAAAAAAAAACTAAAAGAATGATTTTATTTTGTTCAATCAAACTTTAAAGGAATTTTCAAATTATGACATGTAGTAAATGGTGATTTGTTATAACCCTTCTGAGTGGACATTTTTTCCTTTTTTTTCTCTGAGTGGACTGTTTTTTTATATGTGTAAAATTTTTGAAGGAATGCCAATTTTTATTTTTTATAAACTAAAATATTCTACAATGGAAATTTTGTAAGAAAAATCGGAGTTTCTAGTTTTTTTTTATACAAAATTAAGTAATTTTGCTTAGTAAATTCTCTACTGTTTTATTTTCCTAAGTATCTCTCCTATGTTCCTTTTTTTCAAAAACGTCCCAAGATACTTCAAGAAGATGCTTCGCCATCTTGTTTACACCCCCCAGTGGATAAAGCCTGGTATATCGAGTGCAGGGGCACACACATGGAAAAGTAATCAACATTCCAGAGAGCTGTGTCATCATGGGAGCAGACGAAAACAACAGCGCAAGAATAAGGAGACCAAAATTAATTAAAATAATAATTATTCAATACATCGTCATGAAAGGTGACGATATGATGACCTAAGTTCACCTCATGCATGGAAAAAGATCGTATTGGCAAGATGAGAGGTGAAACTTAAAAAAAATAAAAATATTACTGCACGAACTAAGTTTACACATCGGAGGCGAGGTGTGATGCGGCGAGCGAACGTGCCGCGGAGAAAAAGTTTTGTAACAGGACTTCGATTTCGACGAGCGATGCTTGCAGCATTTTC